>CM038682.1:627671530-628017040 GCA_021605205.1 Aegilops longissima | reverse complement strand
TAACATCGGACATACACGCTTTGATAACTACGTGATAGTTCAGCTTAAACGGTTTAGAGTTGAGGCACCAAAGACGCCAAACGTCATGAACATATGAGATGTTTCGAGGGCTGAAATTGGGATTTCAGGTCGTGCTCACGCCAAGAGGTATGAGACCTCCGACGCATTTTCTTAGCCTGCAAACTAAGGGAGAAAAGCTCAATCGTTGAGCTTGTACTCGATTGTCCGGTACAACAATCACTTGAATCGAGGGAGTTAATCTTCCGATGAGATAGTGATGTTTCTCCATAGTCATTGCCACCAAGCTGCTAGAGCTTCGTGATGAACTATAACATATCGTGGATAGATATGATGATCTTGAGGTATTCACGATGTTTGACATCGCGAAAGTAGAAATCAAGAAGGAGCATCAATTGTTGATGGTTGGTGAAACCACTAGTTTCAAGAAGGGCAAGGGCAAGAAGGGATACTTCATGAAACGGCAAATCAGTTGTTGCTCCAGTGAAGAAACCCAAGGTTGAACCCAAACCCGAGACTAAGTGCTTCTGTAATAAGGGAACAGCCATCGGAGCAGAATTACCCTAGATACTTGGTAGATGAGAAGGCTGGAAAGGTCGATAGAAGTATATTGATATACATTATGTTAATGTGTACTTTACTAGTACTCCTAGTAGCACCAGGTATTAGATACCGTTCGTTGCTAAGTGTTAGTAACTCAAACAAAAGCTACGGAATAAACGGAGACTAGCTAAAGGTGAGTCGATTTATATGTGTTGAAGTGTTTCCAAGTTTGATGTGATCAAACATCGCACGCCTCCTCTACCATCAAGATTAGTATTAAACCTGAATAATTGTCATTTGGTGTTTATGCTGAGCATAGACATGATTGGATTATGTCTATCGCAATACGGTTATTCATTTAAGGAGAATAATGGTTACTCTATTTATTTGAATAATACCTTCAATGGTCTTGCACCTAAAGGAATGGTTTATTGAATCTCGATCGTAGTGATACACATTTTCATGCCAAAAGTATAAGATAGTAATGATAGTACCACTTACTTGTGGCAATCGCCATGTAAGTCATATTGGTATAAACGCATGAAGAAGCTCCATGTTGATGGATCTTTGACTCACTCGCTTTTGAAAAGTTTGAGACATGCATGAACCATGTCTATTGGTACATACGCATGAAGAAACTCCATGCATATGGATCGCTTGGACTCACTTGATTTTGAATCACTTGAGATATGCAAATCATACCACATGGGCAAGATGACCAAAAGCCTCGTTTCAAGAAGATGGAACAAGGTAGCAACTTGTTGGAAGTAACACATTTTGATGTGTGCAGTCCAATGAGTGCCGAGGCATGCAAAGGAATATCGCTATGTTCTTACTTCACGATGATTCGAGTAGATGTTGAGTATATTTACTTGATGAAACACAAGTCTGAATTATTGAATGGTTCAAGTAATTTCAGAGTGAAGTTTAAGATCTTCTTGACAAGAGGATAGAATGTCTATGATATGATCATAGAGATGAATATCTGAGTTACGAGTTTTGGCACACAATTAAGACATTGTGGAAATTGTTTCACAATTAATACCGCCGAACACCATAGTGTGATGGTGTGTCCGAACATCATAGTTGCACTCTATTGATATGGTGCGCACTATGATGTCTCTTATCGAATTACCACTATCGCTCATGGGTTAGGCATTAGAGACAACCGCACTCACTTTAATAGGGCACCACGTAATTCCGCTGAGATGACACCGTATGAACTATGGTTTAGAGAAACCTAAGTCGTCATTTCTTAAAGGTTTGGGGCTGCGACGCTTATGTGAAAAAGTTTCAGGTTGATAAGCTCAACCCAAAGCGGATAAAATGCATCTTCATAGGACACCCAAAACAGTTGGGTATACCTCCTAATTCAGATCCGAAAGCAATAGGGATTGTTTCTTGAATCGGGTCCTTTCTCGAGGAAAAGTTCGCCTCGAAAAGTTGAGTGGGAGGATGGTGGAGACTTGATGAGGTTATTGAACCGTCACTTCAACTAGTGTGTAGCAGGCACGTGAAGTTGTTCCTGTGGCACCTACACCAATTGAAGTAGAAGCTATGATAGTGATCATGAAGTTTTGGATCAAGTCACCACGCACTCGTGAGGGTGACAAGGATGCGCATTACTTGAGTGGTACAAGAATCCTGTCTTGAAGGTCATGTTGCTAGACAACAATGAACCCACGAGCTATGGAGAAGCGATGGTGGGCCCAAATTCGGACAAATGGTTAGAAACCATGAAATCGAGATAGGATCCATGTATCATAACAAAGCATGGACTTTGGTGGACTTGCCCGATGATCGGCAAGCCATTGAGATGAATGGATCTTTAAGAAGAAGACGGACATGGACGGTAATGTCACCTTCTATGAAGCTCGACTTGTGGCAAAGAGTTTTCACAAGTTCAAGGAGTTGACTACGATGAGATTTTCTCATCCGTAGCGATGCTTAAGTCCGTCGGAATCATGTTAGCACAAGCTGCATTTATGAAATCGCGATGGATGTCAAGACGAGTTTCCTTACCTTTACGTAAGGAAAGGTTGTATGTGATACAATCGTAAAAGTTTTGTCGATCCTAAGGATGCTAAAAGGTATGCTAGCTCCAAATGATCCTTCTAAGGACCGGAGTAAGCATCTCGAGTTGGAATGTGCACTTTGATGAGATGATCAAAGATTTTGGGTTTATACAAAGTTTATGAGAAACTTGTATTTCCAAAGAAGTGAGTGGGAGCACTATAGAATTTCTGATGAGTATATGTTGTTGACATATGGATGATCGTAAATGATGTAGAATTTCCGAAAGCATATAGGGTTATTTGAAAGATGTTTTCAATAGAAAACCTGGATTAAGCTTATTTGAACATTGAGCATCGAGATCTATAAGGATAGATCAAAAATGCTTAATAATACTTTCAAATGAGCATATACTTTTGACATGATCTTGAAGGTGTTCAAGATGGATCACCAAAGAAGGAGTTCTTGCCTAAGATGTAAGGTATGAAGTTAAGAGTTAAAGCTCGACCACGGCAGAAAAGAGAGAAAGGACGAAGGTCGCCCCTATGCTTTAGACGTAGGCTCTATAGTATGCTATGCCGTGTACCGACCGAAGTGTGCCATGCCATGAGTCACTAAGGTACAAGAATGATCCAGAATGGGGATCATTGGACAGCGTCAAAATTGTCCTTGGAGTAAATAAGGACATGTTTCTCGATTATGGAGGTGATAATGAGTTCGGCGAAGGGTTACGCCGATGCAAGCTTTAACACCTATCCGAGTGACTCGAGAAGCAAACCGGATACGATAGTGGAGCAACCATTTGGAATAGCTCCAAGTGGAGCGTGAAAGCAGCATTTACAATATGACATAGAGAATTATGAGTACACACGGATCTGAAAGGTTCACACTGCTGACTAAAAACCTCTCACAAGCAAAACATGATCAAACCCGTAACTCATTGAGACTTAATCACATGGTGATGTGAACTAGTTTAAGACACTAGTAAACTCTTTGGATGTTGGTCACATGGCGATGTGACCTATCGTGTTAATCACATGGCGATGTGAACTAGATTATTGACTCTAGTGCAAGTGGGAGACTGTTGGAAATATGCCCTAGAGGCAATAATAAATTAGTTATTATTATATTTCCTTGTTCATGATAATCGCTTATTATTCATGCTATAATTGTATTGACCGGAAACAGAATACATGTGTGGATACATAGACAACACCATGTCCCTAGTAAGCCTCTAGTTGACTAGCTCGTTGATCAATAGATGGTTACGGTTTCCTCGACCATGGACATTGGATGTCATTGATAACGGATCACATCATTAGGAGAATGATGTGATGGACAAGACCCAATCCTAAGCCTAGCACAAAGATCGTAGTTCAGATGCTAAAGCTTTTCTAATGTCAAGTATCTTTTCCTTAGACCATGAGATCGCAATTTCCCGGATACCGTAGGAGTGCTTTGGTGTATCAAACGTCACAACGAATCGGGTGACTATAAAGGTGCACTACAGTATCTCCGAAAGTGACCATTGGGTTGACACGGATCGAGATCGATTTGTCACTCCGTAAACGGAGAGGTATCTCCGGCCCACTCGGTAGGACATCATCATATCGTGCACAATGTGACCAAGGGGTTGATCACGGATGATGTGTTACGGAACGAGTAAAGAGACTTGCCGTAACGAGATTGAACAAGGTATCGGATACCGACGATCGAATCTCGCAAGTACAATACCGCTAGACAAAGGGAATTGTATACGGATCGATTGAGTCCTTGACATCGTGGTTCATCCGATGAGATCATCGTGGAACATGTGGGAGCCAACATGGGTATCCAGATCCCGCTGTTGGTTATTGACCGAGAACGCCTCGGCCATGTCTCAGATGTCTCCGAACCCGTAGGGTCTACACACTTAAGGTTCTGTGACGCTTAGGGTTATATAGGAAGCTTGTATGTGGTTACCGAATGTTGTTCGAGTCCCGATGAGATCCCGGACGTCACGAGGAGTTCCGAATGGTCCGGAGGTAAAGATTTATATATGGAAGTCCTGTTTTGGTCACCGAAAAGTTTCTGGGCGATATCGGTATGTACGACCACCGGAGGGTCCTGGGTCCACCAAGTGGGGCCACCAACCCCTGAAGGTTGCGTGGCCAAGTGTGGAGGGGACCAGCCCTAGGAGGGCTGGTGCGCCCCACAAGGGGCCCAAGGCGCAAGGATGGGTGGGAGGGGGCAAACCCTAGTCCAGATGGGCCCTAAGGCCCATCTAGTGGGCGCCTCCCCTCTTCCCCCTCTTGGCCGCCCCCCCCAAACCCATCTAGGGCTGGCCGCCACCCCTAGGGGGTGGAAACCCTAGAGGGGGCGCAGCCCTCCCTTCCCCATATATGAGGCCCTGGGCTGCCCATAACACACGAGAGCCTCCTCTCCAGCGCAGCCCCGCCTCCTCCTCCTCCTCTCCCTTGGTGCTTGGCGGCCCTCACGGATTGCCACGCCTCCACCACCACCACGCCGCAGTGCTGCTGCTGGATGGAGTCTTCTCAACCTCTCCTCTCTCCTTGCTGGATCAAGGCATGGGAGACGCCACCGGCTGTACGTGTGTTGAACGCGGAGGTGCCGTCTGCTCGCACTAGGATCTCCGGTGATTTGGATCACGACGAGTTCGACTCCTTCAACCCTGCTCTCATGAACGCTTCCGCTTAGCGATCTACAAGGGTATGTAGATGCACTCTCCTTCCCTCGCTGCTAGTTTCTCCATAGATAGATCTTGGTGACACGAGGAAAATTTTGAATTTCTCGCTACGCTCCCCAACAGATGAAGTCCGGTTCTCGAAGTCCCCGCAGGCTTCGATCAAGGCATTCTTGGATCCATCTGTAAGAATTCTTGTGTCGTCACGAGGCTTTGGAGTCGGACCCAACTTCTTCGTGGGGAGCCGCACAAAATGGAATCTGATTTCGTGAAGGCTTGATGATGGCTTGAGGAGGTGTCAAGGGCGACGCCGGATGGTATTGCCTGGCGGGTGGAGCCGATTCGTGCTAGGGTGTCTGCTTGGTCGTTGTCATTTCTTGGCACGTGAAGGAACTCGCACCCCTCAAAATATCCACTGAGTTGTTGTACCAGGAAACAGTAGCTCGCCATGTTTGCATCTTTGGCGTCCCAATCGCCAGATGACCGCCGGGCCACCAAGTCGGAGTCGCCATAACACGTGATCCGGCGAATGCCAAGTTCTTTGGCGTTTGAGCCCGTGAATGAGTGCTCGATTCGCAACGTTGTTGGAGGCGGCGAAATGGATCTGCAGCGCATACTTGAGCTTGTCGCCTTTGGGGGAAGTGAGGACAACGCCGGCTCCCAAGCCGGTGCGCATCTTGGAGCCATCGAAATGCATCCGCCAATGGTGGAGTCGGGCGCTGGCGGCAGGTACTGGGTCTCGGCCCAGTCGACGAGGAAGTCGGCCAGTGCTTGTGACTTGATGGCGGTGCAGGGCTGGTAATAGATGGTGTAGGGGCCAGCTCTATGGCCCATTTGGCCACTCGCCGAAGCATGTCGGCTTCGGCGATCTCGGCTAGTGGGGCTGTGCAAACCACGGTGATCGGATGCTCTTGAAAGTAAGGCTTCAACTTCTTGGCGGCAAAGTGCACGCCGTAGCACATCTTCCGTAGTGGGGGTAGTTCTCGCTTGGAGGTCGACAAGATTTCGCTTCGTAATATACCGGTCTCGGACAGGTAGCGCCTTTGCCTTCCTCCTTGCGCCAACTACAATGACCGTGTTGACTACTCGGCTAGTGGCGGTAATGTACAGAGCATGGGCTCTTTGGGAGTCGGGCTGCCAAGACGGGGAGAAGTCAGCATTTTCTTCAACTCGAGAAAAGCTTCATTCGCCTTGTGGTTCCATTCAAGAAGGTGGTCTTCTTCATGAGCTGATACAAAGGGAGAGCTTTCTCGCCCAACCGACTGATGAATCGGCTGATGGACGCCAAGCAGCCGGTGAACTTTTGCACATCTAGCAGTTGGCGAGGTACTTCCATCCTCTCGATGGCCTTGATCTTCACTGGGTTGCACTTATGCCGCTGCTCGAGACCAGTGAAACCAAGGAGCTGGCCGGTGGTAATTCAAGACGCACTTCTCGGGGTTGAGCTTGATCTAGAATCAGCGCAGGTTCTCAAAGGTCTCCTTGAGGTCTTCCAGCAGTGTTCCTCACTTTTCCGTCTTCACCACCACATCGTCCACATAGACGTGGGCATTTCTGCCGAGTTGCTTGAGGAGGCACTTCTGCATGCAACGCTGAAAGGTGGCGCCGCATTCCTGCCGAACGCCATGGTCGTAGCAAAAGGCTCCAAACGGCATGATGAAGGCGGTCTTCACCTGTCACCGGGTTCAGCTTGATCCGTGATATCCTCAATATGCATATAAGAAGCTCAACAGCTGCATCCGCCGTGGAGTCTATCACCGATCAATTCTCAGAGAGCGAACGGTCCTTGGGGCAAGCTTTGTTGAGGCTTGTGTAGTCAATACACATCCGCCATCGCTTGTTCTTCTTCAAGCATCGTGACTGGTTCGCTAACCATTCTGGAAAGAACACTTCCATAATGAAACCGGCTGCTAGGAGCCGAGCTATTTCTTCTCCAACAACTCTTCTCTTCTCTTCTGACAGGCGGCGCAAGGGCTGCCTGACGGGCTTCACATCAGATCGACATGTAACTTGTGCTCGGGGAATTCCGCCGGTACACCCGGCATGTCTTTAGGGACCATGCGAAATGTCCCGATTCTCATGGAGGAAATCGGCGAGCTCGCTTTTCCTATTTGCTGTCAAGGTTTGCACCTATGACAGCAGCATCTCCGGTGCTCCGGTCCAAGGGTATCTTCTTCGCTTTTTGCCGGCTTGAACGAGCCCTCAGCCTCGACTCCTTGGGGTTGGGCGATATTTCGGCTGCTTGCCGCCATCGCCACAACCCGATCAAGAAGACGCTTCTCCTGCGATCACTCAGGACTCGGCTAGCCGATCGCCACCGCACAAGTGGACGACTTTTTGTAGTCGCTGCCACGGTCGAACCCCTTGAACTCGGCATCTTCATCTTGAGGTAGGCGAGTGGGGACCGCCATGAACTTGGCCAAAGCAGGTCGGCTAAGCAGAGCGTGGTACGGGCTTTCGAGGTCCACCAACTCGAACCAAACTGGCTCTCAGCGGAAATGATCTTTGTCCCCAAAGAGGACATCTATCAGGATCTTGCCGATCGGTGAGCAGGAAAGGCCGCCATAATGCAAAGGAACACAAACCGGCTGCTCAAGCTGTCTTTGCTTGATTCCTAACTTCTCCATCGTGTCCTTGTACAGATGTTGATGCTGCTGCCTCCGCTCATCAAGATCATGAGAAACGAGCGCCCGCCTATTCGTGGCAAGGGTGGCTCCCAAGACCAGGGCATAGGATCCCGGATTCGCATCACCGGGTGATCAGCTCTACTCCAACCGATAGGCTTCTGACCAAAGGCATGAACTCGGAGTATCTCGATGCTACCGTGATTCACTTCTGCCGCCGCAGCCACCTGCTGCGCCGGTCGTCGGGCCACACCGGTGAACACCACATAAGCTCCATGCTCTTCTGGTACTGCGTTTGCATCAGCCGACCGCCCGACAGCCGGCTGCCGGGCGGTGGTGGAGGCGGCGCCAAAGCAAGGGGGAGGCAGGAGGCCGCCTCCTTGGCGATCCCGGTGAGCCGCTGACACTTCCGGTGGTGTGGTTCGACGGCTTCAAGGCCGCTATGGAACTTGGTAGGGCCATCTAGAGTCTGCTCAGAAGAGAAGGCCGCAACCAGTTGACTTGTCGCCTTTCTGCCGCTGGCCGGAGGCTGCCCTCTCTCGCTGCCGGTTTCGATCGTCAGTAACTCCGCCGCTGCCGGAAGCCGTTGTTGGGCCTTGCGCTTGGATCGTTTATTGTGTCGCTGACCGGTGTCTCCACCGGAGTTCGGGAGCCTCGAGGGGCCACTTTGCCAACGTGATCGACTTCAATCTCCGCCTTCATGGAGGATTCGGCCGGGCGCATTTGTTCGCTATGATCAGCACTGCCGAGGGTCTCCTGCCGTCGCAAAGGAGCTTGTGCTTGAGGAGGGTACCTTCTCTGCACCCGACGGTGAAGTACTCGATAGCTTGCACCTCGTGCACGCCCTCGCAGGAGTTCCGAAGCTCGGCCCAACGCGTGAGGTAGTCGCGAGTCGACTCGTTGGGGCCTTGCACGCACAAGGAAAGCTGGCGAGGCTTGGGAGGTCGCTTGTAGGTGCTTGTGAAGTTGCGGACGAAGGCTTCGGTGAAGTCGACCCAGCTGTTGATGCTGCGGGGCTTCAGGCTGTTCAACCATGTCCGGGCCGTGCCCTGGAGCATGAGCGGAACATACTTTACGGCAACATTCTTGTTGCCGTTCGCTATGTTGACGGCTGTGGAGTAGTCGACCAGCCAGGCTTCCGGCTTCACGGAGCCGGTGTATTTGGGCGTACCTCAGGGGAGCGTGAACCCTCTGGGAAAGGGTTCGTCTCGGATGCGAGGTCCGGCAGGAGGACCTAACTCGCTCTTCTTCTTCCAGCGCCAGGATCGGTGGAGTCGGTCGATCCGGTGGCGGGCGCTATTTTCTCCGACTTCTCTCGGCGCCAAGGCGGTCGCCAGAGTCGGATGCTCGACGGGTGGTGGGGAGACTCGCCTTTCTACGAGGGGAGGAGGCAGGTAGTCGCCCCGCTGCTCCACCGCTCTTGGACGGCCGTATTGGTCGCGCCGATGGATATGTGAGTCCGACCGTGGCGACAGCCGATCCTTGTTTTTTTTCCGCGACACCGCCAATGGTGTCCGAGACGCCGCGCTTTGGTCTCGGCGGGAGGTAGGTCGTCGTTTGCTGCTGCGGCGCCTGCATGCGCAGTCCGACTCGCTTCGCGCTGCAGCCGCCGAGGATCTGCTGGACTCGCCCGCCATCAGCGCGCTTCTTCACCGGTTGTTCAGCTTGTCCGCCGCCGCTCGGGGGCGCGGTGTTCTCCGCAGCGTATGCGACATGTGGCGATTGGCCTCGAACAGGTTGGCGATGGCCACGCCATGCTGCTGGACGCGCTTAGGTGGCTAGGCCTGGTCGGGGCGGCGAGCCGCCCACATACGATCCTTCTCACGCCGTTAGGCTTCGACAAGCGCCATGCTTGCCAGCTTTCTCGCGCCGACGAGCCGAAGGCGGCGTGCCTCCAGCATCTCGGCGCCGCCGTCTTCCGAATAGGCGCGTCAGGTCTCGCAGAGCCGCGCCGAGAGGGTCGAGCTCCTTCGCCGAATGCTCGCTATGACCGGCGACGCAGCACCTCTATGACGGTGCTTCCGCCGCCCCCGCGAGGGAGCGGTTCGTCGAGACCACCACGTTGGGGGGAACGCCGAGCGACGCGTGTCGGAGTCGACCAGCATCGGGTCGATGGAGCCTACGGACTCCAAGTCCGTGGCAGGCTCGCCGACGCGGAGTTGCTTTCGAGGAGGCCCGCGAGAGGCTCGGGCCGCCTGCGTCAAGCGCCGGATGCAGGCTCGCCGGAGAGGCGTAACCTCGCCGACAAGTTCGCAGGCAGCTCGCCGCAGCGAGCGATCAGCGCCAAGAAGGCCGGGCGCAGACTCGTCTGGGCGTGCTTAGGAGCTGGCTGCGCCGCTAGGAGGAATGGTTCCCGCCCGCAGCAGGTCTCCTGACGATGGTGCACCTAGCCCACGCCTGGGCGCCAAATGTCGGGGTTGGGTGCGACATATGCCAAAGGATGGCTTATCATGGTGGGGGCGAGTAGAACGTCAGCCGTGCCTCGAAACGGATGAGGCGAAGGCATGCACGCCATGATCTTACCCAGCTTCGTGGCTCTTCATGGAGATAATACCCTCATCGCTGCTCATGGAGTCTCCGCATGATCACTATGGCAAAGTGGGTACAAGGTTGCTCCTTGAGCTGTTCGAGGTGAGGAAGGAGAAGGGCATGACTAGCTCCTCTTTTCCCTCTATGTGTGTCTAAAACTATTAGGGTCCAACCCCTTGCATGGGTGCCTCGGGGGGTTTATATAGGCCTACCCCCCGGGGGTACAATGGTAATCCGGCTGGGCGTGGGTCCCAGCCATCTGTCTCTCTGGTCGCCGTCTTCTCCGTTGACTGCTGGGGCCCGCCGACTAGTGGGCCCCGCCGACGGTCCAGCATGGGGCCAACAAGCCTTGTCCGTCATGCGCGGTCTTGCCGGCCGTGGATTACCGTAGCCGCGCTTCTAATGACGCTGGCTTATCATGGGGTCATGGCAACAGCCGCCGCCGACGGCGATCACCGTGGCTATTCCCCGCCTTGTTCGGTTAATGGCGGCGGAGCCCATGGGAGGGGCCGCCGACTCTTGGGGGCCGAATTTCAACGGGTCCGTCTTGTGGCGCTGCCTTCAGACTCCCACCGACAAAGGGTCCCGCTGTCTTTGGATCATACAGACAGCCGTCAGGCTCAGTGCGCCCGCACGGGTTGATGTCCAGCCGGGCGTGAGCATCAAAGGTTGCCACGGACGGAGATCTCCGTCAAGACGGGCGACTGTGGCCATGCTCGTCTTCGTGAACGGGCAGGATGGGTCAGCGCGGCCGCACCCCATCTCACCCGTAATTGTGTAGGCAGGAGGTGGTTGAGTCATGGGTCGACTCCCCATAGTCGGCTTCTCCGAAGCCGCCAGCTGGGAGTCGGCTCATCTCAAGTCGCCTGGGGACTCGGCAAGGAGAGGCAGTCAGCTGCTCGCCACGACTCTCGAGAAGGCGGCTCTTCGTCTTGGGGTCTTGAGGGGCGCAGCCTGCCCTGATGTCTTGAAAGGTCCGGGGGTTCGGGATTGCCTACCCATGGCCCATTACTCCGACAGATCGTGACGGTGATCTACATCAACAATCTTGCTACCGTCAACACCAACTCTCTCCCCCTCTATGCAGCGGTGTAACACCCCGTATCCCCGCTGTAATCTCTACTTAAACATGGTGCTCAACTCCATATATTATTTCCCAATGATCTATGGTTAGCCTATGATGTCTGAGTAGATCCGTTTTGTCCTATGGGTTAATCGTGATCTTGGTTGGTATGATTGTATATTTTATCTATGGTGTTGTCCTATGGTGCCCTCCATCTCGCGCAAACGTGAGGGGTCCTCGTTGTAGGGTGTTGCAATACGTTCATGATTCGCTTATGGTGGGTTGCGAGAGTGACAGAAGCTTAAACCCGAGTAGGTGGATTTTTGCGTATGGGATAAATAGGACTTAATACTTAACGCTATGGTTGGGTTTCACGACCTTAATGATCTTTAGTAGTTAAAGAAGCTTGCTAGGGGTCCAATCATAAGTGCATATGCTCCAAGTAGAGAAAGTATGTTAGCTCATGCCTCTCCCTCATATAAAATTACAAGAATGATTACCGGTACTTGTTATCGATTACCTAGGGACAAATGACTTTCTTGTTGACAAAAGCTATCCACTTTTATTACCTTGCAATTTTATTCGTAGTTTTTTTCTGAAAGTGCGTTATATCGACTAGAGGGGGGTGAATAGGCGATTTTTACAAATTCATCATAGAGGAAGTTCACGGTGAGGAAATTCCTAAGTCACGAACAACTAGCAGCGGAATAAGTACTCAGATGCAAGCATAACAGAGCAGTAGCACAGTCACCATGATGAAATGAAAACAAGCACAGAGTACAAGTAGCATAAACACAGGATAAGCAGGCTGAAGACAAACTGACTGAAGAAATATGATTGAGGAAATTGAAAAAGTCTTCAGCCAAAGTCTTCAAACAGTAACGATCAAGTACAACAACACAGTAATGAGGAAATGAAAGGGTTGAGGAAATAGGACCAGTTAGCTCGGTGAAGACAGTGATTTCGTAGACCAGTTCCAACTGCTATGACACTCGTACGTCAGGTTGGAGTGGCTAGGTATTTAAACCTGAGGACACACACAACACACAGTCCTCACCGTATTTTCCTTGAGCTTAGGTCACACAGACCTCGCCCAATCACTCGTGGTAAGTCTTCAGGTGACTTTCAAATCTTCACAAACTCGGTCACTCGGCAATCCACAATTTCCTCTTGGATGCTATAGACCATGACGCCTAACCGTCTGGAGGATGCACAGTCCTCAAAGGTAACAAGCATCGGTTCCACACAGGAACAATCTCTTCAGTAATGCTCAATCACTTTGGGTTTGTAGGTGTTTGGGTTTGGGTTTTCCTCACTTGATGATTTTCGCCAAAGTCCCTGAGGATGGGATGCTCTCAATGACAAGTGTCAGCTTCTCTCTGAGTAGCCAACCGGCTAGTGGTTGTAGGGGCGGCTATTTATAGCCTAGGGAGCAGCTTGACATGATAAGACATAAATGCCCTTCAATGATATGACCGTTAGGTGGGTAGATATTTTGGGACAGTCAAGCCAGAGCATAACAACGGTCGGAAATTTGAGGTTCAAATTCTCGTGGTTATCATGTTCCTCACTTGTAGGCAATCCAAGACCGGTGAATTCCTAACTCGTCAATCGTAACAAATTCTCACAGATCCGAAGATCTTCGCCTCTCACATCAAGAAATTGATCGAACTATATGAGATTTCCAATGGCTTCACTCAAAAGGATTGGTAGGTGTAGGATTTTGAGATGAGCATCACTTGAAACTCTTCCTTAGTTTTACCGCTACACCCTTTAAAAAGATGGTGTTTCCTATTTCTCTAGTAAGAGAAAACGAAACTATGAAAACATAAGTCTTCACGCTTCATAATCCTCGATAAATATCAAGTCTTCATGGTCACACCAATTTCTTCACTTTCAAAGTCTTAAGAAACCCAAAGTCTTCAGTTGAGGACTTTCATTTTAGGGTCGACTTTCTCAGAAATATCAAACTCCTCATAGACTTATAGACCTGTGTACACTCACAAACACATTAGTCCCTTAACCTAGAAGTCTTCAATACACCAAAATCACTAAGGGGCACTAGATGCACTTACAATCTCCCCCTTTTTGGTGATTGATGAGAATATAGGTTAAGTTTTCAACAGGGATAAACATATGAAGTGTAAATACTGAAATTGAGGAATTTGATTGCAAGATATAGAAGAACTCCCCCTGAAGATGTGCATATGTGAGGAATTTGCTTTGAATAGCAATGCACATTGTAGTGTAGAATCATGGAGATCTCCCCTATATCTTGTAATTCATACACGCATTTAACATATGATATGAAGAATTTGAAATGCATGATGAAATATGGTGACTGATGTAATTCAGCATGCGTGCATTAATATATATGAGGAAATAGCATGCAGAGAAACATAGCAAAAGTATCGCATCAATTATAGGACTTAAGTTTACAACTCGATCCAACAAATCTTCAGAAGAACGAGAGTTGTAACTTAGCAAAAAAACGCCCATATATATAGACCCGCTTGAAGACTAACTCAAATTTCTCCCCCTTTGTCATCGAATGACCAAAAGGGATGAAAAAAAATGAGGACTAACGCCCCTGAAGAATAACATCATGATGTCGATGGAGGAGCGCCAGCGTTGTTGGGGTTGTCCGTTGATGTAGGGCCTGCCGCAGTTGTCGCCCAAGTCTTCATGTTCATCGGCCTCGCGCGATGAAGAATATGAGCTAGCCACCAAGTGAGGAACTTTGACCTTCTTGAATTTCTTCGAAGGTGGCTGAGACCAGTCAAAGTCCTACTTGAAGCCCATCTGCTAGAGATCTTCTTCACCGTAGAGGTGAGAAAATACAACCCAGGTGCGATCAAACACTTCATGCAAATAGTAATGGTTCTTCTTCACAGAGTTTTACGTGATTGTCATGTTCTGAAGAATTGAACCAAACTGTCGCTTGACCCATTTTTGGTTGAGATCGACCTTCTGATGAAGACCGAGGAGAAGCTCACGATCAGTCATCACCCTTGGAGCAAAGGGCTTGAGGATTTTGCTTTGAAGCATTTATGGCAAGATCATGTGGCGAGTCATCATTGGTGGAGTAGGATGCTGCTTTGCGAAACTGTCCATCCAATGGACGAGTGCCTTCATCAATAACAGCAGCCTTGCCCTTTTCATCAGCTGAGGAAATAGGCCGTTTGAGGACCTCGATTGGGGGCAAGTAGCTAGCATGATTGAGAATGTCACCTTTGTAGTTGATTGAAGACCTTGATCCGATGAATTTCATGATCCAAGGAGCATAAGGCTTCAATTCAAACAGTGATATAGCAACATTGGCCAAAGTCGCCATGAAGAAATCGTGGTAGTTGGTAGGAATACCATGAATGATGTTGAACAACAGATTCTTCATGATGCCAACAACCTCTTCATCATCGAGTTGTGGCCCTTGTTTGACCGAGGGTCTTGGTCAATATCCGTATATAGTCCTTGGCACGAGAGCAGTTCCTTGACGAGGAATTTGGTCCTTGGAGCTTGGCCCGCTTCAAAGGCTTCATCAAGACTTGCATCGATGATCGATAGTTCAGTGGTCATGGTAGATGAGCCTTGCACCTTCAAGGGGACGATCGACCGACTACATGAAGCAATTCAGGGCCGTGCTTTGTAGTGAGTATTCTCACCATCCAGTCCAAAACCCATGAGTTCACATCTTCGCAAGGTTCGTGATGTGCAACGTGGCATAGAACCAAGAATGAGTTCTTCATTCCAAATGCAGATGTCGGTGCAGAAGTTGAGCAGCCCAGCATCATCAATACAACTGAGGACTGGGGTGAAACAGGGCAGTGACTCCATATCCACATGAGGAATGTGCTCATGGTCAAAGATCTTGTCCTTATCAAATAGCAGTGAAGAATAGAAGTTCATTTGACTTTCTGTCCAAAAGCGCTTGCGTCTAAGTCTAGCAGCATCATATGGGTTGTAATTAGTGAAGAAAATGTGCTCATTGAAGAAATCTTCAGCCTTGAACTTCTGCTTCTTGGAGAAAGGGTTCTGAGGCTTGGGCTGAAGGTTTGCAGTAGTTGTCTTCATAGCATCTTGAGGTATAGCCACTGGAGCCGCAGGCTGAGGAATTTCAAGGACAGTGTCTTCAGCAGCAGCCTGGGTCTCCATTTCTTCAGCAACATTTTCATCAGCACTAGTGGCTGGAACTTCTTCAGGAATGGTGAGAAGAGAAGCTTGATGTTCTTCAAAGCCCGTGTGAATTTCTCCAGCTTGGACCGGGACCGAGGGATCTGCTGCGTGAGGTGTGAACAAGGTGAATTGGGGTGATGACTTTCCCAAGAGTCATCATTCGTAATAGGAGTTGAACACCCAATATCCACGCCTTCATCTTCTTCATCGTTCTCAACCGCCTCTTCACCGTGAACCGAGGCATGGGCGATTATACCAGTGGAGTGGACGTGACATTGTCAACTTCAATTTCTTCATCAATCTGCTCTGACGAAGCAGCAGAAAGATTTTATTCATCGGACTCGCTTGGAATCACATATTCCTTACCAAAGGGAACAATCTCCTTTGATGGCATGCTTGAAACAGGAACATTATCTATGGGATTTTCATAAGAGCTTGTCAAAGTCTTCACTTTCTTTGGAGCTGAAGACTCTGAGGAAGCAGATGCTTTGCTTTTCTTCACAGCTGCTCGCTCCGCAGCTTTGGTTTTCTTTGCTTCTGATGCAGAAGGAAGGATAGGACTTGTCATTGGTGCAGGAGGAGCAGAGGGATTTGGTGCATTTTCTTCAGGCGCAACTGATGTGGTTGCCCTGGCATTGTCAGTGTCTTCAGATGCAGCAGCAGATGCTTCAGCTGGCCTGGCTTGTTCTTCAGGCGCAACACTAGAAGTTGCCCTTGCAGTTTCTACAGTGGCTGGAATTTCTTCATCAGCCCTGGTGGTTTCAGAATCATCAACAGCCTAATTGTCATCAGCTATGCTTGCATGTTCTTCGCTTGATGTGCGATGCTTCACCGAGGAATTTCACATTTCCTCACTTGATGATTTTCGCTCAAAGTCCTCGGAGGATGGGATGCTCTCAATGACAAGTGTCAGTTTCTCTCGGAGTAGCCAACCGGCTAGTGGTTGTAGGGGGCGGCTATTTATAGCCTAGGGAGCAGCTTGACATGATAAGACATAAATGCCCTTCAATGATATGACCGTTAGGTGGGTAGATATTTTGGGACAGCTGGCGCGTAGCACAACAACGGTCGGAAATTTGAGGTTCAAATTCCTCAGGGTTATCATGTTCCTCACTTGTAGGCAATCCGCACTGGTGAATTCCTAACTCGTCAGTCAGAACAAATTCCTCACAGACCGGAAGATCTTCGTCTCTGTCACTGAAGAAATTGACTGAACTATATGAGATTTCCAATGGCTTCACTCAAAAGGATTGGTAGGTGTAGGATTTTGAGATGAGCATCACTTGGAAACTCTTCCTTAGTTTTACCGCGACCCCCTTTAACAGTATGGTGTTTCCTATTTCTCTAGTAAGAGAAAACGAAACTATGAAAACATAAGTCTTCACGCTTCATAATCCTCGCATAAATATCAAGTCTTCATGGTCACACCAATTTCTTCACTTTCAAAGTCTTAAGAAAACCCAAAGTCTTCAGTTGAGGACTTTCATTTTTAGGGGTCGACTTTCTCTGTAAATATCAAACTCCTCATAGACTTATAGACCTGTGTACACTCACAAACACATTAGTCCCTTAACCTAGAAGTCTTCAATACACCAAAATCACTAAGGGGCACTAGATGCACTTACAATCTCCCCCTTTTTGGTGATTGATGAGAATATAGGTTAAGTTTTCAACAGGGATAAACATATGAAGTGTAAATACTGAAATTGAGGAATTTGATTGCAAGATATAGAAGAACTCCCCGAAGATGTGCATATGTGAGGAATTTGCTTTGAATAGCAATGCACATTGTAGTGTAGAATCATGGAGATCTCCCCTATATCTTGTAATTCATACACGCATTTAACATATGATATGAAGAATTTGAAATGCATGATGAAATATGGTGACTGATGTAATTCAGCATGCGTGCATTAATATATATGAGGAAATAGCATGCAGAGAAACATAGCAAAAGTATCAGACCACCATAGGACTTAAGTTTACAACTCGATCCAACAAATCTTCAGAAGAACGAGAGTTGTAACTTAGCAAAAAAACGCCCATATATATAGACCCGCTTGAAGACTAACTCAAATTTCTCCCCCTTTGTCATCGAATGACCAAAAGGGATGAAAAAAAATGAGGACTAACGCCCCTGAAGAATAACATCATGATGTCGATGGAGGAGCGCCAGCGTTGTTGGGGTTGTCCGTTGATGTAGGGCCTGCCGCAGTGTCGTCCAAGTCTTCATGTTCATCAGTCTCGCGCGATGAAGAATATGAGCTAGCCACCAAGTGAGGAACTTTGACCTTCTTGAATTTCTTCGAAGGTGGCTGAGACCAGTCAAAGTCCTACTTGAAGCCCATCTGCTAGAGATCTTCTTCACCGTAGAGGTGAGAAAATACAACCAGTGCGATCAAACACTTCATGCAAATAGTAATGGTTCTTCTTCACGAGTTTTACGTGATTGTCATGTTCTGAAGAATTGAACCAAACTGTCGCTTGACCCATTTTTGGTTGAGATCGACCTTCTGATGAAGACCGAGGAGAAGCTCACGATCAGTCATCACCCTTGGAGCAGTGGCTTGAGGATTTTGCTTTGAAGCATTTGCGGCAGTATCATGTGTGGCAGAGTCATCATTGGTGGAGTAGGATGCTGCTTTGCGAAACTGTCCATCCAATGGACGAGTGCCTTCATCAATAACAGCAGCCTTGCCCTTTTCATCAGCTGAGGAAATAGGCCGTTTGAGGACCTCGATTGGGGGCAAGTAGCTAGCATGATTGAGAATGTCAGTCTTGTAGTTGATTGAAGACCTTGATCTGATGAATTTCATGATCCAAGGAGCATAAGGCTTCAATTCAAACAGTGATATAGCAACATTGGCCAAAGTCGTCATGAAGAAATCGTGGTAGTTGGTAGGAATACCATGAATGATGTTGAACAACAGATTCTTCATGATGCCAACAACCTCTTCATCATCAGAGTTGTGGCCCTTGTTTGGACTGAGGGTCTTGGTCAATATCCTGTACATAGTCCTTGGCACGTAGAGCAGTTCCTTGACGAGGAATTTGGTCCTTGGAGCTTGGCCTGGCTTCAAAGGCTTCATCAGCACTTGCATCAGATGATCAGATAGTTCAGGGTCATGGTAGATGAGCCTTGCACCTTCAAGGGGACGACTGACTGGGACTACATGAAGCAATTCAGTGGCCGGTGCTTTGTAGTGAGTATTCTCAGTCATCCAGTCCAAAACCCATGAGTTCACATCTTCAGCGTTGCCTGTGATGTGCAACGTGGCATAGAACTGAAGAATGAGTTCTTCATTCCAGTCGCAGATGTCGGTGCAGAAGTTGAGCAGCCCAGCATCATCAATACAACTGAGGACTGGGGTGAAACAGGGCAGTGACTCCATATCCACATGAGGAATGTGCTCATGGTCAAAGATCTTGTCCTTATCAAATAGCAGTGAAGAATAGAAGTTCATTTGACTTTCTGTCCAAAAGCGCTTGCGTCTAAGTCTAGCAGCATCATATGGGTTGTAATTAGTGAAGAAAATGTGCTCATTGAAGAAATCTTCAGCCTTGAACTTCTGCTTCTTGGAGAAAGGGTTCTGAGGCTTGGGCTGAAGGTTTGCAGTAGTTGTCTTCATAGCATCTTGAGGTATAGCCACTGGAGCCGCAGGCTGAGGAATTTCAAGGGCGGTGTCTTGGCGACACAGGTCTCCATTTCTTCAGCAACATTTTCATCAGCACTAGTGGCTGGAACTTCTTCAGGAATGGTGAGAAGAGAAGCTTGATGTTCTTCAAAGCCCGTGTGAATTTCTCCAGTTTGGACCGGGGACTGAGGGATCTGTTGCAGAGGTGTGAACAGTGGTGAATTGGGGTGATGACTTTCCCAGTAGTCATCATTCAGAATAGGAGTTGAACACCCAATATCCACGTCTTCATCTTCTTCATCAAGTTCCTCAACGCCTGCCTCTTCAGCTGTGAACTGAGGCATGGGCGATTATACCAGTGGAGTGGACGTGACATTGTCAACTTCAATTTCTTCATCAATCTGCTCTGACGAAGCAGCAGAAAGATTTTATTCATCGGACTCGCTTGGAATCACATATTCCTTACCAAAGGGAACAATCTCCTTTGATGGCATGCTTGAAACAGGAACATTATCTATGGGATTTTCATAAGAGCTTGTCAAAGTCTTCACTTTCTTTGGAGCTGAAGACTCTGAGGAAGCAGATGCTTTGCTTTTCTTCACAGCTGCTCGCTCCGCAGCTTTGGTTTTCTTTGCTTCTGATGCAGAAGGAAGGATAGGACTTGTCATTGGTGCAGGAGGAGCAGAGGGATTTGGTGCATTTTCTTGGTATGGCTGATGTGGTTGCCCTGGCATTGTCAGTGTCTTCAGATGCAGCAGCAGATGCTTCAGCTGGCCTGGCTTGTTCTTCAGGCGCAACACTAGAAGTTGCCCTTGCAGTTTCTACAGTGGCTGGAATTTCTTCATCAGCCCTGGTGGTTTCAGAATCATCAACAGCCTAATTGTCATCAGCTATGCTTGCATGTTCTTCAGTTGGATGTGCAGATGCTTCAGCCTGAGGAATTTCACATTGCGTTGGGGCTGCAACATTTGAGGTGAATCCCTTCGCCATTCAGACGAATCTGAATTTGGCTCCTAGCCAATCTGCACGGCACGAGTCAAACTCATCACTGAGTGCTTTGATCCTAGTTTGCATGGCTACAAGTTCATCGGGAGTCATAGTGACAACATGCTTCTTCAAAAATCGCTCCTTCTTGTACTGAGCTTTCTTCAGTTGCCTGGCCTTTTCAAACTTCCATTTTTCCTCGCCTATGAAGGTTGTCAACATGTGACTTTGGCTAGGTGTGAGATTGAAATCAGGCATAGGAGTGTTGGGGTCCTTGTGCCAGAGATCAATTAAGTCAAGGATCAACTTGGGATCTAGCAGAAGAGGCACATTGGTGCATTTGGCTCTGGCGGCCCGTTGCTGTCTGTCTTTGATGATTTTAGCTAGTTCCTCGTCATCAGCTTCGTCTTCACTTGACGACACATGGAAGGCAACCTGCTTCTTGTGAGGACTTGGTCTTATGCCTCGTCCAGCAGTGGACTTTGTCTTCAGCAATGTTGGGCATGTTGAAGACTGAGGAGGAGCTGAAGAACTTGTGGGTGCTCCTGAAGCAATTGAGATGCCTGTGGTCCTTTGGCAAGAGGCGAGATGCACAGGTGTCGAGGACTTTGCAGAAGCAGCTGAAGGTTTTGCAACAGGAGGAACTGGAGTTGCTTGAGGAAAATGTCGTGAGGGCTTTGAAGAGCTTGGCCGTGAGGGCATTTCTAAGGAACTGGGCTTGTGTGCAGGCTTCTTGGGCATAGCCTTCTTGGGCTTGCTAGAAGAGGCCTCAGTAGTGGCAGCAGTAGAGTCTTCATTGGATTTCCTCACTGCTTCCTTGGCCATTTTGGCCAACTTGGCTTGCCATTTGGCCCATTCATCTGGATAGTCCTCACCGTTCTTGAGGCTAGTGGGATCACCTTCTTGGCCAGGTGCCAACGGAGGTCTTGGGCATGGAGGGTGTACTACAAATTTCTTCATGTACTTGGGAGTCACATATCTGTACTCCCTCCATTCCCGTGCTCATCTTCTCTCAATCCTCTGTATGCACACCCTGCGCTCATTCTTCGTCTCCTTGCCATGAATTGCTTCATCAGGTGTGCAATATCCTGCATAGATATCCTCAGGGATCTCGAAAGTAGTATTCACTTCTGGTCTCTTGCCTCCCTTTTGAGGTCTCTTGCCATCCGCCATTTTCTTCACTGACGATTTTGAACAATGGAATTTTCTGAAGAGGTATGCAATTTGTCTTCGAGGAATGCTGCAAATGAGTTAAGTTGATGAGAACCTAGTGATTCAGTAGTGGACATGAGTACCTGTGAATAGAGTATAGGTGCGAAGAATTTGGAGAGGTCATATGCGTTCTCAGAAGTTTTGCAAAATGAACAAGTTTGAGGAATTTGACCAGAGGTGTCTTGAGGAATTTAACTAAGCGTTCTTTGACTTAGGTTCCGGAGTTGTATAGATTGAAAAATCCACACAACTAAGGAATCTTGAAGAAAAATGTTGCTTAGAGAAACAGATCAAGAACAGATGCTTGTGTGAGGTGTTTAAGAGTGTGGAAGTTGAAGAATAAACACCTTTTGAAGATTTTGTGGAAATCATCAGAATAAACTAGGGCAGTAAAAATAAATTTTATTTACCGTTGACGAAGAACACGACAAACTGGGAGTTGTAGATTGGAAGTTCGTCTGTTCAGATCTTCCACGCCCTAACTTGGTAGAGGAAGACAGCTACAACGGCGGCGAAGTGAAGATTTCCGCAGCCGGCGCGAGTACGATGACAACGAGGTCGAGGCAGTGAAGCTCTTCCTCACCGGCGACGATGAAAGTAGCAGCGGCGCTAGGTCAGAGAGCTCGAGCGAGGGGAGTGAGGTCGAGCGGGGTAAAAGCAGTCTGAGGAGGGTGAGGGGTATTTATAGCCGAGGTGAAAAATCGCCCGTCCGAGGAAAATGGACGAACGTTCCCCTGACCCTTCTCATCCTAGCGACATGTGTCACCCACGTACAGAGAGGTGGTGGGTGGCGATCGTGTGAGATCGTGTGTGAATAGATAAATCTTATCGTGGGATGTGGAATGGTTTCAGCGGCAAATGCCAAAAATTTAGATAAGAATATTTTAAAGTTTCATTCGCAAATTCTTCAGCTGACAAGGACACAGTGAAGATTTTGAATGGGTTTCAAATAGAACGCACATGAGGAATTTGTGAACACACTGGGTTGAGTTTAGCATAGAGGGGGAAGGGTCCGATCACATTCACTTAGCAGAAAAATCAACGTGAAGAATTAGCAATAAGTGAATGCTGTAGAGGACAGAAAACTCATATATATATATATATATATATATATATATATATATATATATATATATGTATATATATATATATATAATATCAATGAAGAACAACAACGGGAAGAGTGAAGAGTAAGCAAAGTTGAAGAATTTGAACAACTGAGCAATTTCAATGAAGAAAAACTCAAATTGAAGATTTTCAACTTTTGTTGGTGGCGTGACCCACCGTATAATAATGACGATTTCCGGCGCCGCATACAATTGTCGTAGGGCTCTAAGAATCAAATTCTTTGTTAATTTCTTCACACTTAGAGGGTTAGTCTTCATTGATTGAAGAAAAACGTTACTTCGTGTGTTGCACATCTAAGTCATCATTTTGCATAAGTGTTAGGATGTGTGTCCTTTTCAAAGAACATTCGAAGATTCTAAGATATTTAGCTCACACCGCAACTTGCTAAATCTCTTCTCATCCAAGGGATTTGTGAAGATATCGGGTAGCTATTCTTCAGTCTTCACGTGCTCAATAGAGATGTCGCCCTTCAACACATGATCATGAAGAAAATGATGACAAATCTGGATGTGCTTTGTCTTCGAGTGCTGCACTGGGTTATGAGCAATCTTGATGGCACTCTCATTGTCACAGTGGAGTGGCACATTCTTCACGTTGATGCTGTAGTCCTTGAGGGTTTGCTTCGTCCATAGCAATTGAGCACAGCACGAACCAGCACCAATGTACTCAGCTTCAGTAGTAGAGAGTGATACGTAGTTCTGTTTCTTCGAGGACCAACATACTAAGGATCATCTGAGGAAATGGCATGTGCCTGATGTTGACTTGCGGTCCACACGATCACCAACATAGTCAGAGTCGGAATATCCAATGAGATCAAAAGCCAAGCCCTTGGGATACCATAATCCAAGTGTTGGAGTGTGAGCTAGATATCGAAGAATATGCTTCACAGCCTTATGATGTGATTCCTTCAGTGTAGCTTGAAAACGGGCACACATGCAAACACTAAGCATAATATCTGGCCAAGATGCACATAGATACAATAAAGAGCCAATCATGGAGCGGTATACCTTTTGATCAAAGTCAATACCATTTTCATCAGTGCATAGATGACCATTTGTGGGCATAGGGATTTTGACACCTTTGCAATCTTGCATGCCGAATTTCCTCAACACATCCTTGAGGTATTTCTCCTGAGATATGAAGATGCCATTGCGTTGTTGACGAATTTGAAGACCTAAGAAGAATTTCAATTCTCCCATCATAGACATTTGATATTCTTCGCTCATCATATAGGCAAATTCATCACTGTAATGTTGGTCAGTACAGCCAAAGATGATATCATCAACATATATTTGGCACACGAATAATTCATCATCATAGGTTTTGGTGAAAAGAGTTGGGTCAAGTGAACCGGGTTTGAAGTCTTTCTTCATGAGGAATTCCTTCAAAGTATCATACCACGCCCGAGGGTCCTGCTTGAGGCCATAGAGGGCCTTATTGAGTCTGAAGACTTTGTTAGGATGCCTTGGATCTTCAAAACCTGGGGGTTGAGCAACATATACTTATTCCTCAAGCTTACCATTGAGGAACGCACTTTTCACATCCATTTGATATAAGATGATATTATTATGGTTAGCATAAGCAAGCAATATGCGAATAGCCTCAAGTCTAGCAACAGGTGCAAAAGTTTCATCGAAATCAATTCCTTCAACCTGTGTGTAGCCTTGAGCTACAAGTCGTGCCATATTCCTCACCACAAGGCCATTTTCATCTTGCTTGTTGCGGTAGATCCATTTGGTGCCAATGATATTGTGCTTGCAAGGTTCTGGTCGCTTGACAAGTTCCCAGACATTGTTGAGCTCGAACTGATGTAATTTCTCTTGCATCGCTTGAATCCACTCAGGCTCCAGAAATGCCTCATCTACTTTGGTGGGCTCTGTGATAAAGACAAAAGCAAAGTGCCCACAAAAGTTAGACAAATGTGAAGCTTTTGAGTGTGTGAGAGGGCCTGTTGCGTTGATGTCGATGATGATTTTCTCAATCTGCACTTCATTTGCGATGCGAGGATGAGTTGGTTGACGACGTTGAGTCGGCTCAGCATTTTCTTCAGAGCCATTTTCTTCAAGTGCACCAGTATGATGTTCTTCACGTTCTGGAATGACTTCTTCAACAGATTCTTTGATAGGAATTACATCCTCAGTAGCCTTGAACTTGATGGATTCCTCAGGTGACCTTTCATCTAGCACAGGAGGTAGGTGCTCTCTTAGCGAGCCATTAATTTCATCGAACCGCACATCTACAATTTCAACAACCTTGTGATGAATGGTGTTGAAGACTCTGTAGGTGTGCGGGTCCTTTTGGTAACCAAGCATAAAACCTTCATGTGCTTTCGGTGCAAATTTAGAATTGTGATGAGGATCTCTAATCCAACATTTAGCACCGAAGACATTGAAATAACTCACATTGGGTTTCTTGTCAGTGAGGAGTTCATATGAGGTATTTTTGAAGAATTTGTGAAGATATACCCTGTTGATGATGTGGCACGCAGTATCAATTGCCTCAGGACAAAAAGGCGTCTTGTATTCGTCAAGCATAGTGCGAGCCATCTCAACAAGAGTCCTGTTCTAGCGCTCCACGACGCCATTCTGCTGAGGAGTATAAGGAGCAGATAACTCATGAGTAATACCAAGTTCATCAAGATAGTTATCAAGACCAGTATTCTCGAACTTGGTCCCATTGTCACTTCTGATGTGCTTGATCTTCACTCCAAAGTTGGTTGAAGCCCTCGAGGAAAATCGTTTGAAGACTTCCTGCACTTCATATTTGTAAGTGACGATGTGCACCCATGTGTAACGAGAATAGTAATCAACAATAACAAAGCCATATAATGATATAGCATTGGTGAATGTGGCATACTGAGTAGGGCCAAAGAGATCCATGTGAAGCAATTCAAATGGACGAGTAGTAGTCATGATAGTCTTTGAGGGGTGCTTGGCCTTGGTCATCTTTCCAGCTTCACGAGCTCCACACAGGTGATCCTTGAGGAATTTGACATCCTCGATGCCAATGGCATTCTTCTTCTTTACGAGCGTGTGCAAGTTCCTCATGCCAGCATGACCAAGTCGTCGATGCCATAGCCAGCCTTCTGAAGCTTTTGCAAGTAGACATGTAGCAGGTTGTGGTCCTGTAGAGAAATCAACAATATACAAGTCTCCTCTCCTAAAGCCTTCGAAGACTTTGGAATTGTCAGCTTCCATGATCACAACACAATGATACTTGCCAAAGACAACAACCATATCAAGATCACAAAGCATTGAGATAGACATGAGGTTGAATCCTAAGGACTTGACAAGCATGAGTTTGTCCATGTGTCGATCCTTTGAGATTGCAACCTTACCTAGACCCAATACCTTGCTTTTGCCTTTGTCAGTGTAGGTGATATGCTTCAGATGCGATGGAGATAAAGCAGTGTCCATAAATAAGTTCCAGTCACCAGTCATGTGATTTGTACATCCACTGTCGAGGACCCACTCAGTGGCTTTTGGTTGATCATCCTGCAAATGAATTAGTGCAACTTACGAACTCATATACTTCATTAGTGAAGAATATGACATCAAATTCATCAGATCAATTTCATCGAGGAATAGAACAGATATAGCAGTATGAGGGCGTGAGAAATGAAGGTTCATTTATTCATGATTAGCTTGCGTCCTATCAAGCATTCTTCAGGCCTCCAGCAAATTCTTCAGACGTTTAAGTTCGTCTAGAGACCTGACCCTGCATAAGAGATTAGTTCTTTTTCTTCACCACCTACAACTGGAGGGGTGGCAAAGAGTTCATCATTCTGTGAGCTCCATATGAGAAAGGTGGCATAGCAGCCGGTCCACTTTGTTTCACATAAGAGGGGTTAGGGTAAGCATAAGAGTAAGCAGAGGAATTCTTCGAGGACTTATGAACATAATGATTTGAAGAATAATGCACATATTCATATCCCTTAGGCTTTCCCTGCGAAACAGAAGTGCTAGCACGACGATGTTCATATGAGGAATTTGATCCACGTGAGGAATGTGGTCCATATGAGGACTTGGATCCATATGAAGACTTTGATCTGGGATTCCTATTCTTCACAGGTGGTGTCATGATGACATTCATCTGAAGACTTTCAAGGCACCTTTTGGGAACCCACATTTTCTTCATAGGGGGACCATTACTACAGTTAGTGCCAACATATCTAGCAAATACTTCACCATTCTGATTTTTGAACAGTTTTTAGTTGGATTCAAATGACTCATCAGAAGAATATGAAGATTCACATGTAAAGCCAGATAAAGTGGATGGATCTACGGGAGGTACTTTGCAGCAACCCATGAGGTTTTGAAGTCTTTCTCGGGTTTCGATGGGTCCCATCGACGTTGAGTTTCCTCTCAAAGGCAATACCATCTTTCCTAGGGTTCATGTTGAGGATCTGCTTCTTAAGCACATCACAAAGTGCTTGATGCCCTTTGAGGCTTGATACGTCTCCAATGTATCTATACTTTTTTATTGTTCCATGTTGTTTTATTATCAATCTTGGATGTTTTATAATCATTTTATAGTCATTTTGTATCATTTTTTGGTACTAACCTATTGACATAGTGCCAAGTGCTAGTTGCTGTTTTTTCCATGTTTTTTACATCGCAGGAAATCAATATCAAACGGAGTCCAAATGCCACGAAACTCCACGGAGATTTTTATGGACGGAAGGAAGCTATTGGGCCTGGTTGCACTGGGAGTCCCGGAGGGACAACCACCGAGGCGCCCGAGGCCCAGGCGCCTCCTGGTGGGTTGTGCCCACCTCGGGTGCCCCTCGGACCGCCTCTTTGCTCTATAAATACCCCAATATTCCAGAAACCCTAGGGGAGTCAACGGAATATTCATCCAGCCGCCGTAGAGTCCAAAACCACCAGATCCAGTCTAGACACTATCTCGGATGGGGTTCACCACCTCCATTGGTGCCTCTGCGATGATGCGTGAGTAGTTCTTTGTATACCTTCGGGTCCGTAGTTAGTTGGCTTTCTCTCTCTCGCTAAATTCTCAATACAATGGTCTCTTGGAGATCCATATGATGTAACTCTTTTTGCGGTGTGTTTGTTGGGATCTGATGAACTTTGAGTTTATGACCAGACATATCTTTTTATATCCATGAAAGTTATTTGAGTTTCTTTGATCTCTAATATGCATGATCGCTTATAGCCTCGTATTTCTTCTCCGATATTTGGGTTTTGTTTGGCCAACTTGATCTATTTATCTTGCAATGGGAAGAGGTGCCCGGTAGTGGGTTTGATCTTACGGTGCTTGATCCCAGTGACAGAAAGGGAAACGACACGTATGTATCGTTGCTACTATAGATAAAAAGAAGAGATCTATATCTACGCAATAGATAAACGGATCTTGTCTACATCATGTCATCGTTCTTATTGCATTACTCCATTTTTCCATGAACTTAATACACTAGATGCATGCTTGATAGCGCTCGATGTGTGGAGTAATAGTAGTAGATGCAGGCAGGAGTTGGTATACTAATCTTGGACGTGATGCCTATGTAATGATCATTGCCTAGATATCGTCATAATTATTTGAGGTTCTATCAATTACCCAACAGTAATTTGTTTACCCGCCGTTTGCTATCTTTCTCGAGAGAAGCCACTAGTGAAATCTACGGCCCCCGGGTCTTCTTTCTCATATATTTGCTTTGTGATCTATTTTATTTGCACTTTTTATTCAGATCTATTAAACCAATACAAAAATACTTTGCTGCACTTTATTTTATTTGCGATCTATTTATTCAATCTATTACAACTTTCTCCCGTCATCACGCAATTTCTGGCACCGTTACCCGAAGGGATTGACAACCCCTTTAACACGTCGGGTTGTGAGGCGTTGTTATTTGTGTGCAGGGGCTGTTTACATTGTGTTGCTTGGTTCTCCTACTGGTTCAATAACCTTGGTTTCATTTCTGAGGGAAATACCTACCGCCGCTATGCTGCATCATCCCTTCCTCTTTGGAGAAATACCGACGTAGCTTCAAGCGACATCAAAAGGAATTTTTGGCGCTGTTGTCGGGGAGGATCTTCAACATATACCAGGTTCCTAATGACAAATCTCATCTCCTTGCAATTTACATTATTTGCCAGTTGCCTCTCGTTTTCCTCTCCCCCACTTCAAAAAATTATTTGCGTCCCTTTTTCGTTCGCCGTTTTTCCGTCCACTTTAGTTCTTCTCTTCGTTGTTATGGCCGATCCTAAAAAGGCTAGGGGATTCCTCCCAAGTTTTAATACTTTGGATAGCCCCTCAGTCCTCTCGAAGCTCATAAATAATGATGTTGTGGAAGGAATTACTGGGGTTGTTAAGGAAAATCTTAGCAATTTTGATGAGGACGATCCCGGAATTTTTCGTTATCTACTTGATGAATCTTTGAAAGATGCTTGGGATAGGCTGTTGAGAATAGCTATGTGCCCCAATATCAGATAGAGATATACCTGAAAAGTTTTTATGCTGGTTTACCTTCTTCCTTTAAGCAAGTTTCGGATTCTATATTTGAAAATGATTTTCTTGAAGGGGATGCCGTAGATACTTATGAGAAAATGAAAACCATATTTGGGCACCCCAAGGGAGAAAATGTTGAACCAACTAACCTTCTATGCTTTTATCAAAAATGAAAAAATCAAAGAGATGAAGGCTAATTTAGATAAGAATTTTCGTAACGTGCTTAATCTTTCTTCTGCTATCAATTGTCATGTGCTTTCAAAAAATAGAAGATTAAATGCCATTGATAGGAAGTTTTCTATTTTGTTTCAAAATGACAAGGATGACAAAACTTAGATCCTTGCTTTATGCCTAGCTAAGGGCGTAAAACTATATCGCTTGTTGGGAGGCAACCCAATGAATAAATTTTATTTTTGCTTTTTTGCTTTCTGTTCTTGAGCGTTAGCACAATTATGCTACTGTCATGATTGTGTTTTTGTGTTTTAATTAGTGTTTGTGCCAAGTAAAGCCTTTAGGATCTTCTTGGGTGATAGTTGTTTGATCTTGCTGAAAAAGACAGAATCTTTGCGCTCACGAAAATAATTTTCATAAATAACAGAAAAGTGCTTTTGCCCTAATTATTTTTGCATAAGATTAATATACAAATTACCCTGGTCTTCCCAATTTGGTAGAATTTTTGGAGTTCCAGAAGTATTCGAACAAATCAGATTGCTACAGACTATTCTGTTTTGATAGATTCTGTTTTCTTTGTGTTGTGTGCTTATTTTGATGGCTCTATGGTTTTCTTTGATGGGTTTTTGCCATAGAAAAGTTGGAATACAGTAGATATAGTACAAAAACAAAATAAGAATTGGTTTGATACAGTACTTATAGTAGTGATTTATTTTTCTTACACTAACAGATCTCACGAAGGTTTTGTTGAGTTTTGTGTGATTGAAGTTTTCAAGTTTTGGGTTATCTTACGATGGATGAAAGAAGGATAGGAGAGCCTAAGCTTGGGGATGCTCGGCATCCCAAGCTATTATCCAACAACGAGCAACCAACTAAGCTTGGGGATGCCCCCGAGTGGCATCCCCTCTTTCTTCTAACAACTATCGGTATTTTACTCGAAGCTATATTTTTATTCGCCACATGATATGTGTTTTGCTTGTAGCGTCTTGTATGATATGAGTCTTTGCTTGCTTTATTTTGTGTTTTAAGTCATCAATCCTTTCTGGACACACCTATTTGAGAGAGCCAAAATTATTCCATGACTTGTTAGAATTGCTCTCTGTGCTTCACTTAAATCTTTTATGAGCTAGGACTTGCTCTAGTGCTTCACTTATATCTTTTTGAGCACGGTGTGCTTAGTATTTTTTGAAGAAATGCTCTCTTTCTTCACTTAGATTTATTTGAGACTTAGTAAATTTTAAATAAATTCTCTCTTGCTTCACTTAAATTATTTTGAGAGAAATAAACTTTTTTATGCTCATGATCTTCACTTATATTTGTTTGAGCTTATGAAAAGCAACACATGAAAATTACTCCCAAAGTGATAGATATCCAAGAAGGATAAGTAAAAAATTGTCATGAAGATCATTGGACAGAATAAACTTTATTCTTAGTAATAGTTTTGAGATATGATGATGTGATATGTGATTTATGTTGATGAGTAGTTATGCTTTAGTAAGAATATTGGTGTTAAGGTTTGTGACTCCCTATGCATGCACGAAAGTCAATAGTCATGCAATGAGATTATATCCTACTTGTGGTGCATTATTTGGTGTTAATTATGCTTAATGCTTGCTTATGAGATTATTCGTTTCTTGGTTGGTCGCTTCCCAATCTTTTGCTAGCCTTCATTTTGCACCAAGTATGACCTCTACTTGTGCATCCAAAATCCTTTAAACCAGTTTCGCCACATGAGTCCACTATATCTACCAATATGCGGTATTATTTTGCCGTTCTAAGCAAATTTGCATGTGCCATCTCTAATTTTCAAAATAAACTTCTCTTTTGTGTCTGTTTTAGCTCATGAGCAGTAGCAGTGGCTAATATTTTCCATCTTTGGATGTGTTATTCTCACGATGAGTGTTTATTCACTTGTCATTGCACGAGAGTAAGGCAATGGTTTTAGGGATGCCCAGTCCCGAAATGCAAAAATGAATTTAATTTATGTTTTCAAATAATAAATTCCTTGGAAAGTGTTGGTATGGAGGGCAACCGTGGATACGACTAGCCATGGAAAGTGAAATGGTGGAAAAAGGAATAAACTTTATTTTCTGTTTGGGAGCCGCCTATGGCATATCTAGCATGGAAAGTGTTCGGAACTCTGAGTCGTTTTCGTTGGTGGGATGGATACACCTCCCAGAATGTTTTTATCTCTATTTTTTTTTGCTTTTAGCTCTGGCACCTTTGCAAATCCCTACTTCCCTCTGCGAAGGGCCTTTCTTTTACTTTATGCAATTTTTATTTTGAAATTTGAGTCTCCATATTCTCTCGTAAAAAGCACCAACTAAGAGGCAATATGATCGTACTTAAGTATTGGGCGTAGCTAATATTCGAGTGTGTTTCATGAATGGATCAATGTTTGAGCATGATGGGCTAGGGATAACTTATTTTAGCATTTCTATTTTGGAAGACATGGTTGCTTGTTGATATGCTTGAGTATCTAAATTATTATGTCAAAACTAGACTATTGCTTTGAATCACATAAAAGTCCAAATGTCCATGCCACAAAGAAAAGAATAAGATATGACATGATAAACAACACTCCACATCAAAAATTCTGTTTTTATCACTTACCTACTCGAGGACGAGCAAGAGTTAAGCTTGGGGATGCTGATAAATCTCCAACGTATCTATAATTTTTTATTGTTCCATGCTGTTTTATTATCAATATTGGATGTTTTATAATCATTTTATAGTCATTTTATATCATTTTTTGGTACTAACCTATTGACATAGTGTCAAGTGCCAGTTTCTGTTTTTTCCATGTCTTTTACATCGCAGGAAATCGATATCAAACGGAGTCCAAATGCCACGAAACTCCACGGAGATTTTTTATGGACCAGAAGGAAGCTATTGGGCCCTGGTTGCACCTGGGGGGAGTCCCGAGGAGGGGACAACCCACTAGGGCACGCCAGGAGGCCCAGGCGTGCCCTGGTGGGTTGTGCCCACCTCGGGTGCCCCCCACAACGCCTCTTTGCTCTATAAATACCCCAATATTCCAGAAACCCTAGGGGAGTCGACGAAATATTCATCCAGCCGCTGCAGAGTCCATAACCACCAGATCCAATCTAGACACCATCTCGGATGGGGTTCACCACCTCCATTGGTGCCTCTCCAATGATGTGTGAGTAGTTCTTTGTAGACCTTCGAGTCTGTAGTTAGTAGCTAGATGGCTTTCTCTCTCTCGCTGAATTCTCAATACAATGGTCTCTTGGAGATCCATATGATGTAACTCCTTTTGTGGTGTGTTTGTTGGGATCTGATGAACTTTGAGTTTATGATCAGTCACATCTTTTTATATCCATGGAAGTTATTTGAGTTTCTTTGATCTCTTATATGCATGATCTCTTATAGCCTCATATTTCTTCTCCGATATTTGGGTTTTGTTTGGCCAACTTGATCTATTTATCTTGCAATGGGAAGAGGTGCCCGGTAGTGGGTTTGATCTTACGGTGCTTGATCCCAGTGACAGAAAGGGAAACGACACGTATGTATCGTTGCTACTATAGATAAAAAGAAGAGATCTATATCTAAGCAATAGATAAACGGATCTTGTCTACATCATGTCATCGTTCTTATTGCATTACTCCATTTTTCCATGAACTTAATACACTAGATGCATGCTTGATAGCGCTCGATGTGTGGAGTAATAGTAGTAGATGCAGGCAGGAGTTGGTATACTAATCTTGGACGTGATGCCTATGTAATGATCATTGCCTAGATATCGTCATAATTATTTGAGGTTCTATCAATTACCCAACAGTAATTTGTTTACCCGCCGTTTGCTATCTTTCTCGAGAGAAGCCACTAGTGAAATCTACGGCCCTTGGGTCTTCTTTCTCATATATTTGCTTTCCGATCTATTTTACTTGCACTTTTTATTCAGATCTATTAAACCAAAAATACAAAAATACTTTGCTGCACTTTATTTTATTTGCGATCTATTTATTCAATCTATTACAACTTTCTCCCGTCATCACGCAATTTCTGGCACCGTTACCCGAAAGGGATTGACAACCCCTTTAACACGTCGGGTTGCGAGGCGTTGTTATTTGTGTGCAGGGGTTGTTTACGTTGTGTTGCTTGGTTCTCCAACTGGTTCGGTAACCTTGGTTTCATTTCTGAGGGAAATACCTACCACCGCTGTGCTGCATCATCCCTTCCTCTTTGGGGAAATACCGATGTAGCTTCAAGCGATATCAAGGCTTTTGTACATGCCTATCACATACAATTCCTTCAGCCCTGCATTGTCAGTGATACTAGTAGCATCCTCAGAGGAGGAATTTGTGATAGCAGAGACAGTTGAAGAATTTGCAGCAATAGAAGTATTTGAACTTTCAGGTGAAGAATTAGCAGATTCACATTCAATGCATTTCAAACATGGTGGAATGAATTCTTCCTGAGTGGCACTGATCTGTTGAGCAAGCAATGAATCACGCTCCTTCTAAAGATATTCATAACTCTCCCTTAGCTTTTCAAGATCTTGCTTTCTTTGAAGAAATTCATAGGAAAGCTTCTCATGATCAGATAAGAGAGTGTTATGATGACTCTGAAGGTTATCAAACTTGGATTGATGTCTCTGAATATTATCAGTCAAGGTTTGAGTGCGATCCATTTCTTCGCCCAACATATCATCGCTTTCATTAAGCATGTTCTAAACTTTCTCCAAAGCTCTTTGTTGTTTAGTGGCAAGGGAAGCAAGTTTGGTATAGCTGGGTCCAAATTCATCACTAGATTCATCATCACTAGACTCAGATAGGTAGCATTCAGTTACCTTGGCACCTTTTGCCATAAGGCATGGTGCAGAGGATGATGATTCCGGATAAAGTCATCACCTTGAGTGATTCCTTGAAATCCTCAAACCAGGGATCATGACGAGTTTGATGACCTTCATAGACCTTAGAGAGTCGGTCCCAGATAAGCTTCGCATGGCTGAGATGCATAACATTCCTGAACTGATTTTGGTACAAACAGGAGCAGATGACGCCCTTCGCAGTGAGGTTAAGTAGAGTGTACTTGCGAATATCATCAGCCTCCGCCATCTTGCATAGATCGGTAAGACCAATCTCAGTGACGGTCCACAGTTTGCTGTTCATCGCCATGAGGCACTTCTTCATCATGGCCTTCCACTTGGGATAATCATGACCGTCAAAGATGGGGCATGTCACTGTCTTCATTCCTGCGGTCGACATAACTAAACTCCAGGCGGTTAAACCAAAATCACACAGAACAAGGAAGAACCTGACTCTGATACCAATTGAAAGTGCGTTATATCGACTAGAGGGGGGTGAATAGGCGATTTTTACAAATTCGTCACTGAGGAATTTCACGGTGAGGAAATTCCTAAGTCACGAACAACTAGCAGTGGAATAAGTACTCAGATGCAAGCATAACAAAGCAGTAGCACAGTCATCATGATGAAATGAAAACAAGCATAGAGTACAAGTAGCGTAAACACAGGATAAGCAGGCTGAAGACAAACTGACTGAAGAAATAGGATTGAGGAAATTGAGAAAGTCTTCAGTCAAAGTCTTCAAATAGTAACGATCAAGTACAACAACACAGTAATGAGGAAATGAAAGGGTTGAGGAAATAGAACCAGTTAGCTCGGTGAATACAGTGATTTGGTAGACCAGTTCCAACTGTTGTGACAGTCGTACGTCTGGTTGGAGCGGCTAGGTATTTAAACCTGATGACACACAGTCCCGGACACACAGTCCTCACCGTATTCTCCTTGAGCTAAGGTCACACAGACCTCGCCCAATCACTCGTGGTAAGCCTTCAGGTGACTTCCAAACCTTCACAAACTCGGTCACTCGGTGATCCACAATTTCCTCTTGGATTCTCTAGACCATGACGCGTAACCGTATGGAGGATGCACAGTCCTCAAAGGTAACAAGCGTCGGTTCCACAAAGAAACAATCTCTTCAGTGATGCTTAATCACTTTGGGTTTGTAGGTGTTTGGGTTTGGGTTTTCCTCACTTGATGATTTTTGCTCAAAGTCCTCGGAGGATGGGATGCTCTCAATGACAAGTGTTAGTTTCTCTCGGAGCAGCCAAATGGCTAGTGGTTGTAGGGGGCGGCTATTTATAGCCTAGGGAGCAGCCCGACATGATAATACATAAATGCCCTTCAATGATATGACCGTTAGGTGGGTAGATGTTTTGGGACAGCTGGCACGTAGCACAGCAATGGTCAGAAATTTGAGGTTCAAATTCCTCAGGGCTATCATGTTCCTCACTTGTAGGCAATCCGCACTGGCGACACTTCCTAACTCCTCAGTCAGAACAAATTCCTCATAGACCAGAAGATCTTCATCTCTGTCGCTGAAGAAATTGACTGAACTGTATGAGATTTCCAATGGCTTCACTCGAAAGGATTGGTAGGTGTAGGATTTTGAGATGAGCATCACTTGGAAACTTTTCCTTAGTTTTACCTCGACCCCCTTTAACAGTACGGTGTTTCCTATGACTCAAGAAAGAGAAAACAAAACTACGAAAACATAAGTCTTCACGCTTCATAATCCTCGCATGAATATCAAGTCTTCACGGTCACACCAATTTCTTCACTTTCAAAGTCTTCAGAAAACCAAAGTCTTCAGTTGAAGAAATTCAATTTTAGGGGTCGACTTTCTCTGTAAATGTCAAACTCCTCATAGACTTATAGACCTGTGTAAACTCACAAACACATTAGTCCCTTAACCTATAAGTCTTCAATACACCAAAATCACTAAGGGGCACTAGATGCACTTACATATTCTCACAAAGTACTCGTAGTTTTATTCTTGCAAAATAGTTTCATACTTGTTTTAGGTAAAGTAAACGTTAAGCGTGCGTAGAGTTGTATCGGTGGTCGATAGAACTTGAGGGAATATTTGTTCTACCTTTAGCTCCTCGTTGGGTTCAACACTCTTATTTATCAAAGAAGGCTACAAAGGATCCCCTATACTTGTGGGTTTTCAAGACCTTTTTCTGGCACCGTTGCCGGGGAGCAATAGCGTGGGGTGAATATTCTCATGTGTGCTTGTTTGCATTATCACTAAGTAGTTTTATTTCCTGTTCTAAGTTGTTCTCTATCTTTAGTTATGGATATGGAACACGAAACACCAAAAAAATTAGTGGTACTTGCTACTCATGGAGATGGGGAACCTCCTAAAACCCTCGGTGCTCGTTATGTAAAAGATATTATGCACTGCTTTGGAATCCTGAGAAAAACCCATTCAACTATATAATGGGAGTAACGTTGGATCAACGTGAATAATTTAGGGATTATCACATGACTCATAAAGGGAAATTGTTATGGGATCAAATTCATATGTTGCATTGGTATGCTCGGGAGCTATGCTTGAGATATGATTATACTTGTTGCTCTAGGAGGAACGCTCCACACCTTCCCTTTTCATGCAAATTTAATGATAATGAAACCTTGGCTTCTTATGCTAATGGTATATATGATTACTTTGATGTGGAACGATTGAAAATTTTGATGATTCAGTTTATAGACCTGAAAATTTTGCTATCCTTAAATATTTCCATGATACTTATAAATGCAACTACGACATTGATGTATTTATTGATAGAGTCTCCGCTGTCCAAGAAGAGACTAATATTTTGCTGGAGTCTATGGAAGAAGAAATTGATGATATTGTGAGCCCATTGGATGAAAAATATGAGGGGGAGAGCGAAGAACAAAAGGAGGAAGAGCGGATTGATCACCCGTGCCCATCTTCTAATGAGAGTAACTCTTCAACTCATACATTGTCTAATGCCCCTTCGTTCTTGCCGAAGGATGAATGCTATGATAATTGCTATGATCCCGTTGATTCGTTTGAAATATCCCTTTTTGATGATGCTTGCTATGCTTGTGGCCATGATGCCAATTTAAATTATGCTTATGGAGATGAACTTGCTATAGCTCCTTATGTTAAGAATGACATTGTTGCTATTGCACCCACACATGATAGTCCTATTATCTTTTTGAGTTCTCCAACACTACTACAGGTTGCTGCTAACGCGAGACTACGATCAGAGACCCTTCGATGAAACTGTGTGCGATGCCATAATCGCAAACGGTGGTGTAAAATTACCGTCAAAAAAGGTGCAAAACATTTGCGATGGAGGATGCATCAAACGCGGTTCAGATTTTAGTTGCGTGTGCGATGCAGGGCATATGGTTCAACTCAATTAACTATTTGCGATGAGGAGGAACAAAAGAAATGGGCAGCCAGATGAAGGTGTGTGCGATATACAACATACGGTTCACTCGAATGAACTGTTTGTGATTAGGCAACACAAAAGAAACGGTCAACCAGATGAAGGTGTGTGCGATATACGGCATGCGGTTCACTCGGATGAACTGTTTGCGTTGAGACATCAGAACATAAATGGTTCAACTTAACAAGATGTGTGTGATACGCGGCAAACAGGTCCGTAATTAGAGATGTGTGCGAAGACTGATAATAAGACAGACGGTTGCGGCTAATAAGACGTATGTGATATGCTTTGTCTACACAACATCTATTGGCCATTGGGGGACGGGCGGTCATCTGGATACACCATAAGGATGCGAAGAGGCATCCTATCAGCAAGGACTAGCTATTTCACCAGTAGCTCATGTAAGAAAATTCTCAAGTTAAGTGTGCTCAGGCTGGAGCAGCCATGAGATGGGTGACTGGATGGGAAGTTGTGTTGATGTTAAATTAATTGATAGGATGGGTCATATCTATCAAATTAAATGACTGATACGACCCATCTCATGAGTTAATTTAACCTCGAGGTCCTTGTTTTTATTTATTTTTAACACATGTTAAAGAAGGTCTACCACATTACTTTTTGACAATGTGTGATACGTGGCATATAGTTGATCCATCCGACCTGTTTGTGATGGAATAGGCCGTGTGTGTTGCGGGAAAATGCTTGCTAGTATTCAACCGTTTGGGATTGATGAATTCATCACCGACGGGTTCCCTAGTGTGGTCCGTGTTCATCTGATCATCATCTACTTCTTGTGCTAGCTCGATGTTCCTTCTATGCTAAATTACCATTAATTGATGGCGTTTTATGAACACGCCACCATTTCCCGCCACCCTACTATAATGCGCATAGGCAACGCACGATGCACGGAGGCGAAAAGCGCAGCCTGTAGCCCATCCACCTTTTCCAAGCATGCCAACCCACCAAAGCGCCGCCTCTTCCATCAACCTCGTCGACGAGGACAACGAGCAGGCGCCACGGCCCGTCGAGGCCCAGGCGCTCCCCGGCAACGCGATGGACGACGCCGTGATGCGTGTCATCGCCATGGTTGAGCAGACCTTTGGCGCATGGCGCTTGAACGCTGCGGATCAAGAAATGCATGTCAGCACTAACAGGCTGCAGCTTGCCACACAACAGGATTGATGGAGCGCCACAGATCAAGCTAGGCGCGTCCGTGCCGATAGGCTTCGGCTCGCCGCACGGCGAGACCGTTGGAGCGCCGCAGAGCGAGAGGCGCGGTGCGCCGCACAGCAAGAGCGGATCCATCGGTGCTTGCCTGCCGTCGACACGGCGTCGCAGCTGGGCACACATCCTGTCAGTACCCCCATTCCTCGCCAGGAGTGGGCAGAGGCCCTCAGCGCCGTACTTGCACCAGAGGCCGGTAGCGCCGTACTTGCACCGGATGCCCGCCACACAGTTTGCATGGGTGCCGCCGTTCACCTTGTCTGTGGCCCGCTGGATGCCAACACGCCGATCCCTAGGCTCGACCGCCTCCTTGGCCCAGGTGTCCACCTGGGCGCAGTAGAGGAACATGGCTGTGGCATCCTCGAGCTAGTGATCTCTGATGAAATAGCCAACTTGGAGCTCGAGAGCGCGCTCCAGATGTACCGCGAGCGTGTCGACCGCTTGGACGAACGCTTGCACGAGTTCAGGCAGAGCCAAGAGCTACCCTAGGCAAGGGCTGCTGGTCATGGTCTCATGGACGCGTTTTATTTTGAGAAGTCATTTCGACGTGGATAGCTATGTATTCACAGCAATCATAGTATTGCTCTGTTTATTGCTCTGTTTTAATGTGTGCAATCTGTTTCCCATTCTTATATATTCTGTTTCAATGTGTGTATATATGCTTTCCATTCTGTATATGTGGATGATAACAGGTAGATTCAAATTAGTATACAAAAATAGATAGAAAATGGAATTCGTAATATATATATATATATATATATATATTGTTCATTAGTTCATCACAGAATATCATCACATATACGTGATGATACTTAACTACTAGGTACAATGCATAAAATTGAAAATGAACAATACTAAAACTAATAATCCCTCCACAGGGCGAGATTCCGCAGCCCTCGCCAACACTCCCAGTGTGCGCAGCGTCTTCCCAGTGCGGAGGCAGTACTCTGTGACACTCCAAAATTTTTGTTGTTTTTGTTTTCAGCAAAAGCCTTGCTTGGTTTGAAGAAGGTCATTTAAACCCTTCTTAAAAACCTCTCTTCTGAGTTTTCTTCTAAAAAAAAGCATTTCTTGGATTTATTTTCTTCTACAAAGAAACCTTTTTGGTTTTGGGCTATTCTTTGGTTTTGATCCATCCTTGGTTTTACCATGCCTCTTGTGGTAAATTTCTCCCAAAACCCCTCCTTCCACTTTGGTTCAACTCAAACATTCTGTCCAAACTAGTAAAATCCATTTTTGGACTTTATTCCAATTATTTCTTCTCCCAAAATAATTCTGTCTTTTCTTTTGAGCCTAAGTGATTTGCAAAGCAAGTACCCTAATGCTCTTGATTTTTTGACCTCAAACCAACTCCCTTGGATAGTCCTTGGTACCCACAACCCAGAACCATCTTGATCCACTATTCCTCTTTTCAAAATTTTCAAAATTCAACCTCTGCAAGTTTGGACCAGATTCATCATTTTTGGTGAAATTCATATCTCCTCTTCCCCAAAATTCTACAAAATTCAGGCAGCCCTCGGATGCACCGAGAGACCACCACACCAAAGATCAGCTCAAGAAAAATTTCCCACATGCCAAAATCATTCTGTCGAACACCTTGCATGCCTTTGTTTACATGCATCTTGATTAAATTCAGAAAGTTCGAGTTGTAGTGTCGTTTTAGTCAGTGTTGGCACCGATCGCCTGTGCACCTGGCGATTTGCGCGACCTCTTCCCCTGGCCAGAGCACCGCCTTGCGCTTGACGGACGCTGGCGTCGGTGGCGGTGAGCATCTTCAACGCCGGCAGCCTCTGCGATTCTGAGGCCACCGTGGCGGCCGAGCGGAGCTGCTCCGGCTCGAACGCCGTTCTGCGCTGCCCATTGCGCCCTAGCCCTCCGCGTGGCCTCATGCATGCCAGCGCACCCAAGAAGCACCGTCGCCGTGGCCGGAAAGCACGGGCGCACCTCTGCCGCCGACGGGCCCAAGCCGCCCGTTCCGTCGAATCCACGCAGGCTCCTAATCCAAGCTTGTTTAGCGTCAAAGCGGAACGGTGGAACTCCACGCGGCGCCCCACTCCCTAAACCTCCCCGACCAAGCTCTGCGCCGCCGTAACCATCGCCGGAGAAGTCCGTTCACGGCCACCGCCTCGGATCGCCTATAAAAAGGAGCCCCGAGCTCGCTCTCGTGCACACACCACCTCTGCACTTCACCAAGACCCTGCCTAGCCACTGGAAGAGCCCCGAGGGAGTCTCCTTCCTCGACTCCGGCCGCCGCGACCCGCCACGGGATCCAGCTCCATTCGCTCCCGTGCGTGCGCCTCTGCCTCCCATCTCTTGCCAGTAGCTCTCTAGTACATCCCTCCTTCTGACCCGCGCTTCAATTCGAAGTTTGCAGCACACCACCAGAGTTCCCCACCATCGCCCGAGCCGCCGTCCGCCGGAGAAAGTGTCGCCGTCGACGTGGTGCTCCCCGACGCCCAAGTCCACCACCCACCGACACGGAAGGACACGCTGATACTCTTGGTACCTCCGATCTCCACGACTCGCCGTGGTTCGACGCCGACGACCACCGAGCCTTGGCGCGCCGGCGAGGTCTTTCAAACGACATGTGGACCCCCATGTCACCTCTCTTCTTTTCCCGCGAACCGTTTTCCGTTGGCGCCTTGAGCGAAATACGTTTTCCCTGTGGGCTTGCGCGTTTCTATTCGAACCGTTTCTGTTTTCTCGGTTAAACCCTGGAACTTTTACATTTCATTACAGATGAGTCCTGGACGAAACCCTTATAACTTTGTAATAAAAAGTGATTTTTGAGTGATTCTTTTTCTGACAGTCTTATAATTTTGTCTAGTTTTTATGGGATTTATTTGGAAATTTTTGGACCAACTTTCTGTACTCCACGGTATTTACGTTAAGCGCGTGTATTTTTGTTTACCGTGAGATACCGGAGGAGGTGACGGAACCTGAACTTCGCCGAGCTAGACCCGACTACTCTGAACCAGGCAAGCATGTTTGAACTTTTGATATGATGAGTGTTCTAGAAGGTTTGCATTAAGTAGTTTCATGGCATGTTTGTGAGCATACCGATGAATGTTATTTTCATGCAAGGTTGAGGCAAGTGAGTTCGATAATCCATACGTGTTGGTTGTGAATGTGCATGGCCATGTGTTGGCATGAGGATGGGTAAGATGGCAGTGTTGTAGCATGCCAGTCTTATGCCATACCTTTTGACTTCAGTGTCAACCCGTATCAGTTCATTTCCCATCCATTTCCCTTCCCGTACTACCACATGTTTTCCGCAAGGGATATGGCTTAGTAAGTTGCAAACCGCTTTCCTGGTACACACCAAATGGAGAGGCCGTGATGATGGTTCCATGGCCCTGGATTAAAGCCAGTCATCCGGTCAGGGGGCATGGGTGTTTCCGGTTGGGACCGAGAGGGGGGCACCCCTTAGAGCGCGCGAATATAAAATTTGATCCCATGCTATTCGAGATTGTGATCTCCCCGTCTCAAAAGTTTTTCTCGGACGATGTCTAGGGTGATTCCTGGCATTCGTGAGGTAGGATGGGTGTGTACTGGTTAGCTGTGTTTTCTTCCGAAATACCATAAACGGAACTAGTCCTTCAGGACTACGGAAATCCGTTGGCTGTGAGTAATTTTTGTACAAACTCTGCGGAGTCATCAATCCTCGAATCATCTTATCCATGTCCAAGTTCTGTATTATCTTATCCTGACAAGTGTCAGTTTTGGTGACAGATACTCCGGTGATTCACATGAGTACTAAGTCCGGTTAAATGTTTATTCCTGTGGATTGACTAACCCGTTTATATTCATGTGTTGAATATTTATTATGAGTGCTATATCTTTGTGATGAAAGCCCTTTCTGTGATGTCGCTCAGACGTCCGACTGCGGCATTATTGTTATTTCTTTTCATTATAAGCCCTTCCTGTGATGTCGCTCAGACGTCCGACTGCGGCATTATTGTTATTTATTTTCATTATAAGCCCTTTCTGTGATGTCGCTCAGACGTCCGACTGCGGCATTATTGTTGTTTATTTTCATTATAAGCCCTTTCTGTTGTCACAGCCCCAGATCAGCCCTAGCTTGATTTTCTTGCATCCATGCATCATGTCTAAATTTCCTTTAAATTTGAATTGGGGAATTGGAGAGCCTCAGGAATCATTTAAAATAAATGATCAACATTAAAAATTGCTTCAAATGTTTCCAAGGAAATGTTCCTTTTCAGCTTTAAAAAATATTGGCAAGAATAAAATTCAAACCAATATTTTTCGAGTGATGAAACATTTTATTTTGGGCCTTTGAATTAATTCAATAACTATTTGCATTGGAAATATATTTTATATATAATTAATATATGTCCAATAATTCTGGGACAATTTATGTGGTTTGGTATACTTTAGTTCCAGCCACATAATTATCTTCAGGATTTTATAAAATGGTTTAGTATTTTACTAAACTAAAACAGAGGCAAACAAAATAGAAAAGAGAAATAAAATAGAAATAAGAGAGAGAGAGAGAGAGAAACTCACCTGGCAGCCCAGCCAGCCCACCTAGCAGCCCACTGGCCGGCCCAGCACTGTGCTGGCCCGTGCCAGCCACCTGCTTCCTCTCGCCATGCAGGCAGAGAGGAGCACGCCAAGGCGTCTTGCTGGTGCCACGCCACCAGGCTGCCTGCCTGCGTCGCCTGGCCACCGCGACGCCTCGTGTCCTCTCCTCGGCGCCGCCCCGACCCCCTGGACCCCCTCGCTCTCTCCCTCTTCCTCGTTCCCCTCCTCTGTCCCGCTCTCACGCACGGCCGAACGCCACCGACGCTGTTCGCCATGCCACCACCACCCCCGCCCGCCGCTGGGCTCAGGAGCTCCGCCTCGAACCCCTCTTCCACCCCACTGATCCACGGCCCTCCGGAAGCCCTGCAACGTCATCCCCGGCCTCATCTTCAACCTCCGGCCGCCGGTGACCTCGCAGTCGATTCGTCGGCTCCGGGCCGTCCCGACCTCGCTGAAGCGTCCGTCGTCATCGCTGTGAGCCCCGCACCAACCTCCCTCTCCTCGATGCGATTTCTTCCTCTAACCGCTGGCTCCGCTGAGCCCGAGAGCTTCGTCGCCGCCCGCCACAAGGTCGCCAGCTAGAGCCCCCACACGTCGCGTCCCGAAGCACGCTGTCGTCCCCGCTGCGTTCCCGGGAACCCGAGCACCTACCCACCTCCTCCGTGCCCCAAAACGCCGTGTCCGAAGTGCAGAGCTCCGCCGCCGCGATAGCTCGTCGCCGGTGCCTCTGTAGGCCGCCCCAGCTCCATCTGCCACCACCACCGGATGCGCCCCACCGCTAGCTCTCCGTAGCCACAAATCATGCATGAAATGGTCCTCCGTAGCGCGAGCCCGAGCAACTCCGGCGAGCCTCCGCCGCGAGATGTGGTCGTCGCCGGCCATGCTCCGGTGAGTGTCGACGTGGCATCATTAACACCTAATCCCGCAGCCTAAACCACCCCCGGCCCACGATCAGGCCCCCGAGGCCAAGTCAAACCACAGTCATCGCGGGTTTGACCGGGTTTAACCATTGAGTCACCGACGTGTGGCCCCACACGTCAGGTTTGACCCAGGTTGACTGCTGACGCAGTGCTGACCTCAATCTGACGCAATAATGATTTCTGGAATTATTTTAACTCAGGAAATTCCAGAAAATTAGCAAAACTTCTAAAATTCATATAAAATCAACCGTAACTCAGAATGAAATAATTTATATATGAAAAATGATCAGAAAAATATGAAGAATCTGTTTATGCCATAATCATGCATGTTTGAACAAGTTAACCTCGCTGAATAGGATGAATCATGATTAGGGCAAATTATGAAATAACATTTGGAGTTGGAATTTGTTCTTGATTGAGTTCCACTTCAATTAACTTGACTAGATATTGCATTAGGTGAATTCAGTACCTTAATATGACATGTCATTCATGTGAATGTGCATTGCATTGATTGTGTTCTCTCTTGTTGCCGGTAATTGTCCCCTCTCGGTGAGCGACGTCGACGATGAATTCGATGACACCGATGAAGAACTATATTATCTTGAAGTGCGGGCAAGCAAAACCCCTTGTTCATTCCGATACAATCCCACTCTCTCGCTCCTGCTCTCTTTTATTGCATTAGGACAACATCGATTCAATCTGTTACTTGCTGCGGTAGCTGAACCCTTGATCCTTTGCATGACTGTCATTCCACAAGAATTAGATGAAACCCACTAGCATGAGTAGGAGTTGTTTGAGCCATGTTGTGCCTACTCATTTATGCTTGTTTGTCATGCCTGCTACTGCTTAGAGTTGAGTCGGTCTGATTCATCGGGAATGAATTGGAATTGTTATGAACATGTCCTACTATGTGTGAGCTAAGTGTGTGAACACGATTTGGTAAAGGTAGCGGTGAGAGGCCATGTAGGAGTACATGGTGGGTTGTCTCATTGCAGCCGTCCTCGAGAACTGAGTTCGTGTTTGTGATCCATGAAACAGTTACTACCACGCATTGGGATCCTTAATTGACCCTCTTGGCTTCTTAACCACCCTTGTCCTCGGTCAGGGAGTTGCAAGTAGTTTCGGTGTTTGTAGCATCTTTGGGGCCGCACGCAGCGCTGACCTTAGGGGTGGGTTGTGTTGCGGTAGGCACCGTGGCCCGGTGTAATTTAATGCCCGTTTGGTATCTCGGGAACCCTGCACACATCGTTCGGGATGTATGGGAAACCTCGGCGGACTCCCTACGGATGGAACCCGAATAGGCGATAAACCTGGACTAGGGACTTGAGTGTTTAGGTAGGCCGTGGCCGACACCCACGTTGGGCTTCCGCTTGAAGGTTGCCGAGTACATGTCGGTAAACGACGGTAAGTGGTGAGCGTGTGTGAAGAAGTACACCCTGCAGGTTTTAATATGATCTATTGAATAGCCGTGTCCACGGAAAAGGACTTCTAGGTTGCCTATATCAGTTCATAGACAAGTGAAAGTGGATACTCTAAAATGCGCAAGATAAGCGTGAGTGCTATGGATGGCGTTCTCGTAGGGAGACGGGAGCGGGTCCATAGTGGTGTATTGATATGGTGAATATGTGGACTCGTGTGCGCCACCTCAAAAGGAGTTACTTGCAGTCGTAGTTTAGGATAGCCACCGAGTCAAAGCTGGCTTGCTGCAGCCAAACTCCACCACCCCCCTTTTGATAATAATGCATATGTAGTTAGTTCTGATGTAAGTCTTGCTGAGTACAATTGTACTCACGTTTGCTTATTTTATGTTTTGCAGAGAGACGTCAGTCTCGCTAGTAGTTCCACGTGGGCTTCGACGTTTAGCTTGTTACCTCAGCTACGATCTTGTGCCCTCGGCAGGATCTGGTAGATAGTCAGGCTTCTCAGCCTTTTTCATTTATAGTTGTCTGTACTCAGACATGATTAGCTTCCGCTTGTGCTTTGACTTGTATGCCCTGAGTGTTGGGTCATGAGACCCATGTTTGTAATCTCTCGCTCCTCGGAGCCTAATGAATAAATACTTGAGTCGTAGGGTTATGTTGTGATGCCATGTTGTATCTACACATATTGAGCATATTGTGTGTATGATTGAAATGCTTAGTATGTGTGGGATCCGACCAACTAGTTGTTTGTCCTTGGCAGCCTCTCATATGGGGAAATGTAGTCTCGTGCTTCTGAGCGATAGTAGTCCGCTACAGCCCGGTTCACCGGAGTCCTGCTAGCCCAAAGACTACTGCTTGGACACTTGATCTGGCGGCATGTGTTTCACTTCATTCCTATGTCATCCCTTCGGGAAATGTCACGCGGTGGTATTCGAGTCCTGCCTAGCCTGCTACAGCCCGGGATACCGGAGTCCTGTTAGCCAGTGCTACAGCCCGAATATATCGTTGATGACCGACATGCTCGATGTGATTCATGTATGCTGTCCCCATAGGTTAGCGCCGCTTTGGGTTCACGACTAGCCATGTTGGCCGGGTTCTTTGTCATGTGGATGCTAGCGACACTATCATATACATGAGCCAAAAGGAGCAAACGGTCCGGGCCATGGTAAGCGACACCGTGGGAATACCGTGCGTGAGGCCGCAAAGTGATATGAGGTGTTACCGGCTAGGTCGATGTGACTTGGAATCGGGTCCCGACATCGTGATGTCGCTCGACGTCCGATCGCGGCATTGTTGTTATTTATTTTCATTATAAGCCCTTTACGTGATGTCGCTCGACGTCCATCGCGCATTATCGTTATTTATTTTCATTATAAGCCCTTTACGTGATGTCGCCAGACGTCCATTGCAACACACATGTTTTTTTTATTTCAATATAAGCCCTTTATGAGGTGTCGCTCGACGCCTCGATCGTGGCATGTTTTGCTTATTTATTCACCCTTGAGGCGCCGCCTCGACACCCGATCGGTTTTGAGTTTATCTTCTTTGGGTTTTTGAGCGGACTACCGCGATTCCCTTCTTAATTATTTTGCTATACTGTTTTAATTGAGTATTGTTAAGATTAACCATGTCGCATTCATGCATTCATTTGTTATATCTTTTGTCCGAACTGTCTTGCAGTACTTTCATAGTACTCACCGGCTTGTTGATTTGGCGGATCTTGTGAAAGGCGATCTCATGGATGAAGAGTTCGATAGCGAGTCCGACGCCTAGAGGAATCCCAGTCGGTCTCGTCGACCCTGGATTAGTCATTGTGATATATCCGCTTCCGCTACCCAAATAAATTCATCGAGCCTCACCTCGGCGCCGATGAGCCGCCAAAGGCATGAGACTTATTAACCACCCATTGTGTTATTCCACCAATCACTCATAGCTCGAGTCAGTAGTATTTCCACCCCACACCTTTGATTCATATCCGCCACTATGTATAATTATTGGCGTGTTGTAATAATTGGTTGGGCATCTTCAGTCCGACCCTTGTAATATTGTAATGCTACTGGCTTATTGTATCAAAGTTTTGTCAACCGGTATGAAGGATTTTTCCTCATATTGGACTTCATAGGTCGGTTGTTCAATAAATATTTTTATTGAAAAACCGGTCGTGACATACTCCGACTCCTCCGCCTCGCTGCGCTTGATGTACTGATAACCCACAAGTATAGGGGATCGCAACAGTTTTCGAGGGTAGAGTATTCAACCCAAATTTATTGATTCGACACAAGGGGAGCCAAAGAATATTCTCAAGTATTAGCAGCTGAGTTGTCAATTCAACCACACCTGGAAACTTAGTATCTGCAGCAAAGTGTTTAGTAGCAAAGTAATATGATAGTGGTGGTAACGGTAACAAAGTAAAGACAGCAAAAGTAATGTTTTTGGTATTTTTGTAGTGATTGTAACAGTAGCAACGGAAAAGTAAATAAGCGTAAACCAGTATATATGGAAAGCTCGTGAGGCACCGGATCGTGATGGATAATTATGCGGATGTGGTTCGTCATGTAATAATCATAACATAGGGTGACACAGAACTAGCTCCAATTCATCAATGTAATGTAGGCATGTATTCCGTAAATAGTCATACGTGCTTATGGAAAAGAACTTGCATGACATCTTTTGTCCTACCCTCCCATGGCAGCGGGGTCCTATTGGAAACTAAGGGATATTAAGGCCTCCTTTTAATAGAGAACCAGAACAAAGCATTAGCACATAGTGAATACCTGAACTCCTCAAACTATGGTCATCACCGGAGTGGTCCCGATTATTGTCACTTGAGGTTGCGGATCATAACACATAGTAGGTGACTATAGACTTGCAAGATAGGATCAAGAACTCACATATATTCATGAAAACATAATAGGTTCAGATCTGAAATCATGGCACTCGGGCCCTAGTGACAAGCATTAAGCATAGCAAAGTCATATCAACATCAATCTCACAACATAGTGGATACTAGGGATCAAACCCTAACAAAACTAACTCGATTACATGATAAATCCCATCCAACCCATCACCGTCCAGCAAGCCTACGATGGAATTACTCACGCACGGCGGTGAGCATCATGAAATTGGTGATGGAGGATGGTTGATGATGACGATGGTGACGGATTCCCCTCTCCAGAGCCCCGAACGGACTCTAGATCAGCCCTCCCGAGAGAGATTAGGGCTTGGCGGCGGCTTCGTATCGTAAAACATGATGAATCCTTCTCTCTGTTTTTTCTCCCCGAACGTGAATATATATAGTTGGAGTTGAGGTCGGTGGAGCACCAGGGGGCCCACGAGGCAGGGGGCGCGCCCCCAACCTCGTGAGCAGGGTGTGGGCCCCCTGGTCTTCAACTTTGGTGAGGATTTTTTATTATTTTTTCTAAGGTGTTCCGTGGAGTTTCAGGTCATTCCGAGAACTTTTGTTTTCTGCACATAAAACAACAACATGGCAATTCTGCTGAAAACAGCGTCAGTCCGGGTTAGTTCCATTCAAATCATACAAGTTAGAGTCCAAAACAAGGGCAAAAGTGTTTGGAAAAGTAGATATGACGGAGACGTATCAACTCCCCCAAGCTTAAACCCTTGCTTGTCCTCAAGCAATTCAGTTGACAAACTGAAAGAGAAAAAGAAAAACTTTTACAAACTCTGTTTGCTCTTGTTGTTGTAAACATGAAAAGCCAGCATTCAAGTTTCAACAATTATTATGAACTAACCATACTCACAATAACACGTAGGTCTCATAATTACTCATATCAATAGCATAATCAGCTAGCGAGCCATAATAATAAAACTCGGATGACAACACTTTCTCAAAATAATCATAACATGATATAACAAAATGGTATCTCGCTAGCCCTTTCCGAGACCGCAAAACATAAATGCAGAGCACCTTTAAAGATCAAGGACTGACTAAACATTGTAATTCATGGTAAAAGAGATCCAGTCAAGTCATACCCAATATAAACCAATTATAATGAATGCAAACGATAGTGTGCTCTCCAGCGGGTGCTTTTTAATAAGAAGGGTGATGACTCAACATAAAAGTAAATGGATAGGCCCTTCGCAGAGGGAAGCAGGGATTTGTAGAGGTGCCAGAGCTCGGTTTTGAAATAGAGATAAATTATATTTTGAGCGGCATACTTTCATTGTCAACATAACAACTAAGAGATGACGATATCTTCCATGCTAAACAGATTATAGGCGGTTTCCAAACAGAATGGTAAAGTTTATACTCCCCTTCCTCCACAAGCAGCAATCCATGGCTTGCTCGAAACAACGAGTGCCTCCAACATTCAACGGGTCCCGAGGGGAGTTTTGTTTGCAGTTATTTTGATTTAGTTTGTATAAAGCATGGGACTGGGCATCGCGGATACCAGCCATTTTCTCGTGAATGAGGAGCGGAGTCCACTCCTCTTGAGAATAACCCGCCTAACACGGAAGATAAGGGCAACACTAGTTGATATATGAGCTATTCGACCATGCAAAACAGAATGTTTATTTGAAGGTTTAGAGTTTGGCACATACAAATTTACTTGGAACGGCAGGTAGATACCGCACATAGGAAGGTATAGTGGACTCATATGGAACAACTTTGGGGTTTAAGGAGTTTGGATGGACAAGCAGTATTCCCGCTTAGTACAGGTGAAGGCTAGCAAAAGACTGGGAAGCGACCAACTGAGAGAGCGACATCAGTAGTAAACATGCATTAAAATTAATTTACACCGAATACAAGCATGAGTAGGATATAATCCACCATGAACATAAATATCATGAAGGCTATGTTGATTTGATTCAACTACATGCGTGAACATGTGCCAAGTCGAGTCACTCAATTCATTCAAAGGAGGATACCATCCCATTATACCATATCATAATCATTCTAATAGCATGTTGGCACGCAAGGTAAACCATTATAACTCATAGCTAATCAAGCATGGCACAAGCAACTATAATCTCTAAATGTCATTGCAAATATGTTTACTTCATAATAGCTGAATCTGGAACAATGAATCATCATATTTACAAAAACAAGAGAGGTCGAGTTCATACCAGCTTTTCTCATCCCAATAAGTCCATCATATATCATCATTATTGCCTTTCACTTGCACGACCGAACGGTGTGTATAATAATAAGAGTGCGCGTGCATTGGACTAAGCTGGAATCTGCAAGAATTCAACCCAAGAGAGAAGACAAGTAATATGGGCTCTAAGTTAAATAAATGATCATGCATATGAGAGCCACTAAGCATTTTCAATATGGTCTTCTCGACCCCCAAAGAAAGAAAAAGAAAAATAAAAACTATTTACACAGGAAAGCTCCCAACAAGTAAAAAGAAGAACGGGAATTATTTTTGGGTTTTCTTTTTAATTCTACTACAAGCATGGAAAGTAGACTAACTAATTTTTTTGTTTTTTCTCAAGGTTTATCAAACACACAAGAAGAAAGCTAGAAAAAGAAATTTAAACTAACATGGATACTACAGTGAAAGAGTATGAGCACCGACATCTAGCAATGAGTGTGTGTGAGCATAAATGTAATGTCGGTGAGAAATACGTACTCCCCCAAGCTTAGGCTTTTGGCCTAAGTTGGTCTATTGCCAGGGATAGGCTGGCTGATACCCGTAGGTGTAGCTGGGGTCGTACTGCGAAGCAGCGGCTACCGCCTCCTGAGCTGCAGTGTGGTGTCGAGCTGCCTCCGCTCTCCTCTCGTACTCATCTGCCTCCTCCCTGGTAATAATATATCTTCCTCTCGTCTGAAAATCAAAGAAGGCAGGAGCAGGAAGAGTAACACGGACAACATGCCGTTTGTTAAAGATTAGTCGATACTGGAAAGGTGGTCCAGTCCTCTCAACGAACTGGTGGGAAAACATAGAATCAAGATCTAAATAAGAAGGGGTAACTCCATATCACCCTCATGAATGTCTACATCAAGAAAATTAGCTAAGCGGGTTGCATAAATTCCTCCAAAGAAATCTCCGTTATGTCTATTATGATGCAACCTACGAGCTACAATGGCTCCCATATGATAAGATTGGTCCCCTAATACAACACTTCTGAGAATGCTGAGATCAGGGGCACACATGTGACATGCTTCATCCTTAGCATTTATGCATCTACCAATGAAGATAGCAAAATAATGTATAGCAGGAAAGTGAATGCTCCCTATAGTGGCCTGCGCTATATTTCTAGATTCGCCCACAGTTATTCTAGCAAGAAAGTCTCTATATTCAGATTTAGGGGGATCCCTGATACTACCCCAAGATGGAAGTTTGCATGCAAGAGTGAAATCCTCTAAGTCCATGGTATAAGATTTGTCATAAAGGTCAAACATGACTGAAGGAGAATTACGCGAAGATGAAAACTCAAACCTCCCCACAAATGAACTTGTGAGATCACGATACTGGGGGAATTTATCAGCTTCAAAGTCCTCAAGACCGGCATTACGCAAATATGCGTAGAATTCTTCTTTAATTCCCGCTTGATTCATAAAATTTTCCGAAGGCCATTCACAGGGCCTCACGAGAGCGTCTCTTGGTGGTTCCTCGTCACCATCACGCATTGCAAGCCTGGGACCTTGCTTCCTTGAAGAACCACCTTGGAACATCTTCCTAAGCATATTGTTTGCTCTGAAAATAATTCTGAAATTTTTAGTAAATTCAAACAAAAGTGAACCAACTTCAATAAAATTGATAGCAACAACTCCCACAAGTGCCTAGGGCCTATATCAAGCATTAGAACTACTTAGAACCATATAAATTTGACATGCAAGCTCAAGAACATGGTCACCTATGCAGCACAAATTTGCAATGAATAAAGCACTAGAACGAAAACTAATTGGACCAATGGAGGAGTCACATACCAAGGAACAATCTCCCCAAGCAGTTTTGCGAGAGGTGCTTTGAGCAAGGAGATCGAAAATCACAGCAAAAGTGGCTGGAACACGAGCTTGAGTTGGTTTTTCGGGTTTGTGTGAGACAGAGGAAGAAGATGGGTGCAGGGATAAGTGGAGGAGGGCCACCATGGGCCCACGAGACAAGGGGCGCGCCCTCCACCCTCGTGGCCAGGTGGCAGCTCCCCCCGTAGTAAATTTTGCACAGTAAATCCTCAAATATTCCCGAAAAAATCATATTAAATTGGCATGGCATTCTGAGGACTTTTATTTCCGGGATATTTTTATATTGCACGGATAAGTCAGGAAAGAGCCAGAAAAATACTATTTTTACTTTATTTCTACTAAAGAACAGAAAATATAAAGAGGGTACAGAAGGTTGTGCTTCTAGTTTCATCCATCTCATGCTCATCAAAAAGAATCCACTAACAAGGTTGATCAAGTCTTGTTAACAAACTCATTCCGATTAACATGGAACCGGAGAAATTTCGAATAACACTATGTTACCTCAACGGGGATATGGACATCCCCAATAATAAGTATATCATATTTCTTCTTGACAGTAGGGAGAGGAAATTCAAAACCTCCAAATATAATCGATGGAATTTTTTCAATAGAGTTGATACTGTAAACTTGAGGTTGTTTCCTCGAAAATTGTACCGTATGCTCATTACCATTAACATGAAAAGTGACATTGCCTTCGTTGCAATCAATAACAGCCCCTGCAGTATTAAGGAAAGGTCTTCCAAGAATAATAGACATACTATCATCCTCGGGAATATCAAGAATAACAAAGTCCGTTAAAATAGTAACGTTTGCAACCACAACAAGCACATCCTCACAAATACCGTCAGGTATAGCAGTTGATTTATCATCCATTTGCAAAGATATTTCAGTAGGTGTCAACTTATTCAAGTCAAGTCTACGGTATAAAGAGAGAGGCATAACACTAACACCGGCTCCAAGATCACATAAAGCAGTTTTAACATAATTTCTCTTAATGGAGCATGGTATAGTAGGTACTCCTGGATCTCCAAGTTTCTTTGATATTCCACCCCTAAAAGTATAATTAGCAAGCATGGTGGAAATTTCAGCTTCCGGTATCTTTTTTTATTTGTAACAATATCTTTCATATATTTAGCATAGGGATTCATTTTGAGCATATCAGTCAATCGCATACGCAAAAAGATAGGTCTAATCATTTCAGCAAAGCGCTCAAAATCCTCATCATCCTTTTTCTTGGATGGTTTTGGAGGAAAAGGCATGGGTTTCTAAACCCATGGTTCTCTTTCTTTACCATGTTTCCTAGCAACAAAGTCTCTTTTATCATAACGTTGATTATTTGATTGTGGGTTATCAAGATCAACAGGTGGTTCAACTTCTACATCATTATCATTACTAGGTTGAGCATCATCATGAACATTATCATTAACATTTCCACTAGGTTCATGTTCATTACCAGATTGTGTTTCAGCATCAGAAATAGAGATATCGTTTGGATTCTCAGGTGGTTCGGCAATAGGTTCACTAGAAGTTTGCAACGTCCTGTCATTTTTCTTTTTCTTCCTCTTAGAAGAACTAGGTACATCAATATTATTCTCTAAGAATCTTTCTCGATTCTCTTAGGGTGGCCTTCAGGATACAAAGGTTCCTGAGTCATTCTACCAGTTCTAGTAGCCACTCTAACATCATAATCATTTTTCTTACTATTCATTTCATCAAGCACTTCTTCTGAGCTTTAAGTACTTGTTCTACTTGAGTGGTAACCATAGAAGCAAGTTTGCTAACAAGTTTAAGTTCACCTCTTATATTAGCCATATATTCACTCAAGCGTTTAATCATAAAGGTATTCTGTTTTAATTGTATACCAAAATAAGCATCAAAGTCATCTTGCTTAAACATAAATTCATCAAACTCATCCAAGCACTGACTAGCAATTTTGTTAGGAGGGACTTCATCTTTATCATATCTATAGAGAGAATTTACCTTTACTACCTGTGTCGGGATATCGGGAGGTTCTTCAGTAAATAAGTAATTGAGATCATATACTTTTTCAACAAGCGGTAAATTAAGACCATGTATTTCTTCAATAGGAGGTAAATTCTTAACATCTTCAACTTTAATACCTTTTTCTTTCATGGATTTCTTTGCCTCTTGCATATCTTCGGGACTGAGAAATAGAACACCTCTCTTCTTGAGTTGGTTTAGGAATAGGCTCGAATTGGCTCGGAGCTGGCTCGGGAGTTGGCTCAGAGGTGCCCAATTATTTTCATTTGTCAACATATTATTCAATAAAATTTCAGCTTCATCCGTGTTCTTTCCTGAAAAGAGAACCAGCACAACTATCCGTAATCTCTGGAAGCATCGGTTAGTCCATTATAAATGATATCAAGTATTTCAGGTTTCTTAAGAGGATGATCAGGCAAAGCATTAAGTAACTTGAGAAGCCTCCCACAAGCTTGTGGGAGACTCTCTTCTTCAATTTGCACAAAATTATATATATCCCTCAAAGCAGGTTGTTTCTTATGAGCACGGAAATATTTAGCAGAGAAGTAATAAATCATATCCTGGGGACTTTGCACACAACCAGGATCAAGAGAATTAAACCATATCTTAGCATCACCCTTTAATGAGAACGGAAATATTTTGAGTAAATAAAGGTAGCGCGATCTCTCATTATTAGTAAACAGGGCAACTATATCATTTAACTTAGTAAGATGTGCCACAACAATTTCAGATTCATAGCCATAAAAAGGATCAGATTCAACCAAAGTAATTATATCTGGATCAACAGAAAAATCATAATAATCCTGATCAGGAACACAGATAGGTGAAGTAGCAAAAGCAGGGTCGGGTCTCATCCTATCTCTAAAAGATTGTTTACTCCATTTAACTAGCAACCTCTTAAGTTCAAGTCTATCCTGGCAAGCAAGAATAGCTGCAGAAGATTCAGCATTAAAAAGATAACACTCAGGAATAGCAGGCATATTTTCATCATCACTAACATCATCGTATTCAGGTTCAATAATTTCTCTTTCTCTAGACCTAGAAATTTGTTCATCTAGAAATTCACCAAGGGGCACAGTAGTATCAAGCATAGAAGTAGTTTCATCATAAGTATCATGCATAGCCGAAGTGGCATCATCAATAACATGCGACATATCAGAACGAATAGCAGAAGCAGGTTTAGGTGTCGCTAGCTTACTCATAACGAAGGTGAATCAAGTGCGAGCTAGATGGCAGTTCCTTACCTCCCTCGTAGTTGAGGGATAAATTGTTGTCTTAGCGTCTTTCAAGTTCTTCATAGTGTCCAGCAGATATAAATCCCAAGTGACTCAAAGAATAGAGCTATGCTCCCTGCCAACGACGCCAGAAAAAGGTCTTGATAACCCACAAGTATAGGGGATCGCAACAGTTTTCGAGGGTAGAGTATTCAACCCAAATTTATTGATTCGACACAAGGGGAGCCAAAGAATATTCTCAAGTATTAGCAGCTGAGTTGTCAATTCAACCACACCTGGAAACTTAGTATCTGCAGCAAAGTGTTTAGTAGCAAAGTAATATGATAGTGGTGGTAATGGTAACAAAGTAAAGACAGCAAAAGTAATGTTTTTGGTATTTTTGTAGTGATTGTAACAATAGCAACGGAAAAGTAAATAAGCGTAAACCAGTATATGGAAAGCTCGTAGGCACCGGATCAGTGATGGATAATTATGCCGGATGTGGTTCGTCATGTAACAATCATAACATAGGGTGACACAGAACTAGCTCCAGTTCATCAATGTAATGTAGGCATGTATTCCGGAAATAGTCATACGTGCTTATGGAAAAGAACTTGCATGACATCTTTTGTCCTACCCTCCCGTGGCAGTGGGGTCCTATTGGAAACTAAGGGATATTAAGGCCTCCTTTTAATAGAGAACCGGAACAAAGCATTAGCACATAGTGAATACATGAACTCCTCAAACTATGGTCATCACCGGAGTGGTCCCGATTATTGTCACTTGGGTTGCGGATCATAACACATAGTAGGTGACTATAGACTTGCAAGATAGGATCAAGAACTCACATATATTCATGAAAACATAATAGGTTCAGATCTGAAATCATGGCACTCGGGCCCTAGTGACAAGCATTAAGCATAGCAAAGTCATAGCAACATCAATCTCACAACATAGTGGATACTAGGGATCAAACCCTAACAAAACTAACTCGATTACATGATAAATCTCATCCAACCCATCACCGTCCAGCAAGCCTACGATGGAATTACTCACGCACGGCGGTCAGCATCATGAAATTGGTGATGGAGGATGGTTGATGATGACGACGGCGACGAATCCCCCTCTCCGGAGCCCCGAACGGACTCCAGATCAGCCCTCCCGAGAGAGATTAGGGCTTGGCGGCGGCTCCGTATCGTAAAACGCGATGAAACTTTCTCTCTGATTTTTTTCTACCCGAAAGCCAATATATGGAGTTGGAGTTGGCGTCGGAGGGGCTCCAGGGGGGCCACGAGGTAGGGCGGCGCGCCCAGGGGGAGGGCGCGCCCCCCACCCTCGTGAGCAGGGTGTGGGCCCCCTGGTCTTCATCTTTGGCGAGGATTTTTTATTATTTTTCTAAGGTGTTCCGTGGAGTTTCAGGTCATTCCGAGAACTTTTGTTTTCTGCACATAAAACAACACCATGGCAATTCTGCTGAAAACAGCGTCAGTCCGGGTTAGTTCCATTCAAATCATACAAGTTAGAGTAAAAAACAAGGGCAAAAGTGTTTGGAAAAGTAGATACGACGTAGACGTATCATGTACCGATCTGCATCTTGCTGGTGGACGCGCGCGGCTGATCTTGCCATTTCGTTGGGCGCCCATCGGAGCTCCTCGTCGGTGGCACGCTGGAGCTTATCGGCCCACCTCCACGCCGCGACGAGGCGCCCAACGCCTATGGCCTTCCTCGTGAAGTACCCGTCTTCGTAGACCTCCTCGGCACGATGACGCGCTCGCCCCCAAAGTTCCGCTGCCTCCTTTTTCCAAGCAGCATCACGGGCTTCACAGGCCGCCTGGTACCTGGCTTCCTCCTCCGCCATCTCCTTCTTGAACACCACTTGCCTGGCTTTCTCAGCCGGCGGCAGCGACTTCCACACACAAAGATTGTACTGGCCCCAAAACCAATCCAAAGTAGGGGGTCCGGCGCAACCTCGTCAGGCGGCGCGTAGGGGTCCTCGTCGCTGCTAATCGAGTGAGCATCCTCGAGGGGCGGTGACTCCTCCTCGGCGCGTGAGCAGACTAGCGGCGCCATGGCAGAGATTTGAGAGAGAGAGGGCGAGCGAGGGGAGGATGTAGATGAGAATGTAGGCGGGACAACGTGAGCAAGGTAGCATTTATTAGCAGCCAGAATCTAGATCGATGGGGACAGTACACATGCCGGTGGCCGGAATTTATGAGTACTGTAGTATGAATTAAACACGATTCCCGCAGCAAAATCCGTGTGTGAACATAATAGCTGACGGTTTCCAATACAGAACCGTGTCTGATTAATGATCCCCGCCAATCACCTACCAAACCTCGATCCGCGAGATAGAGTGCCAATCATGTGGGGGGCGGTTGTCTTGCCACATCTTTACATTTTCTTTTTTGAACACCAGATCGTCTGATGATTTTTTAACTCGCACACAAGTACATAAAAATATGATTTTTCAAACCGTTTTGGTTAGGCGTTGCATGTATATGTAGTTCAAATTTGAATTACAGTCATTAAATGGTTAGAAAATCACTTAAATGTCTTTAAAAGGTCAAATGACCCCTGAAAATTTTAAAACATTCACATGACAGTTGTATTAGTGCACATTAAACGTAGGAAAAAATACGAAGGCCGTAAGAGGAAGCTATCTCTCGTCCGTCATCAAACATTCATTGTTCCCTCTCGGAACCACGAACCTTCTAGCGAGTTGCTCCGGTTTGTGAGGGGTGTGTGTCCAAACTTTCGTCAAACCGGCCAATTTTTTTTACCACATCATCTTGGTGGCATGACATTAAATCAAGCAAGGTTTCATGTTTTCTAATCATTTTTTAAATTTTTTTGGAATTAAAATTCCATGGCATGCACTCCATGCATGTGCCCATGCCTTGAGACCAATATGTTTGAAAATTCCTTCTAATTTACCGCACATGGAATTAACTCGCACACAAGTACACAAAAATATGATTTTTCAAACCGTTATGGCTAGGCGTTGCATGTAGATATAGTTCAAATTTGAATTACGGTCATTAAATGGTTAGAAAATCACTTAAATGTCTTTAAAAGGTCAAATGACCCCTGAAATTTTCCAAATTTTCACATGACAGTTGTATCAGTGCACGTTAAACGTAGGAAAAAATTTGAAGGCCGTAAGAGGAAGCTATATCCGTCCGTCATCAAACATGCATTGTTCCCTCTCGGAACCATGAACCTTCTAGCGAGTTGCTCCGGTTTGTGAGGGGTGTGTGTCCAAACTTTCGTCAAACAGGCCAGTTTTTTTACCACATCATCTTGTTGGCATGACATTAAATCAAGCAAGGTTTCATGTTTTTCTGATCATTTTTTAATTTTTTGGAATTAAAATGGCATGGCCTTGCACTCCATGCATGTGCCCATGCATTGAGACCAATATGTTTGAAATTCCTTCAAATTTACCGCACATGGAATTAACTCGCATAGAAGTACACAAAAATATGATTTTTCAAACCGTTATGGTTAGGCGTTGCATATAGATGTAGTTCAAATTTGAATTACAGTCATTAAATGGTTAGAAAATCACTTAAATGTCTTTAAAAGGTCAAATGACCCCTAAAATTTGCCAAATTTTCACATGACAGTTGTATTAGTGCACGTTAAACGTAGGAAATTTTTTGAAGGCCGTAAGAGGAAGCTATCTCCCGTCCGTCATCAAACATGCATTGTTCCCTTCTCGGAACCACGAACCTTCTAGCGAGTTGCTTCAGTTTGTGAGGGGTGTGTGTCTAAACTTTCGTCAAACAGGCCATTTTTTACCACATTATCTTGATGGCATGACATTAAATCAAGCATGGTTTCATGTTTTTCTGATCATTTTTTAATTTTTTGGAATTAAAATGCCATGGCATGCACTCCATGCATGTGCCCACGCCTTGAGACCTATATGTTTGAAAATTCCTTCTAATTTGCTGCACATGGAATTAACTCGCACACAAGTACACAAAAATATGATTTTTCAAACCGTTATGTTTAGACGTTGCATGTAGATGTAGTTCAGATTTGAATTACGGTCACTAATGGTTAGAAAATCACTTAAATGTCTTTAAAAGGTCAAATGACCCCTGAAATTTTCCAATTTTTCACATGACAGTTGTATTTGTGCACGTTAAACGTAGGAAAAAAATTGAAGGCCGTAAGAGGAAGCTATCTCCCGTCCATCATCAAATATGCGTTGTTCCCTCTCGGAACCACGAACCTTCTAGGGAGTTGCTCCGGTTTGTGATGGGTGTGTGTCCAAAGTTTCGTCAAACAGGCCAATTTTTTTTACCACATCATCTTGGTAGCATGACATTAAATCAAGCAAGGTTTCATGTTTTCCTAATCATTTTACAATTTTTTGGAATTAAAATGCCATGGCATGCACTCCATGCATGTGCCCATGCCTTGAGACCAATATGTTTGAAAATTCCTTCTAATTTACTGCACATGGAATTAACACGCACACAAGTACACAAAAAAAATGATTTTTCAAACCGTTCTGGTTAGGCGTTGCATGTAGATGTAGTTCAAATTTGGATTACAGTCATTAAATGGTTAGAAAATCACTTAAATGTCTTTAAAAGGTCAAATGACCCCTGAAATTTTCCAAATTTTCACATGACAGTTGTATTAGTGCATGTTAAAAGTAGGAAAATATTTGAAGGCCTAAGAGGAAGCTATCTCCCGTCCGTCATCAAACATGCATTGTTCCCTCTCAGAACCACGAACCTTCTAGCGAGTTGCTCCGGCTTGTGAGGGGTGTGTGTCCAAACTTTCGTCAAACCGGCCAATTTTTTTACTACATCATCTTGTTGGCATGACATTAAATCAAGCAAGGTTTCATGTTTTCTAATCATTTTTTAATTTTTTGGAACTAAAATGCCATGGCATGCACTCCATGCATGTGCCCATGCCTTGAGACCAATATGTTTGAAAATTCCTTCTAATTTATTGCACATGGAATTAACTCACACACAAGTACACAAAAATATGATTTTTCAAACCGTTCTGGTTAGGCGTTGCATGTAGATGTAGTTCAAATTTGAATTACGGTCATTAAATGGTTAGAAAATCACTTAAATGTCTTTAGAAGGTCAAATGACCCTTGAAATTTTCCAAATTCTCACATGACAGTTGTATTAGTGCATGTTAAACGTAGGAAAAAAATTGAAGGCCGTAAGAGGAAGCTATCTCCCGTCCGTCATCAAACATGCATTGTTCCCTCTCGGAACCACGAACCTTCTAGCGAGTTGCTCCAGTTTGTGAGGGGTGTGTGTCCAAACGTTCGTCAAACAGGCCAATTTTTTTACCACATCATCTTGGTGGTATGACACTAAAACAAGCAAGGTTTCATGTTTTTCTGATCATTTTTTAATTTTTTGGAATTAAAATGCCATGGCATGCACTCCATGCATGTGCCCATGCCTTGAGACCAACATGTTTGAAAATTCTTTGTAGTTTACTGCACATGGAATTAACTCGCACACAAGTACACAAAAATATGATTTTTCAAACCGTTGTGGTTAGGCGTTGCATGTAGATGTAGTTCAAATTTGAATTACGGTCATTAAATGGTTAGAAAATCACTTAAATGTCTTTAAAATGTCAAATGACCCCTGAAAAATTCCAAATTTTCACATGACAGTTGTATTAGTGCATGTTAAACGTAGGAAAAAATTTGAAGGCCTTAAGAGGAAGCTATCTCCTGTCCGTCATCAAACATGCATTGTTCCCTCTCGGAACAATGAACCTTCTAGCGAGTTGCTCCGGTTTTTGAGGGGTGTGTGTCCAAACTTTCGTCAAACATGCCAATTTCTTTACCACATCATCTTGGTGACATGACATTACATCAACCAAGGTGTCTTGTGTTTCTGAATTTTTTTTGGAATTAAAATGCCATGTCACTCCATGCATACATATGCATGCACGTGTCCATGTCGTGAGATAAATATGTTTGAAAATTGCTTCTAGTTTACTGCACATGGAATTAACTCACACACAATGTAGCGACCCGACCTCAGACGGTCAAGCCTCTGTGTTGCTGTGCCATCCTCGGATCAAGATCTTTGCACACACAAGACATCAATGTATATATCAAAGTGCAATCACATGTATAAATAATGTAAAATGATATATACCTCATAATACTCAGCGGAAACAATCAAACGGGTGTGGAGTCCCATCAACGCCATCGGCAGGTTGAGTGTAGACCGTAACCCTGTACCGTATTCTTACTCGTCGGAAGAAAGTATCTGCAACATGATACGTTGCAGCCGTGTAGGTCAGTACATTGAATGTACCGGCAAGATCACAATAAAAGAACAGATGACAAAACTATACTATATGCAATATGGCTTTGTGGCTCTGTGTCTGGAGTTTTTGCGTAAAAGCTGGTTTTATTTTCCCTACATCAAAGGAATAAATGAAGTCTGTACTATGGAGTTTTCTATCAGGACATGGTTCCGCCAACCGATGTCTCATAGCCCAAAATCATCATAAGTTGCCCACAATTAAATTATCAATCCGTGTTGAGAGTTCCAAATAGATCCAAGTCCAGATGCTCAAATTGTCCGTGAATCGGGACACGGCTAATCGATTAGGTTATAACCCTCTGCAGAGGTTTGTACACTTTACCCGCAAGATTCGATCCTCTTTTACGTTCTCGCACTTCGTGGTGTTTGAGAACAAGATGACCAAACATGGTCTTCCAAAGAGTTCCTCTGACCACTGTCCAGTACTCATCCCATCCTACCGTAGTTCTACATCTGCTAGTACCGTCCCAGTCAGAGTCACAACTAAGGTCAACCAAGCCAGAGCCCATAATGACTTGCGGTTGCACAGGTAAGCTTCCGGGCATGAAGTATTCTTCCGTCTCTTTGAGTCTGGGTGAAGCTTTCCGCAAGATGTCATGGCGCTTCTCCATGCATCCCGGCCAACCACTGGTTTCTCCAGGGTGCCCGTCAACCGTCCTTCACCCAGTAGTGTGTATTGAATTCTTGTCTCGAGTCTTGAAGTCTTGAGGCCTTGAAGATGCAGTCCTTGCAGATTCCATCATGAAGTTGTCGTCATTGACGTGGATCCTCCATTCTCACACCACTCCTGAGCACTCATACCAAACCCCGTCTACTATAGCGTAGCATTAAAATGAAATATCGTCCCGGGCTTGGTAACAGGGTGATGGGTTCCTACCTCATGCATACTACTCAACTACAAGGATTCAATAACACTACTGAGGGGTGGTTGCAAGAAGCCACTAAATGCAATAAAACATAGGTATGAAAGCATGGTCAAAGTGAACTTGCCTTGTTGACGATCTTCGAAAAACTAGGGTTTCGTAGTAGCAATCTTCGCACTCCGGAAATTCTAGCGAGGCAAACAATAACTATAATAAGCACATAGCATAACATAACATAACAAAGTAACACATCAAAACCAACAAAGCAAAACCCAAAGGAAAACTTAAAGAAAAAACAACTCAAAGTTTTCCTACTTCAAATAACAACAAAAATAGTTTTATATAACAAAATTCCTTAACATCACCTAATCATGGTTTTATGTTAACTAAACAGAAAATATTTCATTAAGCAACTAGGAGCAAAAAGAATTAAATAAAAATCTATTATGAAACTCCCGGAATAAGCAAAACAAGCTTTAATTCAAATCTGATCTAACTCAATTTTTATAAATCCAAACATAGACAAATTATATATTTTGGAAACTACAAGAAAATTGTGATCTAACGCAAAAAGAATCAGCATCATTGGACTTCTAGATCAAAAGTTATAAGCTAAACAAGAACGGAACTAAATCTGTTACGGAAATAAATCTGAAAACGAAAACGGAGTTACCTGTACGTGAGGCAGAGATGGCAGGAAGGAGACGGCGATGTGGAGGGCTTCTCCGGCGGGGGCGAGGTCGCCAAGCAGGGTGGGGTGGCGGAGGAGGGGTCGGCGCTGGGGAGGTGGCGCTGGGCGATGGGAGGTTCCAGGAGAGCTCCCGGTGAGCGTTCTAGGCAGGAAAAGGAGGACGGTGGCGAGAAGGCTACGGGCAGGAGGGCGTGGTGATGGGAAAAATGGAACGAGGAGAGGAGGGGTTTTATAGGCGGTCTCGGGAGGCGCTGGGATGGAAAGACGATGGAGATCGGGAAGGTGGAGATTTCTGTCTCCATGGACATGGAAAGCTTCAGTAACGTGAGAGGAAACAGAGGAAGGAGATGATCTCTTGTTGGGCTAGAATAGGAAAGTGCTTAATGGGCCAGGTTTTCCTAATAAAACGATTCCATTCCTATTTTTAGAATTAGGAAACTAAAACAATAAAAAGGAAATCAAATCAATTCGAATAAAGAGTTTTATATACTAAAATTATCAGAAAAATAAAATGTAGATGATGAGCATTATTCCACGGCCAAAATAAAACTTAAAAAAAGTTTTCAGAAAATCCCTAAAGGCTTTATTTCTTTTGCAAATAATTTTAAATAAAAACTTTGGTTTTTCTTGGCTCAAATATTTTCAAAATGCCCTGATTTTGGAGGGTCATTTTCCTCCGCTCTTTCTTGCTTGCAAGAATTTATTTTTCGGGTATTTCTTGGGAAGAAAAATAGAGAAGCAAGTGCAAATATTTGAAAGAATTAAATTGCAAAACTCCATTCAAATTCTTTATAGTTGAAGAAGTCATGTCATCTTCTCTCGTTGATTTTAATAGGATGAATTTGAATTTACGGAGAAGGGAAAGTCATTTTATTCCCTCTCATTCAAAAGTTTTTGAAAAGGTTCAAATTTCACTCAAGTTTAATTCACTCAAGCAAACAAACAAACAATTCAATTAATTATATTAACATTCCAAAATTTGGGATGTTACAAACCTACACACTTAAAATGAATCTCGCCCTCGAGATTCAAGAGGCTAGCAAGAAAAGGTTAGGGTTGGGGTCTTCTAGCAAATGTCTTGGTCGAAGGTCGGGGTGCTACCACACTTAAAAACAAGGTCATGGTTCCAATAAACTCAGATATTTCCTCTGGAGGGCTGACAATGTATGTCTCTTCACATATCTTACAATAGCTCCTTCATTAAAGCTCTTCTGTCAGAAGCATAGAGTTTTCCTCAAAAGCTTGGGTCGGTTCGTCAAAGTTGAAGTTCGTCCGAGACTGGATCTTCTTAGCTGATGGGTCTGTGTCCATTCGAAACAACTATCGAAACACTCATGGTGGTCTACAATTTATGGTTTTCTCCTGCAGAAAACGGGTCTGGGTTGAACTTCATCGTATAACCTACGATTGGCATCAGTTGCCTGTAAAGGGGTTCCATCGTCCTACCATTCTATGGTTTAGGGCTTATAGCGTCGACACTCTTCAAAGGTTTTCAAGTCTCTCTGATTTTCCATCAACATATGATAGTTCATGATAGAAGTCTTGGTATGGGGCCATCCATCCCGCATTTGAATCATTACCACATACGTAAACAGTGAATCACGTATTCTAACACTTGGGCATACTCACAGGCATTGCAGAATTTCTCTTGTCCTCGAATTGGTTTCGAGTAAATCCATGGTTTCTGCAAGCCAAACAAAACATCTATCGTTACTTCACCACTCTTAGGTTTTTGCGTAACCTCCTACGAAACGTATGCTGATTGGACTGCTGATTCTTCCAAATTTATTCCTTTATCAAGGTTACCTCTGTTCCTTTTCAAAATCCTGGGCCTGTGGGTTATGGCCCACTTCAACACTAGTGCAGCTTTAACTCATCCTTGGAGTAACTCTCTGGTTCCATATTACACCTTCTTTAAATCCAGTAGTACTCTGTTTCTTCATACCATCATATCAAAAACAAAATTCCAACTTATTTTGTCCAGCTTCCTTCTATGGACCGTCATGGATAACACATTTCTTTCTTCATTGATCCTGTGGTTTTACAGAGTACTATGACCAAAACAAATGCACAAGTTTATCCATAACATCTCATTATTCTCATATCAATCTTTCATTACATCCTTAATCATTTTTCGTGAATCCAAATTCCAAAAAGTTTATTCCAAATGCTGCCACCCACATGGTTCGGTATGGTCAGACATTACTTCCAACTTTATTCATTTTTCCTCCTTGAGGATTCTTCAGTCCCACTGGAATTGTGCGACATGCGCCTTGAAATCTTCAATCTTCTGTTTCATCGTGGTGGCCTTGAGCTTCACCTCCATCATCTCTGTATGCACTTCGCTTAGGTATTCCTGAGTATAACGGAGTCTTGCTTCAAGTATTTCTCCGATCTGGCGTATGGCTTCCATGGCTGCTTCACGAACAGCATCGAAGAAAGTTGCTTGTGGCACACGTGAAATGAAAAAGTACTGCCCCATCAGTTTTGGGCAAACTCCTTTCAAATGGTGGAGGTGTACCTCCACATACCAAAGTTCCACTCCCTTATACATGAAGGGGTAGCCTTTGTAGACTGCATCTCCTTCAAGGTGAATATGCTTCATCATGTCCTTCAGGATCTTCGGGTAATCATGATCACTTGTCAGGGTCATGATGGTTTCCGGACCTTTAAGGAAAGACTCATAAAGGGTCGTCATCTGCAGTTGTAGAACGAAATGTGCTCAGAATAAGGTGCATATCTCCTGGGGCACACATTCATATCAAAACTTCAAACTCAATTTCCAATATCCAATTCATGCATCACAACTCCTTAAAGCTTTTCAGCATGTGACATTACAACTTTATTGAGTCATGAACTATTACAATCTCTGAGTAATCTATTACATAACTCAGCTCATCGAGCTTATGAAAATGAAAACTGCTTTCTACTACTCTTATTATCCATATCAAAATTCCAACTACTCAACTCCAGCTTTCATCATGTCGGGGCATTTAATAGCATAATGTCCTGCTTCCTTGCAGCGAAAGCAAATGACTTCCGACATGTCTCGGGCTTCTTTGTGATTATCGGGCTCCTTGGATTCTTGGCTTCTTTTACGGACATTTACTAGCGTAATGACCTAAATCCTTGCACCTGTAACAAGTGATATGACTTAGGTCCTTCTCTGCAAAAATTGCGTTGTTCTCGGGTTGCTTTCCTTTTCTCTTCCTGGATTTCTCTGTAATGATCAGAGTTTCTATCTCCATAGGGTCAAACTTCACTTCTGCTGTCGGGAAATATCCTGGATACTCCTTTCTTTCCTTGGTGCAATCTCGTGAAAATGTCCTTCTTCTCCACATGAATAGCGTGCATTGAGTAAAATCTGTTGAGACCTTCTCCATCCAGGTCTTCAACACTTTCATTCATTACTGGTTCTTCTAGTTCCTCCTTGAGGGCTTCTTTCATTCCCTCTTCCTGCTTCGGAATAGTTCGTTGCACCGTGGAGTAAAGGTGACACTGCACCGGGTAGTGGGTGGTTCCTTCACACAGGAAACAATTCACCTGACTAGTTGGGCATTCCTCACCGGGTGTTCTTCCTCACAATGAGGGCATCCATCCTTGTGTTCCTCCTGGTGTGTCCTATTTCTCCATAAATCTTGCAGCACAAGGTTTACTTCTTGGTGTATCATTGTGTTTCCGGATAAGACGTGATTTCAATAGGGTCTTCTTGAATTCCTCCCAAGTTCTTGCTCCATTAAATCCCTGTATGGCTTGATGCATGTTCCACCAGGTTGCAGCACTTTCTCAAAGTATTGAAGAGCATATTGAACCTCATACTTCCTTGAAACCAAATTGCTCCAAGTGATTTTCCATGTTCTGCATCCATAGCTCGCCTCGGGCTGAGTCTTGATCCAGGAATATCAGTCCAACTTCATTCATCATCTATGGGGTTCAAGGGTTTTAGGGTGAGATGAGAGAGGTGGGGAGGATATACACACAATACAACCAATAGTTTTGAAGAAACAAGTTTTATTTTGGGGCTGTCGGAAAACATCAAACAAATGACAGCTCACAAATCATCGTGATCTAACGAGGTGTATAGCAGGGTTTGGTCTTCTAAAGGTCAAATAATTCTTCAGATCCTTCAAGTCTTGAGTCTTCAACTGTTGTAGATTCTAATGGAGAAATCCTCTTTACTCAAAGGGGTCATCAGTTCTCCGATATCAAATCCTTCTTGGGCGTCTTCATTGATCCTCCGGGTGATCAAAGGATAAGGGTATATTCTAACTATTTGAGGTGAGAGGGTCTATTTGATAAAATCAGAAAAGATGAGAAGTAAGAGTCTTTTTGTAAATAAAGTTTTTGAGATATCCTGTCCAAGGGGCTTTCCGATTTCTAGGGTCACGTCCTACAGTCAACATGTGCTCTTGTACCATCTCTGTAGCGACCCGACCTCAGACGGTCAAGCCTCGTGTTGTCAGTGCCATCCTCGGATCAAGATGTCGGCACACACAGACATCAATGTATATATCAAAGTGCAATCACATGTATAAATAATGTAAAATGATATATACCTCATAATACTCAGCGGAAACAATCAAACGGGTGTGGAGTCCCATCAACGCCATCGGCAGGTTGAGTGTAGACCGTAACCCTGTACCGTATTCTTACTCGTCGGAAGAAAGTATCTGCAACATGATACGTTGCAGCCGTGTAGGTCAGTACATTGAATGTACCGGCAAGATCACAATAAAAGAACAGATGACAAAACTATACTATATGCAATATGGCTTTGTGGCTCTGTGTCTGGAGTTTTTGTGTAAAAGCTGGTTTTATTTTCCCTACATCAAAGGAATAAATGAAGTCTGTACTATGGAGTTTTCTATCAGGACATGGTTCCGCCAACCGATGTCTCATAGCCCAAAATCATCATAAGTTGCCCACAATTAAGTTATCAATCCGTGTTGAGAGTTCCAAATAGATCCAAGTCCAGATGCTCAAATTGTCCGTAATCGGGACACGGCTAATCGATTAGGTTATAACCCTCTGCAGAGGTTTGTACACTTTACCCGCAAGATTCTATCCTCTTTTACGTTCTCGCACTTCGTGGTGTTTGAGAACAAGATGACCAAACATGGTCTTCCAAAGAGTTCCTCGACCACCGTCCAAGACTCATCCCATCCTACCGTAGTTCTACATCTGCTAGTACCGTCCCAGTCAGAGTCACAACTAAGGTCAACCAAGCCAGAGCCCATAATGACTTGCGGTTGCACAGTAAGCTTCCGGCATGAAGTATTCTTCCGTCTCTTTGAGTCTGGGTGAAGCTTTCCGCAAGATGTCATGGCGCTTCTCCATGCATCCCGCCAACCACTGGTTTCTCCAGGTGCCCACAACCGCCTTCACCTAGTAGTGTGTATTGAATTCTTGTCTCGAGTCTTGAAGTCTTGAGGCCTTGAAGATGCAGTCCTTGCAGATTCCATCATGAAGTTGTCGTCATTGACGTGGATCCTCCATTCTCACACCACTCCTGAGCACTCATACCAAACCCCGTCTACTATAGCGTAGCATTAAAATGAAATATCGTCCCGGGCTTGGTAACAGGGTGATGGGTTCCTACCTCATGCATACTACTCAACTACAAGGATTCAATAACACTACTGAGGGGTGGTTGCAAGAAGCCACTAAATGCAATAAAACATAGGTATGAAAGCATGGTCAAAGTGAACTTGCCTTGTTGACGATCTTCGAAAAACTAGGGTTTCAGAGTAGCAATCTTCAGACTCGGAAATTCTAGCGAGGCAAACAATAACTATAATAAGCACATAGCATAACATAACATAACAAAGTAACACATCAAAACCAACAAAGCAAAACCCAAAGGGAAAACTTAAAGAAAAAAACAACTCAAAGTTTTCCTACTTCAAATAACAACAAAAATAGTTTTATATAACAAAAATTCCTTAACATCACCTAATCATGGTTTTATGTTAACTAAACAGAAAATATTTCATTAAGCAACTAGGAGCAAAAAGAATTAAATAAAAATCTATTATGAAACTCCCGAATAAGCAAAACAAGCTTTAATTCAAATCTGATCTAACTCAATTTTTATAAATCCAAACATAGACAAATTATATATTTTGGAAACTACAAGAAAATTGTGATCTAACGCAAAAAGAATCAGCATCATTGGACTTCTAGATCAAAAGTTATAAGCTAAACAAGAACGGAACTAAATCTGTTACGGAAATAAATCTGAAAACGAAAACGGAGTTACCTGTACGTGAGGCAGAGATGGCAGGAAGGAGACGGCGATGTGGAGGGCTTCTCCGGCGAGGGAGGTCGCCGAGGTGGGGGTGGCGGAGGAGGGGTCGGCGCTTGGGGAGGTGGCGCTGGGCGATGGGAGGTTCCAGAGAGCTCTGGTGAGCGTTCTAGGCAGGAAAAGGAGGACGGTGGCGAGAAGGCTACGGGCAGGAGGGCGCGTGGTGATGGGAAAAATGGAACGAGGAGAGGAGGGGTTTTATAGGCGGTCTCGGGAGGCGCTGGGATGGAAAGACGATGGAGATCGGGAAGGTGGAGATTTCTGTCTCCATGGACATGGAAAGCTTCAGTAACGTGAGAGGAAACAGAGGAAGGAGATGATCTCTTGTTGGGCTAGAATAGGAAAGTGCTTAATGGGCCAGGTTTTTCCTAATAAAACGATTCCATTCCTATTTTTAGAATTAGGAAACTAAAACAATAAAAAGAAATCAAATCAATTCGAATAAAGAGTTTTATATACTAAAATTATCAGAAAAATAAAATGTAGATGATGAGCATTATTCCACGGCCAAAATAAAACTTAAAAAAAAGTTTTTCAGAAAATCCCTAAAGGCTTTATTTCTTTTTGCAAATAATTTTAAATAAAAACTTTGGTTTTTTCTTGGCTCAATATTTTCAAAATGCCCCTGATTTTGGAGGGTCATTTTCCTCCGCTCTTTCTTGCTTGCAAGAATTTATTTTTCGGGGTATTTCTTGGGGAAGAAAAATAGAGAAGCAAGTGCAAATATTTGAAAGAATTAAATTGCAAAACTCCATTCAAATTCTTTATAGTTGAAGAAGTCATGTCATCTTCTCTCATTGATTTTAATAGGATGAATTTGAATTTACCGGAGAAGGGGAAAGTCATTTTATTCCCTCTCATTCAAAAGTTTTTGAAAAGGTTCAAATTTCACTCAAGTTTAATTCACTCAAGCAAACAAACAAACAATTAAATTAATTATATTAACATTCCAAAATTTGGGATGTTACACACAAGTACACATATATGATTTTTCAAACCGTTTTGGTTAGGCGTTGCATGTAGATGTAGTTCAAATTTCAATTACGGACAATAAATGGCTAGAAAATCACTTAAATGTCTTTAAAAGGTCAAATGATCCCTATAATTTTCAAAAATTTCACATTACAGTTGTAGTAGTGCACGTTAGACCTAGAAAAAAAATTGAAGGCCGTAAGAGGAAGCTATCTCCCGTTCGTCATCAAACATGCTTTGTTCCCTCTTGGAACCACGAGCCTTCTAGTGAGTTGCTCCGGTTTGTGAGGGGTGTGTGTCCAAACTTTCGTCAAACATGCCAAGTTTTTACCACATCATCTTGGTGGCATGACATTACATCAACCAAGGTTTCATGTGTTTCTGATTTTTTATTTTATTTTTTGGAATTAAAATGCGATGTCACTCCATGCTTAATTGTGTCATAGCCGTTAGACCAATATGTTTGAAAATTCTTTCCAATTTACTTCACATTTAATTAAATCGCACACAAGTACACGAAATATGAGTTTTCAAACCATTATGGTTAGCTGTTGCATGTACATGTAGTTCAAGTTTCAATTACGGTCATTAAACGGCTAGAAAATCACTTATATGTCTTCAAAGGTCAAATGACCCTGAAATTTTCCAAAATTTGACATAACAGTTGTATTAGTACTACAAAATTTCTCGTTCATTTAAAACACCATCCGTTCGCACTTTACTCCAAATTCGTCTTTCACAGCTAAGAAACAGTATCTACATCATCACACACAGTTGTTTTCTAGGAACCGTTTGCGATGAAAATATCTAGGTTCATTTAAGTCTCCCTCCTTAAGCTTCACCGGCTCGTCTGCTCTAGTGCCGGCAACCCCCGAATCCATGAATCCCGATCCCCATTCCCGAGCCCCTTCTTGCAAAGATGACGGCATGGAAACGCTTCGTGAAGGCCTGTACGATGGCCGCGTCCCCCCTCCCCAAGCGCCACCGCACTCGCCGAGAGCGTCGCCGCATCCGCATTAAACGAGGCCGCTTCCGCCGAGAGGGCGTCTGCGGCAGCCGACAGGGCAGCTGCAGCAGCCGAGACGGCTGCAGCAGCTGCTACGATGGCGGCTGCAAACGCCGAGAGCGCTCGAGCTGCCGTCTGTGCTGCTGATGACGCCCTGGCCCGGGTCAAGGCCATCCACGCCAAGATCGAGGATGCACACGCCAAGATATTCCAGCCCACCTCGGACTCCAGCATGCAACCCATGTCTAAAAAGGCGACGGTGGCCATGGAGCACCTGCTTCCTCATGAGGTCGCCGAGTGGGAGCTGGAGATGCAGGAGGCGGCGGAGATCGAGGAGCACCGGGAGGAGGAGTCGCGCGTGGCTGAGGTCGAGGTAGAGAAGATCTGTCCGTCGAGGAATCAGCGATGGAGTACCAACATGAGCTCTGACGCAGCCACTACTATGAGTACTACAACCTTGAGGGCGGCACCGAGGATGAGGACGCGGTCAACTTCAGCAGGGGGACGCAGAGTCCACCAACAGTGGCATGTCGCTAGGACAAGTCATCAAAGTCTCATCTCACACCGGCGATGCATAGGCTGACACGGCAGCGGATTTGTTAAAATTATGCATACTTAGGCTTTGTTTTTAATGTTGGTCTTTTGTTAGAGCAATGTTTAGGTCAATTGGCTCTGTTTAATTACTAAAATTGCTCGATTCAGTAAGTGCGGTATGTCTGCTGTACGCTCTTTTGTGTGCCCAAATTAGCAAGCGATGTTAAATTATGCAATGACGTACCTGGGGAAATTTCCACCAAAATTTGAATTATCAAACTCATCCCATGAGCGTAAAGCAGAATAATCGTTTGTGATGCACACAATCGTTCAAAGTGGATGGTCTGGCGGCACCGCGTGCAAAGTTTCCCTACACATTTCCAAAATTTTGGCCTACCACCAAAATATCTACCTCCGCCCCCCTTCCCCCCCCCCCTTCTCCACCCCCTTTTCTCCCTGACCACATGTCACATTTCCCCTGTTTCCTCCTTCCTTCCTTCCTTCCTTGCTAAGCTATAGCCGCTTCCTCGCTCTCGTCGTCTCGCATCCAACCGCCGGGGTCGCCATGGTCTTCTTCAAAGACCTCTCCAGCGGTTCCTCCTCCGGTGACTACTCCTTCACCTCCCGGGTATGCCTCTCTTCTCTCTCTCGGGCTATGACTTGGAATTAAGGATTTTTTACCCAGCGGTCAATTTGAGTCATTTCTTCCTCTTGTAGATCCCTCGGACCATCAGTGGAAACGAATGGAGCGGGGTGGCTGAAGATCTATCTGCTCGGTGTCACCATCACTCTCCATGCGTGAAACTAGTTGCGTTTGATTATGTGGATAGTGGGAGGAAGTTTCTGGCATGTGCAGAGAAGGTTAGACCCTCTTTCGTTGTTATAAATCATTTGTTAGATGTGATTCAGACACTGTCACGGTCCTAACCCATTCACACCACACCTTCAACCAAACACATCCTAAGAAAGTGTCACAGTTTGTACCTAGTATCTTAAATTGTTGCCATCTCATCAGCGGTGCCATTAGAAAATTATTTGGCACCGCTTCAACAGTTTGTGCAGCCAACTTTGGTCCACACATTTGAGCAGCCAAGCAGTAAAATACTAAATCTTTATGGCACGAAGGAACTGGGCATTAGAGCAACTACGTGCTCCGAAGTCTGGGTCCCTAATTTTTTTTCCGCTGCATCGGCTCGCCAGTGCAGGGCACCGGTGCGCGATGTAGCAAGAGTTGTCTTTACCCCCAATTTTGGCATACATAGTGGACGGCCTTACTGCTATTAGTTCTATGTTACTAAATTTATGCATGGACACACCTGTTAGTATCAATTTGTTGTCATCCAAACACTGTCGCTATGCTGTTGCAGTTATATTTACCTTCCTCATAAAATGTTCAATTTGTTATTTATTGTACATGAGTAAGAACTTGTAGCGTCGTTGTAGTTAATTATAGCTTCAGATGTTATAGAATTTGGTTGTTGTCTCAGTACCAATTATTTCATTTGCACATTGATCTTTTTGAGAAGATATGTCATAATTAACATGTTTCTTCAGTTTTTCAAAATAAGCATTGGTGATTTTCTATGTCGCTATAAACCCATTTCCCCTACAATTTTTCCTGATCTAGTTTTAAATATTATAGGATGAACGGAAGTGTTCTTACTTGGAGTGGGTTGATCAAGAGTGGCCACACTCTTTGAAGATGTGCCTAGCGAAGCTCTGGAGCATGTATGAGGAAGAGAACACACGTAGGCTTAGAGAAACTGTTGTCAACGCTGAAGCATATTTCAAGATGCAAGATAAAAAGTTGAAGGTGGAGAATGAGCTCAGATTTTTTAAATCAGACTTTGCTAAGATGATGTTGGCAAAGGAGGAGGCACTCTCCCAGTTGGCCTGTGCAATACGGGTTCTTACTGAACTGAAAGCAGAGGTGGATAAGACGAGCCTGGATGATCTTGATTAGGGAAATGGATATATTGTTCTTATGAAGTTGAACTAGCTATATGTTGTACTGTGCTATTTTCATGTAGCTACCGTACTGTGATGTTATAATATATTTATGTGCCTGATATGAAATTGGCAAATAGCTGTTCGATATGAAATGTGAATTTGAGTAATACTAGAATTATTAATTGTAAACTAATAAACCTGCTAAATGTGTCATGGACCTTTGCAAATGGTTCTAGCAGTAAAAGCGCTTGCGATGGATAGCCCAATGCCACACAATTTTCTTCATCAAATCGTGTGTGATATAATTGATAAAAGCAAACAGTTAACCAAGGCAGATTGTGTGTGATAGTTACACCTTTCACACACGAGCCTAGACATAAAACTGTGTGGGATGTACGTCCGAACGGAAACGTTTTCCCTGGATTGACTGTGTGGGATGTACATAAGAACGGAAACGTATTCCTTGGATTGACTGTGTGTGATATACATATGAACGGAAATGTTTTTCTGCGATTCACCGTGTGGAATGTACATACCTACGGAAATGTTTTTCTCGGATTACCGTGTGGGATGTTCATACCTACAGAAATGATTGGGTTTCGATGCCTCGCCCGATCGCACACGGCCCCAGCCTGGGTCCCAGGAGGGCCTATCCCCGACGATTTCTGGGTCGTGTGGGAAGGACCCCCCCCCTATCGCCCACACTCACTTGGCGATGGTTCCAAATGCCGTCGTGGAAAGGGGTTAAAAACCGTTTGTTTAGGACCGACGCGTACCAGTGCAAACTACACTATATTGGAGAAGTTTGCACTTATTAAGGATTACATTGATGGGTTGTGTTCTACCACTACACATTATAATTTTGATGAGTATATTATGCATGTGCTTGCTGCTCCTACTTGCAATTATTATGAGAGAGGAACTATATCTCCACCTCTTTATGTTTCCAATACAATAAAATTGCAAGAAACTGCTTATGCTATGTATTGGCCTTTACTTGATGTGCATGAATTGTTCTTTTATGACATGCCGATGCATAGGAAGAGAGTTAGACTTTGTCATTGCATAATGTATGTTGTTTTGTGCTCTCTACTAAATGCCAAATCATTGTTAATGAAAATTGGCTTTGATATACCTTGGGATCCGGGTGGATTCATTACTTGAGCACTTTATGCCTAGCTTAGTGGATTTAAAGAAAGAGCTGCTAGGGAGACAACCCGGAAGTTTTAGAGAGTCATTTATTTCTGTTGAGTGCTTTTATAAAGTTTAAAAACAAAAAATATAGAGGGGAACTTAAAACTTCACAAAAAGAAAAGTGAAAGTGAGATAGACGAGCACCGTGGAAGCGGGAGCATGCCTTGAACTTTGTTCATGCCCATGGAAACTTTGTGAATCTTGAATTGCATAAAATTTTCAACAAAAATAATTATCCCCTTGTACAATTCCATTGTATTATAAAAATAATGGGCCAAGATTTGGCTTTAGGATGAGTAGATTGCTTGTTGGTATGTGCGGTGCAAAAACAGAAACTTTGGTTGTAGTGTGTGATTTTACATTTTTTACTGGAACGTCGAAAGGTTCTGAAACTTTTTACACAGTCTTTCTATACAAATTTTTTATTTTGTCCTAACTTTTCAGAATTTTTGGAGTACCATAAGTATGGTGAATGTTCAAATTACTACAGACTGTCCTGTTTAAGACAGATTCTATTTTTATGCATTGTTTTTCTTATTCTGATGAAACCATCGATTCTATCGGTGGTATAAGCCATGGAAAAGTTATAATACAGTAGCTACAATGCAAAATAGAATATGAATTGGTTTGCAACAATACTTAGAGTAGTGATTCGCTTTATTATACTAACGGATCTTACCGAGCTTCCTGTTGAGTTTTGTGTGGATGAAGTGATCAAAGATCGAGGAGGTCTCTATATGAGGAGGAGGAGGAGAGGAAAGAGCTCAAGCTTGGGGATGCGCAAGGCAGCCCAAGTAAATATTCAAGGATACTCAAGCGTCTAAGCTTGGGGATGCCCCGGAAGGCATCCCGATAGAGGCAAAGGTGTCCCGTCTTTCGATGAGATGATGGATATCGCTTTGGTGGAAGTCGACTTTGACGATCTGACTACGAACGTGCGAGGACGTCGCGCCATAGTAATCGTTAAACCAACTCCGAGAAGGTCTATTTCCTGCAAGAAAATGAAGAACAAGCAAGAAACTAAGATTGCAATCTGGATATTGCGAATATAAGATGAAAACTTTATTGATCAAGGTGGGGTTTTGTGACGTCTTGGTTTGGTTGTTGAACACAAACGAAGTACGCGAAGTTGCAGCTATGGCGAACTTTTAATCTAAACAAAACCCAAGGTCTAAACGACGCCCTCTGTATATATGGAGGAAGAGGGGGGAATTTCGTGGCCCTTGGAGGAGGGGTCCGAAACCAACCCTAACTCTTGTTTCCCCACACATACGGACTCTAAAAACAGCCTGTACTTAAGCATTTTGAAATTACATGGGCCTGGCCCAATAATAAGGTGACACAACACCTAGAATAGCCTCTGGACGAAATTTATGAAGTGGCATCTTGTATATTTCGTCCAAGGCTTCATGCACTCCTTATGGTGGCTTCAAAGTCCTGAAATCATCACTTGTAACTTCGTTCTTGTTCCCCTTGCGCATGTCATCATCTCCATGCTTGGTCTTGCTCCAGGGTTCATCCCTCTTATCCATGTCAGGCCCTTCATTTGTAAGCAAAACAAATGTATCCAATTTAGGCAGCATCATATTCTCATGAACATTAGAATCATTACCAAGAAACGGAAGTACCTGATAATTTAATTGGCGTGTGCGAGCTCTAGTAATTGGTCCAGTATGTATAGCAGCAGGGGTTGTGGGTGTAACAATGGTATTGATGTCCTCATCACCATCCCCTTCTTGAAATGAAGTCATCCTCGATGGAAGCTCATCTTCCTCACCCAAATAAGGCTTCAAATCTGCAATGTTAAACATGGGACTAACCCAAAAATCTATAGGCAACTCAAGTTTATATGCATTATCATTTATTTTCTCTAACACCTTAAAAGGACCATCAGCACGTGGTATTAGCCTTGATTTACACAAATCAGGAAATCTATCCTTACGCAAATGTAACCAAACAAGATCTGCAGGTGCAAACACAACCTATTTTCTACCCTTATCTCCAGCAAGTTTATATTTAGCATTCATACGCTTAATGTTTTCCTTAGTTAACTCATGCATTTTTAAGATCAATTTAGCACGTTGTTTAGCATCAAAATTAACCTACTCCGAAGATGGAAGAGGCTACGAATTAATGGGAGCACGAGGTAGGAAACCATACACAATTTCAAAAGGGCACATCTTAGTAGTAGAATGCAACGAATGATTATAAGCAAATTCAATATGAGGCAAGCATTCTTCCCACATTTTCTTATTATTCTTTAAAACAGACCTAGGCATAGTATATAATGTTCTATTGACTACTTCAGTTTGTCCATCAGTTTGGGGGTGACAAGTAGTACTAAAAATCAGTTTAGTCCCCAACTTAGCCCATAAACATCTCCAAAAAGTGGCTAAGAAATTTAGTATCACGATCTGAAACAATAGTATTTGGCACACCATGCAAACGAATAATTTCACGAAAGAACAAATCAGCAACATTAACAACATCATCACTTTTATGACATGGTATAAAGTGTGCCATTTTCGAGAGTCTATCCACGACAACAAATATGCTATCCCTCCCCTTCTTTGTTTGAGGTAAACCTAAAACAAAGTCCATAGATATATCCTCCCAAGGAACACTAGGTATAGGCAAAGGCATATATAAACCATGAGGATTGAGTCGTGACTTAGCTTTTTGACATGTAGTGCAGCGAGCAACAAAATGCTCAACATCCCGTCTCATCTTTTGCCAAAAGAAATGTGTAGAAAGTACGTCCTCTATCATCTTCATGCCAAAGTGCCCCATTAATCCCCCTCCATGCGCCTCCTTCAACAACAAAAGATGAACGAAGCTAGCTGGAATGCATCGCTGGTTAGCACGGAACACAAATCCATCATTAACGACGAACTTGTTCCATGTACTTCCTTCTTTACAATTCTGTATTACATATTAAAATCAGCATCATGCACATATTGATCTTTGATGGTCTCCAAACCAAAAATTTTGAGGTCAAGTTGTGAAAGCATAGTATAGCGACGAGACAATGCATCAGCAATAACATTTTATTCACCCTTCTTGTGTTTAATGACATAAGGGAAAGTCTCAATGAATTCAACCCATTTAGCATGTCTATGATTCAGTTTAGCTTGACTTTTAATATGTTTCAAGGATCCATGATCAGAATGTATAACACATTGTTTGGGCCATAAATAATGTTGCCATGTCTCTAAAGTCTGAACAAGAGCATATAATTCTTTATCATAAGTAGAATAATTTAGACTTGGCCCACTCAATTTTTTAGAAAAATATGCAACAGGTTTGCCATCTTGTAGTAACACACCTCCTAATCCAATTCCACTAGCATCGCATTCAAGCTCAGAAGTCTTATTAAAATCGGGAAGTTGGAGTAAAGGAGCATGTGTCAACTTATCTTTCAATACCATGAAGGCTTCTTCCTGTGCGGTACCCCAAACAAAAGGCACATCCTTCTTTGTAAGCTCATTGAGAGGTGCAGCAATGGTGCTGAAATCTCTCACAAAACGCCTATAGAAACCAGCGAGGCCAAGGAAACTCCTCACTTGTGTGACCGTTTTGGGCTGCGGCCAACTCTCAATAGCTTCAATCTTGGCTTTATCAACTTCAATTCCCTATGGAGTAACAACGTAGCCAAGAAAAGATACTCGGTCGGTGCAAAAGGTGCACTTCCCAAGGTTACCAAACAAACGTGCATCATATAGAGCAATAAAAACATCATGTAAATGTTCCTCCAAAGATTAGCTATAAATCAGTATATCATCAAAATAGACTACCACAAATCGTCCAATGAAAGCACGTAAAACTTCGTTCATTAATCTCATGAAAGTACTAGATGCATTAGTTAACCCAAAAGGCATGACTAACCACTCATATAAACCAAACTTAGTTTTAAATGCCGTTTTCCATTCATCTCCCAATTTCATACAAATTTGATGGTATCCACTATGCAAATCAACTTTGGAGAATATTGTAGAGCCACTCAATTCATCAAGATATCATCTAGCCTAGGAATAGGATGACGATAACGAATAGTAATATTATTAATGCCTCTACAATCAACACACATACGCGATGTACCATCCTTTTTTGGCACTAGAATAATAGGAACAGCACAAGGACTAAGGGATTCGCGTATATAACCTTTGTCGAGCAGCTCCTGGACTTGATGCATAATTTCCTTCATCTCCTCTAGATTGGTACGGTATGGTGCACAGTTGGGTAGCGAAGCACCGGGAATTAAGTCAATCTGATGCTCAATCCCTCGAATAGGTGGTAATCCCGGTGGCACGTCTTGTAGAAAGACATCAGCAAAATCCTGCAAAATGTTTGTAACAGCAGAAGGCAAAGAGGAAGGCACGTCCTCGAATGAAAATAATGCCTCTTTGCACACAAAAGCATAGCAAACCGATTTGCTGAAATCTAGATCATCAATATCGGATTTGGTGGCAAGTAAACATGCACTTTTCAATTTAATTTCAGAAGCAACACTAGATGGTTTATTATTAGGCTTCATTTGTTGCTCAAATTCTTTTGCCACAATCTGATTTTCACTCTTGTTTTCCTCCTGTTTTGCTTTATTAGCTCTATTAATATCATCTTTCAAAATGGAATCAGGAGTCATAGGAAGCAAAGTAATATGTTTATCCTTATGAACAAGAGTATACTGATTGTTTCTACCATGGTGTACAGAATTTTTATCAAATTGCCATGGTCTACCAAGTAATAAGGAACATGCTTGCATGGGTACCACATCACAATCAACATAATCAGCATATGTAGAGATACTAAAATGCACACGAACAGTACATGTTACCTTAACCTTACCGCCGTTATTGAACCATTGGATATAGTAAGGATGTGGATGTGGTCTTGTGGTAAGAGATAGCTTCTCCACCATATCCATGCTAGCCAAGTTGTTGCAGCTCCCTCCATCTATGATGACGTGAACAGAACGTTCCTTCACAACTCCCTTTGTATGGAACAAATTATGCCTCTGATTTTGCTTAGCTTGTGTGACCTGCACACTCAAAAAACGTTGAGAAACTAAACATTCATACCTGTCAGCATCTTCAGGAGCCATGTATTGTGTCTCATGTTCAGAATCATCTCCACCGTGTTCTTCACGTGTAATAAGAGCCAAAATCTCCTCATCACAGTCACTAGCGGACTCATACCCACCATCCTCAGTAGCAATCATCACATGTTGAGATTTGCATTCTCTCGCATAATGACCTCTTTCCTTACAACAACGACAAATAATATCACTTGTGTGCCCTGTTGATGCCATGGAAGAAGAAGAACTCTGTGTAGGCCCGATAGGTGTGCTCTTGGCAGATAGTGGTGGTTGTGCCTGCTTCCTTGGATCACGGCCGGAGGTAGCAGCTGATGGGGGTGTTAGTGCAGTAGAATGTGTGGAAGTAGAAAATGCACGCGATGTCCATGATGAAGGCCGACCTGCAGAAAATTTAGTCTGTGCCAATGTCTGTCGATCCTGCACTTCACGTTCAGCTTTACAAGCAAGATGGAATAAACGAGTGACATTATTATACTCCTTATACTCTAGAATGGTCTGAATCTCTCTATTTAATCCACCCATAAAACGTGCAAGCATAGCTTCATTATCCTCAACAATACCACATCTAATCATGTCAGTTTGTAATTCCTGATAATATTCTTCTACCGAACTTTTTCCTTGTCTTAAGCGCAGCAATTTTTGTAGTAACTCATGTTGATAATATGGTGGAACCCAACGAGTACGCATAGCAGTTTTCAAAGCAGCCCAAGTAGCTGGAATAGGATATAATCTACAATATTCAGACCACCATACACATGCAAAACTAGTGAAAGCACAAACAACAACAGCAACACGTCTCTCATCGGGATATGTAAACATGTAAAACGTTGTTCAGTTTCTAACTCCCAAGTAAGATATATATCAGGAACATATCTACCCTCAAATGGTGGAATATTCAATTTTAGTTTAGGAAGATGGTCATGATCTCGTACCTGAGCTAGAAATGCAACCCTACCATTGCGATTATTTGCATGTGGACGACCTGGTGCTGGTGGTTGTACGTAGTTCTGATTTTGATCAACCTCATCCTCGTAATCACCAGCATAATCGTCCTCCTCAGCGGCAGCAGCAAGAACTACAGAACCAGCAACAATAGGTAGAGCGGCACCAGAAATTTGATCAGGCTCAAGGGGAATGCGATGTGCTTGTACCACTTGATTTGGAAGGCGATGTTGTTGTAGTTGTTGTTGTAGAGGTGCGACAGGTGCAGCGGGTGGGGGTTGTGGAAGACGCACGAGCAATTCATTAAACATGTTATTGAGCTTTATTTCAAACGCCTTCTCAATGCCATCTATCTTCTCCATGGCCTCTTCAAATCTGTGTCCACTCATCATTTGCTAAAACTTATCATGTAACTCTTTGTTCGTCATGTTCTCCTAGTCTGTCTCGTCGGCTTGTGATCCTGCCATGGTTAGAAGCAATAGAAACACACAATAATATGATCCTACAAACTACTAGAAAGTGGCGGTGGTGGGGTGTCACAAATCCGTCAAACAAATCTCAAATTCTTACTAGTTCTTACCCAGCAGCAGGTGGTGATCGGTAACCGTTGTAGTCAAAACTCTCAAAGCTTGGATAGAGCGATTACTAGGTGGTATCAAACGCACGAGGTAGATGTATGTGGAGCTGGGAAGGCTTATGATATGCTAGAAAAAATGTCAGCAATAATCAATTCAGAGATGCAAAGTTGAATAAACGCTCAATGACGGTACTGTGCTGGTCCTAGGCTAGACCGTGCTAGAGATGCCAACCTAGAACACTAACAAAATCACAGCGCTGCACGTAAACAAGAGAGGAGCACACTCTGAATTTTTTTCTCTCCTTTTCACTTTTTTTTGCTCCGCAACAAGTTTTTTCCGAAAAAGTCTACAAATGGCCTAAAAATTGCCTAGCCAGAATTTTCCAGACTTAAACTTTTTTGAAACTGGAACTATTTTTCTTGTACAGGTAGCACGGAAGTTGGGGAATCCGACTTGTTCACGACTCGTAGTACCGCGTGCTTTGGAACTCAAAAATAAAGGAACAAATACTGGACTCGAACTAGGACTGGTGGCGGAGATCAATTTGGTGGAACTCGGACTGGTGATGGTATATGACGGTGGTATATGTGGACTCGGATTGGTGGTGGTATATGAACTCGGATTGGTGGTGGTATATGGGCTCAGCGAAGTTATATGGACTCAACGAAGTAGCGGATACGCGGTGGTGGTATATGGCAGGGCGATGATGATGGTGCGGCGGCGGCGTGACGACTTGTGTATAGAACTCGAAAATCTAAAGGACTAGACACGACGATGCAACCGCAAATTCAACAATGCAAAACCCTAAAAAGATCATGCAAAGGCTCAGATTGGTTCGGATATGATGAACTAACCCTATTTTTTTGGCTTTTTCATCGAATGTAGGTATCAAGAACAGATTCGATCTAAACTATGAAAAACTGTAAAATCTCACCGAGCAACCTGGAAATCTAATACCACTTGATAGAGGCAAAGGTGTCCCGTCTTTCGATGAGATGATGGATATCGCTTTGGTGGAAGTCGACGTTGATGACACGAACGTGCGAGGACGTCGTGCCTTAGCAATCGCTAAACCAACTCCGAGAGGTTATTGACCACGCCGGAGCATGATCAACCTGACCACGAAGGTCTATTTCCTGCAAGCAAACGAAGAACAAGCAAGAAACTAAGATTGCAATCTGGATATCGTGAATATAAGATAAAAGCTTTATTCATAGAGGTGGGGTTCTGTGACGTCTTGGTCTGGTTGTTGAACACAAACGAAATACACAAAGTTGCAGCTATGTCAAACTTTTAATCTAAACAAAACCCAAGGTCTAAACGATGCCCTAAGGGCTGTTTATATGGAGGAATAGGGGGGAATTTCGTGGCCCTTGGAGGAGGGGTCCGAAACCAACCCTAACTCTTGTTTCCCCACACATACGGACTCTAAAAACAACATATACTTAAGTATTTCAAAATTATATGGGCATGGCCTAATAATAAGGTGACGCAGCACCTAGAATAGCCTTTGGACGAAATTTATGAAGTGGCATCTTGTATATTTCATCCAAGGCTTCAGGCACTCCTTATGGTGGCTTTAAAGTCCTGATATCATCACTTGTAACTTTGTTCTTGTTCCCCTTGCACATGCCATCATCTCCATGCTTGGTCTTGCTCCAGTGTTCATCCCTTCTATCCATGACAGGCCCTTCATTTGTAAGCAAAACAAATGTATCCAATTTAGGCAACATCATATTCTCATGAACATTAGAATCATTACCAAGAAACGAAAGTACCTAATAATTTAATTTGCGTGCACGAGCTCTAGTAATTGGTAGAGTATGTAAAGCAGCAGGGGCTGTGGGTGTAACAATGGTACTGGTGTCCTCATCACATCCCATCTTTCTTCAACAAGTATCCGTATGTTTTCGGTTTCGTTTCGTTCATGTGATATGTGCAAATCTTGGAGCGTCTTTTGCATTTAGTCTTTTCCTTTTTCTTTGATGCACCATGCTGGTATGAGATAGTCCATGGTTGATTTATAGAATACTCAGTGCACTTCACTTATATCTTTTGAGTATGGCTTTATAGAATGCTTCATGTGCTTCACTTATATCATTTGAAGTTTGGATTGCTTGTTTCTCTTCACATAGAAAACTATTAATTGAAGAATGCTCTTTTGCTTAACTTATATTTATTAGAGCACAATCTTTTATAGAAATAATTAAACTCTCATGCTTCACTTATATCTATTTGGAGAGTCAAAAGGAATTGGTCATTTGCATGGTTAGTCATAAAATCCTACATAAAACTTGTGGATCACTGAATATGATATGTTTGATTCCTTGCAATAGTTTTGCGATATAGAGATGGAATATGTGGGAGGTACTAGTAAAAGGTTGTGGTTAGTAAGAATATTGGTGTTAAGGTTTGTGATTCCCGAAGCATGCACGTATAGTCTCTCATTATGCTATGAAGTTGGAGCATGATTTATTATTGATTGCCTTCCTTATGAGTGACGGTCGGGGACAAGCGATGGTCTTTTCCTACCAATTGATAACCCACAAGTATAGGGAAGCGCAACAGTTTTCGAGGGTAGAATATTCTACCCAAATTTATTGATTCGACACAAGGGGAGCCAAAGAATATTCTCAAGTATTCACATTTGAATTGTCAATTCAACCACACCTGGATAACTTTGTATCTGCAGCAAAGTATTTAGTAGCAAAGTAGTATGGAAGTAACGGTAACGGCGGCAAAAGTAACAGTGATAGTTTTGTAGCAATTGTAACAGTAGCAACGGAAAAGTAAATAAGCGAAGAACAATATGTGAAAAGCTCGTAGGCATTGGATCGGTGATGGAGAATTATGCCGGATGCGATTATCCATGCAACAGTTATAACATAGGGTGACACATTAATAGCTCCAATTCATCAATGTAATGTAGGCATGTATTCCGAATATAGTCATACGTGCTTATGGGAAAGAACTTGCATGGCATCTTTTGTCCTACCCTCCCATGGTAGCGGGGTCCTATTGGAAACTAAGGGATATTAAGGCCTCCTTTTAATAGAGTACCAGACCAAAGCATTAACACATAGTGAATACATGAACTCCTCAAACTATGGTCATCGCCGGGAGTGGCCCCGATTATTGTCACTTCAGGGTTGCCGGATCATAACACATAGTAGGTGACTATAGACTTGCAAGATAGTATCAAGAACTCACATATATTTATGAAAACATAATAGGTTCAGATCTGAAATCATGGCACTCGGGCCCTAGTGACAAGCATTAAGCATAGCAAGGTCATAGCAACATCAATCTCAGAACATAGTGGATACTAGGGATCAAACCCTAACAAAACTAACTCGATTACATGATAAATCTCATCCAACCCATCACTGTCCAGCAAGCCTACGATGGAATTACTCACGCACGGCGGTGAGCATCATGAAATTGGTGATGGAGGATGGTTGATGATGACGATGACGACGGATTCCCCTCTCCGGAGCCCCGAACGGACTCCAGATCAGCCCTCCCAAGAGAGATTAGGGCTTGGCGGCGGCTCCGTATCGTAAAACGTGATGAATCCTTCTCTCTGATTTTTTTCTCCCCGAACATGAATATATAGAGTTGGAGTTGAGGTCGGTGGAGCACCAGGGGGCCCACGAGGCAGAGGGGAGCGCCCCCCACCCTCGTGGACAGGGTGCGGGTCCCCTGGCCTTGATTCTTTCGCTAGTATTTTTTATTATTTCCAAAAATAATCTCCGTGAAGTTTCAGGTCATTCCGAGAACTTTTATTTCTGCACAAAAATAACACCATGGCAATTTTGCTGAAAACGGCGTCAGTCCGGGTTAGTTCCATTCAAATCATGCAAGTTAGAGTCCAAAACAAGGGCAAGAGTGTTTGGAAAAGTAGATACGACGGAGACATATCAACTCCCCCAAGCTTAAACATTTGCTTGTCCTCAAGCAATTCAGTTGATAAACTGAAAGTGATAAAGAAAAACTTTTACAAACTCTGTTTGCTCTTGTTGTTGTAAATATGTAAAGCCAGCATTCAAGTTTTCAGGAAGGATTATGAACTAATTTAAGTCTCATGTTTACTCATATCAATGGCATAATCAACTAGCGAGCAATAATAATAAATCTCGGATGACAACACTTTCTCAAAACAATCATGATATGATATAACAAGATGGTATCTCGCTAGCCCTTCCTGAGACCGCAAAACATATATGTAGAGCACCTTCGAAGATCAAGGACTGACTAAACATTGTAATTCATGGTAAAAGAGATCCAGTCATACTCAATATAAATAAATAGTAATGGATGCAAATGATAGTTGTGCTCTCCAGTTGGTGATTTTTAATAAGAGGGTGATGACTAAACATAAAAGTAAATGGATAGGCCCTTCGCAGAGGGAATTAGGGATTTGTAGAGGTGCCAGAGCTCGATTTTGAAATAGAGATGAATACTATTTTGAGCGGCATACTTTCATTGTCAACATAACAACCAAGAGATCTCGATATCTTCCGTGCTACACACATTATAGGCGGTTCCCAAAGAGAATGGTAAAGTTTATACTCCCCCTCCACCAACAAGCATCAATCCATGGCTTGCTCGAGACAACGAGTGCCTCCAACTAACAAGAGTCTCGGGGGAGTTTTGTTTGCAATTATTTTGATTTGATTTGCATAAAGCATGGGACTAGGCATCCCGGTGACCAACCATTTTCTCGTGAGTGAGGAGAGGAGTCCACTCCTCTTGAGAATAACCCGCCTACCATGGAAGATACAGACAGCCCTAGTTGATACATGAGCTATTCGAGCATACAAAACAGAATTTTATTTGAAGGTTTGGAGTTTGGCACATACAAATTTACTTGGACGGCAGGTAGATACCGCATATAGGAAGGTATAGTGGACTCATATGGAATAACTTTGGGGTTTGTGGAAGTGGATGCACAAGCAGTATTCCCGCTTAGTACAAGTGAAGGCTAGAAAAAGACTGGGAACCGACCAACTAGAGAGCGACAAAAGTCATGAACATGCATTAAAATTAATAAACATTTAGTGCAAGCATGAGTAGGATATAATCCACCATGAACATAAATATCGTGGAGGCTATGTTGAATTTGTTTCAACTACATGCGTGAACATGTGCCAAGTCAAGTCACTTGAATCATTCAAAGGAGGATACCACCCTACTACACCACATCACAATCATTTTAATAGCATGTTGGCACGCAAGGTAAACCATTATAAACTCCTAGCTAATTAAGCATGGCATAAGCAACTATAATCTCTAATTGTCATTGCAAACATGTTTCATTCATAATAGGCTGAATTAGGAACGATGAACTAATCATATTTACAAAAACAAGAGAGGTCGAGTTCATACCAGCTTCTCTCATCTCAATCAGTCCATCATATATCGTCATAATTGCCTTTCACTTGCACGACCAAACGATGTGAATAATAATAATAGTGCACGTGCATTGGACTAAGCTGGAATCTGCAGGCATTCAATAAATAGGACAAGACAAGGCAATACAGGCTCTTGGTTAAATCAATAATAATGCATATAAGAGCCACTTCAACATTTTCATTATGGTCTTCTCCTCTCGACCCCCAAGGAAAAGAAAAGAAATAAAACTATTTACATGGGAAAGCTCCCAACAAACAAAATAAGAACAAGAAATCTTTTTGGGTTTTCTTTTAATTACTATTACTACAAGCATGGAAAGTAAACTATCTAAAAGCTACAACTAATTTCGTTTTTGTTTTTCTTAAGGTTTTTCAAACACACAAGAAGAAAGCGTAAAAAGAAAAATAAACTAGCATGGATAGTACAATGAAAAAGTATGAGCACCGACAACTAGCATGAGTGTGTGAATATGAATGTAATGTCGGTGAGAAATACGTACTCCCCCAAGCTTAGGCTTTTGGCCTAAGTTGGTCTATGGCCACGGCTGGCCTTGCGAATATCCAAAGTTATAGTTGGGGTCGTACTGAGATGCAGCGGCTATTGCCTCATGAGCTGCCGCTTGGAGGTGAGCTGTCTCCCGTCCTCCTCTTATACTCGTTCGCCTCTTCCCTGGTTATGACATATTTCCCCTTTGCCTGAAAGTCAAAGAAGGTAGGAGCAGGGAGAACAATATTGACAGCATGACGCATGTCAAAGATTAGTCGGTACTGGAGAGGTGGTTCATTCCTCTCAACAAACTGATGGCGAACCATGGCATTAAAATCTAAACAAGCAGGAGGCAATTCCATATCATAATCACGAATAGGTATCTCAAGATAATTAGCTAGATGGGTTGCATAAATTCCCCCAAACAAATCCCCATTTAAATTGTTATTATGCAACCTACGCGCCACAATAGCTCCCAAATTATAATGTTTATCTCCAAATACAGCACTCCTGAGAATAGTGAGATCAGGAACACACATGTGGCATGCCTCATCCTTACCGTTTATGCATCGGCCTATAAAGAGAGCAAAATAATGTATAGCAGGAAAATGAATGCTCCCTATGGTAGCTTGTGTTATTTCTCTAGATTCCCCCACTGTGATACTAGCAAGAAAATCTCTAAGCTCATATTTGCGAGGTTCACTAGGACTACCCCATTGCTGGAGTTTACAAGCAGTAGTAAAATCCTCTAGGTCCATGGTATAGGATTTATCATAAAGATCAAACAGGACCGTGTGAGAGTTGCGTGATGATGAAAATCTAAATCTTCTCACAAAGGAATCAGTAAGGTAATAGTGTTGGAAGCACTTATCTAACATGAAGCCCTCCAAATCAGCGTTACGCACATATGCCTCAAATTCCTCCTTAATTCCGACCCGGACCATGAAGTTTTCTGACGGCCATTCACAAGGCCGCACTTGAGCTTCTCTTGGTGGTTCTTCGTCCGCATTGCGTATTGCGGGCCTGGGTCCTTGCTTCCTTGAAGAACCACCTTGGTACATTTTCCTAAACATATTTCTTCCTCTGAAACATTTCTGAAACTTTTAGTAACTCAAAATAAAAGTGAACCAAACTCAACGAAATTGATAGCAATTACTCCCACAAGTGCCTAGAGACTATACCATGCATTAGAACTACTTGGAACCATATAAATTTGACATGCAAGCTCAAGAACAGGGTCACCTAGGCAGCAATTTTTTTGCAATGAATAAAGCACTAGAACAAAAACTAATTGGACCATTGGAGGAGTCACATACCGAAGAACAATCCCCCAAAGTAGTTTTGTGAGTGGAGCTTTGAGCTAGGAGATCGAAAATCGCAGCAAAATGAGCTAGAACTCATGCTTGAGCTGGTTGGTGATTTTTTTGGGAGGAAGAAGGAGTGTGTGGTGGCTGGAATGAGTGGAGGGGAGCCACCATGTGCCCACGAGGCAGGGGGGCGTGCCCAGGGGGGTGGGCGCGCCCTGGACCCTCGTGGCCAGGTGCTTGCTCCCCCTGATGTGTTCTAAGTGCCAGATATTCTCAAATATTCCAGAAAAAAACATATTTCAATTACGGGGCATTTGGAGAACTTTTATTTTCGGGGTATTTTTTATTGCATGGATAATTCAGAAAACTGACAGAAAGATACTAATTTTGCTTTATTTAATCTAAATAATAGAAAGTAAAAGGAGGGTACAGAAGGTTGTGCCTTCTAACTTCATCCATCTCATGCTCATCAAAAGGAATCCACTAACAAGGTTGATCAGGTCTTGTTAACAAACTCATTTTGAATAACATGAAACCGGAGAAATTTCGAATAACGCTATGTTACCTCAACGGGGATATGCACATCCCCAACAATAATAATATCATATCTCTTTTTGACAGTAGGAAGAGGAAATTCAAAACCTCCAATAGTAATCGATGGAATTTTTCCAATAGAATTGATACTGTGGATCTGAGGTTGTTTCCTCGAAAAGTGTACCATATGCTCATTACCATTGACATGAAAAGTGACATTGCCTTTGTTGCAATCAATAACAGCCCCTGCAGTATTCAAAAAGGGTCTTCCAAGAATAATGGGCATACTATCATCCTCGGGAATATCAAGAATAACAAAGTCCATTAAAATAGTAACATTTGCAACCACAACAGGCACATCCTCACAAATACCGACAGGTATAGCAGTTGATTTATCAGCCATTTGCAAAGATATTTCAGTAGGTGTCAACTTATTCAAATCAAGTCTACGATATAAAGAGAGAGGCCTAACACTAACACCGGCCCCATGATCACATAAAGCAGTTCTAACATAGTTTCTTTTAATGGAGCATGGTATAGTTGGTACTCCTAGATCTCCAAGTTTCTTAGGTATTCCACCCTTAAAAGTATAATTAGCAAGCATGGTGGAAATTTCAGCTTCCGGTATCTTTCTCTTATTTGTAACAATATCTTTCATATACTTAGCATAAGGATTCATTTTAAGCATATCACTCAAACGCATACGCAAAAAGATAGGTCTAATCATTTCAGCAAAGCGCTCAAAATCCTCATCATCCTTTTTCTTGGATGGTTTAGGAGGAAAATGCATGGGTTTCTAAATCCATGGTTCTCTTTCTTTACCGTGCTTCCTAGCAACAAAGTTTCTCTTATCATAACGTTGATTCTTTGATTGTGGGTTATCAAGATCAACATCAGGTTCAATTTCTACATCATTATCATTGCTAGGTTGAGCATCAACATGAACATCATCATTCACATTATCACTAGGTTCATGTTCATTACCAGATTGTGTTTCAGCATCAGAAATAGAAATATCATTGGGATTCTCATGTGTGTCAACAACAGGTTCACTAGAAGCATGCAAAGTCCTATCATCTTTCTTTTTCTTCTTTTTAGAAGGACTAGGTGCATCTACATTAGCTCTCTTAGAATCCTGCTCAATTCTCTTATGGTGACCTTCAGGATACAAAGGTTCCTGAGTCACTTTACCCCGTCTAGTTGCAACTCTAACAACAAAGTCATTATTCTTACTATTTAATTCATTTAGCAAATCATTTTGAGCTTTAAGTACTTGTTCTACTTGAGTGGTAACCATAGAAGCATGTTTACTAATAAGTTTAAGTTCACCTTTAACTCTAGACATATAATCACTCAAGTGTTCAATCATATAAGCATTGCGTTTCAGTTGTCTACCAAAATAAGCATTAAAATCTTCTTGCTTAACCATAAAGTTATCAAACTCATCCAAACATTGGCTAGCAAACTTAGTAGGCGGGATTTCAGCTTTATCATATCTATAGAGAGAAATTACCTTTACTACCTGTGTCGGGTTATCAAGACTGTGTGTTTCTTCAATAGGTGATGAATTAAGACCATGTATTTCTTCAACAGGAGGTAAATTCTTAACATCTTCAGCTTTAATACCTTTTTTTTCATAGATTTCTTTGCCTCTTGCATATCTTCAGGACTGAGGAATAGAATACCCCTTTTCTTCGGAGTTGGCTTAGGAGTTGGTTCAGAAAGTGTCCAATTATTTTCATTGGTCAACATATTATTCAATAGAATTTCAGCTTCATCAACAGTTCTTTCCCTGGAAACACAACCAGCACAACTATCCAGGTGGTCTCTGGAAGCGTCGGTTAGTCCATTATAAAAGATATCAAGTATTTCATTTTTCTTGAGAGGATGATCAGGCAAAGCATTAAGTAATTGGAGAAGCCTCCCCCAAGCTTGTGGGAGACTCTCTTCTTCAATTTGCACAAAATTGTATATATTCCTTAAAGCAGCTTGTTTCTTATGAGCAGGGAAGTATTTAGCAGAGAAGTAATAAATCATATCCTGGGGACTACGCACACAACCAGGATCAAGAGAATTAAACCATGTCTTAGCATCACCCTTTAATGAGAACGAAAATAGTTTAAGGATATAAAAGTAGCGAGTTTTCTCATCATTAGTGAACATGGTAGCTATATCATTTAATTTAGTAAGATGTGCCACAACAGTTTCAGGTTCATGGCCATAGAAAGGATTAGATTCAACAAGAGTAATTATCTCGGGATCAACAGAGAAATAAAAATCCTTATCAGTAACAAAGATAGGTGAAGTAGCATAAGCAGGGTCATATTTCATTCTAGCATTCAGAGATTTTTCTTTCAGTTTAGCTAATAGTTTCTTAAGATCACTCCTATCATTGCAAGCAAGAAAGTCTCTAGCAGTTTCATAATCCATAACATAACCCTCAGGCACAACAGGCAATTCATATCTAGGGGGAGAATCTTCATCATCACTTTCATCAATATTATCAGTTTCAATAATTTCATTCTCTCTAGCCCTAGCAAGTTGTTCATCAAGAAATTCACCTAGTGGCACAGTAGTATCAAGCATAGAAGTGGTTTCATCATAAGTATAATGCATAGCAGAAGTGGCATCATCAATAACATGCGACATATCAGAATTAATAGCAGAAGCAGGTTTAGGTGTCGCAAGCTTACTCAAAATAGAAGGTGAATCAAGTGCAGAGCTAGATGGCAGTTCCTTACCTCCCCTCGTAGTTGAGGGATAAATTTTCGTTTTCTCATCTTTCAAGTTCCTCATAGTGACCAGCAGATATAAATCTGAAGTGACTCAAAGAATAGAGCTATGCTCCCCGGCAACGGCGCCAGAAAATGGTCTTGATAACCCACAAGTATAGGGGATCGCAACAGTTTTCGAGGGTAGAGTATTCAACCCAAATTTATTGATTCGGCACAAGGGGAGCCAAAGAATATTCTCAAGTATTCGCAGTTGAGTTGTCAATTCAACCACACCTGGATAACTTAGTATCTGCAGCAAAGTATTTAGTAGCAAAGTAGTATGGAAGTAACGGTAACGGTGGCAAAAGTAACAGTGATAGTTTTGTAGCAATTGTAACAGTAGCAACGGAAAAGTAAATAAGCGAAGAACAATATGTGAAAAGCTCGTAGGCATTGGATCGCTGATGGAGAATTATGCCGGATAAGATTATCCATGCAACAGTTATAACATAGGGTGACACAGAACTAGCTCCAATTCATCAATGTAATATAGGCATGTATTCCAAATATAGTCATACGTGCTTATGGGAAAAAACTTGCATGACATCTTTTGTCCTACCCTCCCGTGGCAGTGGGGTCCTACTGGAAACTAAGGGATATTAAGGTCTCCTTTTAATAGAGTACCAGACCAAAGAATTAACACATAGTGAATACATGAACTCCTCAAACTATGGTCATCACCGGGAGTGGTCCCGATTATTGTCACTTCGGGGTTGCCGGATCATAAAACATAGTAGGTGACTATAGACTTGCAAGATAGGATCAAGAACTCACATATATTTATGAAAACATAATAGGTTCAGATCTGAAATCATGGCACTCAGGCCCTAGTGACAAGCATTAAGCATAGCAAAGTCATAGCAACATCAATCTCAGAACATAGTGGACACTAGGGATCAAACCCTAATAAAACTAACTCGATTACATGATAAATCTCATCCAACCCATCACCGTCCAGCAAGCCGACGATGGAATTACTCACGCACGGCGGTGAGCATCATGAAATTGGTGATGGAGGATGGTTGATGATGACGATGGTGACGGATTCCCCTCTCCGGAGCCCCGAACGGACTCTAGATCAGCCCTCCCGAGAGAGATTAGGGCTTGGCGGCGGCTTCGTATCGTAAAACGTGATGAATCCTTTTCTTTGTTTTTTCTCCCTGAACGTGAATATATATAGTTGGAGTTGAGGTCGGTGGAGCACCACGGGGCCCACGAGGCAGGGGGCGCATGCCCCCCACCCTCGTGGACAGGGTGTGGGCCCCCTGGCCTTGATTCTTTCGCCAGTATTTTTTATTATTTCCAAAAATAATCTCCGTGAAGTTTCGGGTCATTCCGAGAACTTTTATTTCTGCACAAAAATAACACCATGGCAATTCTGCTGAAAACAGCGTCAGTCCGGGTTAGTTGCATTCAAATCATGCAAGTTAGAGTCCAAAACAAGGGCAAAAGTGTTTCGAAAAGTAGATACGACGGAGACGTATCACCAATCTATCCCCCTAGGGGCATGCGTAGTAGTACTTTGCTTGGAGGGCTAATAAACTTTTGCAATAAGTATACGAGTTCTTTATGACTAATGTGAGTTCATGCATTGTATGTCACAACCCCAGAATTTGTTTGTAACTAGATGCACCAGTGAGTTCCATGCATCATGTTTAAATTTTTGAAACTTGAAATGGGGATGTCCAAACCCTAGCAGCAAATGGAATTCAACTAGGGTCAAAGTTAAATCTTTTCAATGAACCCAAAATGCCCCTCATAAATGTTCATCATTTTTGTTTTGGTCCAGAACCTCTGCCAAAAATGGTGCACCCTTCTCTAGGGCATTCTGGGTTATTGAATTAAATCATACATTATTTGTTCTTGGACATTTAAATGCTATAAATAATTTTAAATGTCCAAATGATCTTGAAAGTAAATGAGGGCTGTTGGAAATATTCCAAACAGAGCCCACAAATATTTTCAGGATTTTTGAAAATGCTCTAGCATTTTTATTAAAGCGAAAAAAATTACAGAAAATAGAAAAACAGAAACAAAATAGAAAACCGGAGAGAGAGGGCACTGTACCTGGCAGCACACTTACCTGGCCCAGCTAGCGGCCCAGCCCACGCGGCCATCTGCCAGTCATCGTCCACCTCCAGCCAGAAGGACGAGAGCGCGTGGCCACTGCGCGCAAGCACACGCCCCGGCCACCTCCTGCTTTTGCCGACGCCCTGGACGACTCCAGATGGCGCCACACACCTCCCTGCCTCTCTCTCACACTCTCCCTCGCTCTCACCCCCTTCCCTGGATCCCTCTCTTTCGCTCCCGAGCGCACCGCAGCGCGCCGCCGAACACCACCGCGGCCGTCGCCTCTCCCTCGTCCCCTCGAGCAGTCCAGAGGCCCCGCCTCCTCGCCCTCGTCCTCTCCACCGGGCCACGCGGCACCGGACGCGCCCGAACATCGTCACCACGGTCGTCTTCTACCTCGGGCAACCGAGATCGCCGGCGACCATCCGTCGTCCACGGTGCCTGCCCGAGCCTGCTGAGCCCTCCATTGGATTCCATGTGAGCTCCGCCGCCTTTCCCCCTTCTCCCTGTGCTCTATTTCCCTCTCTATCCGCCGTTCCCATCGAGCCCGAGAGCTCGGCTCCGCTGGCGATGTCGCCACCGTGGCCTGAGGTCGACCCAACCGTGCCCTTGCACCGCATCGTGCTCCTGGTGCCTCCAGGAGACCGCCCAGCCCCTTTGCTCACTCGCCTGCTTGCTCTAGCGCCGCGCCCGTGCAAGCAGTAGCTCCGGCCGCCGCCCCGCTCACCGCCGTCAGTGATTCCGGCCACCCTAGCACCACCCACCACCACCGGTCGACGCGCCTTGTCGCGCTGCATCTGCAGGACCCAGCCGCGCGAGCTCCCGTCGCCGGAGTTGGCCGGACGGGCAACCCCGTCGTGTCCCTTTTAGCACCGGCGGCTAACCGCCGTTCTGGATGACATGGACACGTCATTAGGGGCTAATGCGAAACTAATTAAACCCCACAGCCACTGACAGTGGGCCCCGCAGCGAGTCAAAGCATGAGTCAACGCGGGATTAACCCCTCTCTCACTAACCACTGGGACCCACAAGTCAGGTGTGACCCTGGGCGGCTCAGTTGACTGGTGACATTAGCATGATGTCATGCTGATGCAGTAAACTGTTTTCTGTATTATAAATAAATCAAAAATGATTTATTTATTTTCAGAAATTTGCCTAAACTTCTAAAAATCATAGAAAAATAACCGTAACTCAGAATGAAATAATTTATATATGAAAAATGATCAGAAAAATTCAATCTTTCCAACTGTACTGGTTTCATGCATGTTAGAACACTTTAACCTTGCTTTTTAGGTGAAACAAGTTAATGCATTAATATGACTTCATATCATGGGCTTTCATTTGAATCTTTGATTCAAATGGACTCAAACCAACCTGTTTTAGAATGCATTAGCCAAAACACACCCATATTGCCATGTCATAGCATGCATCATATTGTTGCATATTGCCATGTGATGATTGTGTTCCGATGTGTCTTTCGTGGTAGGTTCTACCTCCGAGGATACCCACGAATATTCGACTGAAGGGCAGTATCCTACTACCACTCCATCAGGCAAGCAAAACCACCTTGTTCATTCCGATACAGTCCCACTCTCTCGCTCATGCTCTCTTTTACTGCATTAGGACAACAACGATTCAACGGTTACATGCTGCGGTAGTTGAACCCCTTTCCTCTGCATGACCTGTCATTGCCACAGTAAATAGATGAAACCCACTAGCATGAGTAGGAGTTGTTTGAGCCCTGATATGCCTACTCATTCATGCTTGTTTTTCATGCCTGCTTCGCTTAGAGTTGAGTCGTGTCCGATTCATCGGGATGAATTGGAGGTGTGTGAACATGTCCTACTGTGTGTGAGCTAAGTGTGTGAACACAATTTGGTAAAGGTAGCGGTGAGAGTCCATGTAGGAGTACATGGTGGGTTGTCTCGTTGAAACCGTTCTCAGGAACTGAGTTCTATGTTTGTGATCCATGAACAGCTACTACCACACATTGGGATCCTTAATTGACTCTCTCGGCTTCTTAACCACCCTTGTCCTCTGTCCAGGAGTTGCAAGTAGTTTTTGGTGTTTGTAGTATGCTGGAGGCCGTGCGCAGCGCTGACCCGCGGTGTGGGCTGAGATGCGGTAGGCACGTGGCACGGTGTGCCGGGCGCCCGTTTGGTGTCTCGGGAACCCTGCTCACATTGTTCGGGGCCGTATGTGGAAACTTCGGCCGGACTCCCTGCGAATGGAACCTGAATAGACGATAAACCTAGACTAGAGACTTGAGTGTTTAGGTAGGCTGTGGCCGACACCCTCGCCAGGCTTCCGCTTGAAGGTTGCCGAGATACATGACGTGTACATGGCGGTAAGTGACGAGAGCGTGTGTGAAGAAGTACACCCCTGCAGGGTTAACATCATCTATTCAAATAGCCATGTCCGCGGTAAAGGACTTCTGGGTTGCCTATAACAGTTCATAGACAAGTGAAAGTGGATACTCTAAAACTCGCAACATAAGCGTGATTGCTATGGATGGCCTTCTCATAGGGAGACGGGAGCGGATCCATAGTGGTGTATTGATATGGTGAATATGTGGATTCGTGTGCGCCACCTCAAAAGAATTACTTGCAGTCATAGTTTAGGATAGCCACTGAGTCAAAGCTGGCTTGCTGTAGTCAAACTCCACCACCCCCTTTGTTGATACTGATGCATATGTAGCTAGTTCTGATGTAAGTCTTGTTGGGTACATTTGTACTCACGTTTGCCCATTTTATGTTTTTGCAGAGAGACATCAGTCTCGCTAGTAGTTCCGCGTAGACTTCGACATTTAGCTTGTTACCTCAGCTACGATCTTGTGCCCTCAGCAGGGTCTTGTAGATAGTCAGGCTTCTCAGCCTTTTCATTTGTAGTTGTCTGTACTCATACAAGTTAAGCTTCCGCTTGTGCTTATTGTTTGAATGGCTTGAATGCTGGGTCATCAGACCCATGTTTGTAATATCTGGCTCTTCGGAGCCTAATGAATAAATACTTGAGTTGTAGAGTCATGTTGTGATGCCATGTTGTATTTGCACATATCGAGAATATTGTGTGTATGATTGAAATGCTTGGTATGTGTGGTTTCCGACAACCTAGTTGTTTATCCTTGGTAGCCTCTCTTATGGGGAAATGTAGTCTTGTGCTTCCATGAGCCATAGTAGTCCGCTACAGCCCGGTTCACCGGAGTCCTGCTAGCCTAGCACTACTGCTCCGGAACACTTGATCGGCGGCATGTGATTCACTTCGCTCTGTGGTCTGTCCTTCGGGAAATGTCACGTGATGACATCCGGAGTCCTGCCAAGCCTGCTACAGCCCGGTTCACCGGAGTCCTGTTAGCCTAGTGCTACAGCCCGGATTCGCACGCTGCTGACCGACATGCTCGATGTTGATTCATGTATTCCTGTCCTCGTAAGTTAGTGCCACTTTGGGTTCACGACTAGTCATGTCGGCCCGGGTTCTCTGTCATATGGATGCTAGCGACACTATCATATACGTGAGCCAAAAGGCGCAAACGGTCCCGGGCCATGGTAAGGCGACACCCGTGGGAATACCGTGCGTGAGGCCGCAAAGTGATATGAGGTGTTACCGGCTAGATCGATGTGACTTGGAATCGGGGTCCTGACATTATATGCACTCTTACCTTCCCGCAATTTGCTAGCCTCTACAGTACCGTTGAGGGAGTCCTGGATTAGGGGGTCCCCGGGCGTCTGGGCTATGTGACGTGGGCGTCCCCTGTGTCCGGATGGGACTCTCCTTTGCATGGATGGCAAGCTTGGTGTTCGGATATGAAGATTCCTTTCTCTGTAAACCGACTCGGTACAACCCTAGGCCCCTCCGGTGTCTATATAAACCGGAGGGTTTAGTCCGTAGAGGCAATCACAATCATATAGGCTAGACATCTAGGGTTTAGCCATTACGATCTCGAGGTAGATCAACTCTTGTAACCCCTATACTCATCAAAGTCAATCAAGCAGGAAGTAGGGTATTACCTTCATTAGGAGGGCCCGAACCTAGGTAAACATCTTGTCCCCTGCCTCCTGTTACCTTCGATCCTTAGACGCATAGTTCAGGACCCCCTACCCGAGATCGGCCGGTTTTGACACCGACATTGGTGCTTTCATTGAGAGTTCCTTTGTGTTGTCGATAGAAGGTTTGATGGCTCGTTCGACCATCAACAATAATGCTGTTTCATGAGAGCATTCCCGCCCCGGCCAAATATTCGTATTCGATGGCTTCGCACTGCGTGCCAACTCGATTGGCCACTTAGAGGAGATCGACGGCTACGCCCCTGGTCATCAGATCAGTTTTGGAAATCTAAACTATGTCGCTGATATCCGCGGAGACTTGATCTTCGAAGGGTTCGCGGCCCCAACCGCCGCTCCGGCCTTAGATCTGGAGCACACTACCAGGTCCGAAGACGGGAGTTTAGAGCCCGTCAGACTGTCTACAGTTATGGAACTTGCTACTGGAGATCCGGAGGGGACGGCGTCATCGGCAAACCCGAAGAAAAACTGAGCTCTCCCCGCCGCTAAAGTGCCAGATTATCCCTCAGACTCTAAATGCGAACTCTCGAGGTCCGCGTCGAGCAGGCGTGGCCAGGAGGCTCTCGCCCCAGTCAGCCCTGCGGACTCTTGCTTCTCTGTCCAAACCTCGCTCCTAAACGAGGCTCTGGACTTAATGCGATCACTCGCCATTATGCAAGAATCGCTTCCGAATTATGCCCAGCCCGGACTAGGGGCTAAGATCGGGGAATTTTACGTCCCACCCACCACTCACTTCATAGCCATTGTCAAAGATCTAACAAACATGCTGGATTACGCCTCCAAATACATCGACGGTATGGACGACGATGCCGGAGACGAACAAGGCCAAGACCCTCTATTTACCGGATGATGGACGGCCACCTCCACATACGACATGTACATGGTGGACACACCCAAAGAGGATGGCGACGACGGCAAGGAGGATCCGGTTGAAGACAAGCCTGCTGAAGCACCTCCGAAGCGTCGACGTCAGCGGCGTCGCTGAAAGTCGCGTCGCGACAAAGATAGCAACACCGGCACCAGAGACAATAATACTCCGGAGAATGCCAAAGACCCCGAAGCCCCTATCGAGCCAACGTCCGAACAGGACAATTGGTAGGATGGGCAAGTTAACCCCGATGACCCTGTCGGGAACAAGGACTCGGAAGATAGTAACTATCTACCGATCTCCAAAGAGGATGTGAGCCTCGGTGACAAAGACTTCATCGTGCCGGAGGAACCCCTCGAACAAGAGCGCTTTAAGTGCCGGCTAATCGCCACTGCAAGAAGCCTGATAAAGAAGAAGTAGCAACTTCAAGCTGATCAGGATTTACTCAATGACAGATGGACTAATGTCCTGACAGCCGAGGAATATGGCCTCGAACGCCCAACTAAGAGTTACCCGAAGCGCAATCTACTACCACAATTTGACGACGAGGCCCTTGGGCCAATACCGCCAAAGCACAAAACTGCCGACGAGCCCGACCGACCACCACGTGGATGGGACAGACTGGCTACTCATGCCTAACACCAGCCCGCGCCACCCCGGGCTATACCTACGACCTACGCAAGGACCTGGACAATAGAGTCGGTCAGACAAGATCAATCTATGGATCGAGGGGGCATGCCCCAACGCGAGAGGACGGACATCAGACCTTGCATGATAGGCACAACGTCACCCGGGCCGAAAACCGCATACGGCCTTCATCCGAACTACGCCGCGACATCGCCCGGTACAGAGGCGCCGCACACCCCCTATGCTTCACCGACGAAGTGATGGAACATCAGTTCCCAGAAGGGTTTAAACCCGTCAACATTGAATCATACGATGGTACGACAGATCCCTCAGTATGGATCAAAGTTCTTCTCCATATCCACATGGCACGTGGTGATGATCTCCATGCCATCAAATACCTCCCATTCAAATTAAAGGGACCAGCTCGGCACTGGTTAAATAGCCTCCTAGAGAACTCTATTGGCATCTGGGAAGACTTGGAGGATGCCTTTAGAGACAACTTTCAAGGTACCTATGTTCAGCCCCTAAACGCTGATGACCTTAGTCACATAGTCCAGCAACTCGGAGAACCAGCCCGGAGACTCTGGACCAGGTTCTTAATTAAAAAGAACCAAATCGTGGACTGCCGGACGCCGAAGCTCTCGCGGCCTTTAAACACAGTGTCCGAGACGAGTGGCTCGCCTGACACCTCGGCCAAGAAAAGTCGAAGTCCATGGCAGCCCTTACCGCACTTATGACCCGCTTTTGCGCGGGAGAAGATAGTTGGCTAGCCCATAGAGCAATAGCACCAGCGACCCTGGCACCTCCGAAGTCAGGGACGGCAATGGCAAGCCATGACGCAACAAGCACAAGCGTCGAAACAATAAAGAAGGTACCAAAGACACGGCGGTCAACGTCGGCTTCAGTGGCTCTAAATCCGGTCAACAGAAGAAGCCATTCAAAGGAAATAGAGATGGTCCATCTAGTTTGGACAGAATACTCGATCGGCCTTGCCAGATTCATGGCACCCCGATAAGCCTGCCAATCATACCAACAGAAACTATTGGGTCTTTATACAGGCCTGCAAGCTCAATGCCGAACACAAGGGGAAAGGGCCGCCCAACGAGGACGACGATAAAGTGCCTCGTCCACCGAGCACAGGGGGACAAAAGAAATTTCCCCCCGAGGTCAAAGCGGTGAACATGATCTACGTTACTCATATCCCACTACAAAAAAAATACACTTCCATGATGATACGTGTTTGTCACAGTAGGTCACATTTTTTGTCACATCCACGATGATTTTATGACAAAATCAAGATAGTCATACCTGTGTTGTCATAGAAGTGTTCCATGACATTATCAAAATTATCATCACGGAAGTGTCCACTTCCATGATGATAAATTGCGCGTCACAAAAGTGCTTTCGTCAAGGGTGACCGACACGTGGCATCCACCATAACGGGACGTCGTTAAGCTATCGGGTCCGGTTTTGGATCCGATAACCCGTTAACAGCCCGGACCAATGGGAAAATTCCACGTGTAAAATTATGATTGGCCGGAGGAAACACGTGTCAGCTCGTCAGTGGGTCAGATAGGCGCCTATGATATGTCGACACGTGCGACGGCCCACCACTGGCCCATTTAGCTTACAAAGGATGGCCTGTTTGACTTGGTCAAAAGTTAGCGGGCTGGTCCATGAAAAGCCTATTAATGGTCTCTTTGCAAATAGCCAATTTTACGGCCCGGTAACTCACGGCCCGTTAGGGCCTACCCGAAATTGGCCCAACAACGTCATGTGGGCCGTCGAATATAACACCAGCCCGTTTCACTTTTGGCCCATGTATGGCCCACGACGTCTTTCAGCCCATATCAGGCCTTCGTATCTTTAGGCCCTTTAGAGGCCCACGGTGAGTTTAGCCCATAATGAACAGTAAATTTCTTTGTACCCGTTAATAGCCCATGATTCACATGGGTCGTTTCCAGCCCGTGTTAGCTTTCGGCCTACTGACGGCCCATACGTTCTTCGGCTCCTTTCCGTCCTCGACTACTTCCGGCCCGTAACTGGCTTGTTCCCCTAATGGGCCAAATTCGGCCCGTGGTAAGAGTCGGCCCGCTTCGCCTCGTTAACCCGCTATACCGCTTCCAGCCCGTCCTATATTCTGGCCCATTAACAACCCGTTATGCCTGTGATAGAATTAAGCCTTTGCTATCCTCCGGCCTGTTAACAGCCCGTTACTGTGCTGGGCCGATACCAATTATGCCCGTTTACGGCCCATGTAGACCCATTTATCCGACGGCCCGAGGCCCACCAATTCTACGGCCATGTTGGAGGCCCATTTATCGACGGCCCATAGGAGACATATGGATCCTACGGCCCGTAGCAGGGTCAAGGTTACCACGGTCCATATATGGCCCATGGTTGTTGCGGCCACTAGCAAACCAGGGAAAAACAAGACTAGGAAATAAATAAGCCCGAAACTAACGCTAGGCTATTAAGGCGATTGCATAGATTACATCCACTCGGCATCAAAGATCGCCACCAGTGCAAATATAGGGAACACCCTACACTATACAAAAATGGCTTGCTGTTTTCTTCAGCCGGTGGCTGCACGTTAAGAACAAATTTTATATCGCAACAAAACAAATTACAACTATAAAACAAAAGGAAGGTTGGCATAAAAGTTAACAGTCTGGCAGATAAATGCACCACCAGAAGTTCATAAGCTCAGTTCATTTGACCTGACTGTTATGTTTTCATGATGTATTGTCCGATGGAGCACCATAACCTTCGCCTTCATTTCTCCTAGGCTCCTGAACAACATAGCAAATGTTTGATAGTCTGGTTTCAAAACCATGCATATCTTGACGACATCGAACAATGTCTGTCCTTGTTTCACAAAGGGTCTCTGTTAAGGAATGGACTTGTGTCTAGAGCGCGGATATAACATTGTTTTGAGCTTGCATATCTTGATCATGAGGCAGTTTGGACATGATTGCCTTAACAACCAACCCAGTATTACATAGGAACATGCTTTTGGCACTGTTAGTGGACAGGTACTGACCCACTGTAGCAAGAGCTGACATTGCGGTTATAGTTGCCTCGCCACCTTCAGAAGGTGGCGGTTCCACCATTTTTTCCATAGCTTGATGAATAGTTGAGTTTTTACATTAGTAGTACCAGAACAGAAGATATTAAGGAGGCAGCAAAACCAAACAAAATAGCTTTGGTCTATATACAGAACTTATTCTAGTGAACCCATGTAAAATATTAGTTGTATTTTACTGCAAAGTACATAATAAAACCAGGTTCCAAACATATGACCATGTATCATGGCTAATGTATTGTCTATTTCTTCACATTGTATTGACAGCTAAGGATAAAGAGACAAAGTTTATAATATGGTAAGCATAGTATGACATCATTCATATCACAAAACAACTGAGAACGGAAAAACAGGCAATTGTAACATTGTGTGGGCAAGTCCAGCATGGAACTAGATTACAGGTCAAGATCAAAGGAACATCACTCCTCTCTTTTAAACCTTGTAAGGTGCAATGATACGCTAAGACAATTGTGTATAAAATTGAAAAGAATAATAGACATTGGCTGCAAACCATGCAGTTCAAGGCACAAGTCAGAGTAAGTAGTAGTTAAAAGGCATGAGGATTAAGGACTTACAACGGCGGCTTTGACTGGTGTTCTCATGCCCTTCTTCGTGCTAGTGTGACAGTCCTTGAAGATTTCCATAGCATTTGGTTCAGGTACTTTTTGGTCCTTGCGGGCTTTCCTTTGCATTTGGAACAAGTCAATATAGATTTGATAATATAGTACAGCGAAAAGAGTGAAACAACAGCTAATTACAAGAGCCTCACAGTGTGCAATATAGCTACGAGATCATGTCATCTGTTGGAATTTCACTTTTGTAAGGTTGGCCTTATTCTTTGAACAGTTCACCTTCAAGAAGATAGATTTGTGTGGCACATGCGTAAATAGGACTTCAACATGTATCTGATCACATATATATAATGTACCTGATACTTCGGATCATACCTGTGTTTAACGAGGCCTCTCCAGTCTTCATCCGATATATTTTCCACTGGAGATATTTGGGCACGTTCACTGCTAGCCTTGCCTTAAAAGTGAGTTTTCCTCAAGTTATACCGATATCGTCACAGAGCGCGGACTTGAAAACATGGGTGCAAGCTTGTCCGTTGCATCATCTTGGCTATCCAACTTGAACCTCATCTGTTGAAAATTATGGGACTCTCATTATCAAGAACCTAGAAAGTATGGGATAGAGCAAGACGATATTACTAGTTTCCATACATAACCATACTTACGTATAAATGGTCGAGGAAGGTGTTGAACTGGTTTCGTCTTTGTCATTCCTGTAGTGAATCCATGTTGGGAGGATACGACATGACACCTAACGGCAACCGCTGCCTCGATACTAACTTGGCTGACTCAGAGCATCACGTGGCCTTTTTAAACCTGCCTCAAAACGGATCTCCATTCTTCCTCCTCTAGATTTAGTTAACCTATCGAGCATTATCCCTGATGTTTGTTTCCTCTTGCGCCTAGGTGCTAGTCCAACAACGAACATAGGAAGTGTTAGTGTACATCAAACTGTGAGACTACATATAAAGAAGCATGCAACTGTAACTTGACTCTAGAAACTACCTTCTTGCTGTTGAAGCTCACAAAGTTCATCTGATCTTGCCAACTCGTCTTGTGTTAAGAGTGCTTCGGAAGTAGTGTCAGGTGGCAATGGAGCTTGGGAATGTGCTGCTAGCTGAGTTGACCAATGAGTAACTCGTGCAGCTGGTGGTACTGTGGAAGGTGTTGCAACAACTAGGGCTGTCTCTGCTTGTTTGGTGGCAGCTATTTGTTTCTGTTTGGCTTGTTCTGTAGCTCATGTAGCACGGGATACCCCGTTTGTACAATTTTCCGCTGGACTTTGACCTTCTACTGCACCATCAGTACCAGCAGAATCTGCAGGATTCTTCCACTTCCCATTCCATGTCATTCTGTGTTGCTTCCTCTTTCTCTGTGCCATGTTAAGTCAAGCCGACAAGGAAAACGAATAACAATTTAGTTCTTCAGAACAAATTGATGTGTGATACAGACGAACTGAACTTTGATGTTAGACAACCACATGATAGGAGGATGTAATATGTACGAAAAACAGGACGACATGAGATAACCAGAACTATGATATCTAAACTAAGCAGAAGACATTTCACTAAATTAGAAGCAATGCAATGGAAGGTAGACACCATATGAAAGATGCTACAAATATCGCTCTGCCAAGTTAACAGTGTCTCATCATAAATGGCGTTTAAACAAATGTGAAGCAGTACAAGAAATAAATCATATGCAAGATGCAAACAACATCACACTACCAAGTTAAAGGTCTCTCGTCATTAGTGCCATTGCATACTCACAACATTGCATATTCACAGCTTATGGTGTGTAAACTAAGGAGAAGGCATTTCAACAAATTAGAAGCAATGAAAGCTAGACACCATATGAAAGATGCAACGAATATCACTCTACCAAGTTAAAATTGTCTCGTCATAAGTGCCATTTCAACAAATTAGAAGTAGTACAAGCTAGAAAAGAATGCGAGATGTAACCTATATCACACTCCCAAGTCAAACATGTCTTATGATAAGTGATTGTTGCAGGTTACACAACAGTAGTACTTTGATGTAAGAACATGGTGTGATAGACAGATATTGTATGTTCTAGAAACAGGAACACGTGTCTTATTCACAAGTATAATGTGTAAAGTAAGCAAATGGAATTCAACAAAATTAGAAGCAATACAAGCTAGACATCATACATAACATGCAACCACATATAACAGTGCCAAGTTAGAGGGAGCACCTGTGATGGTGCACTAGGGGAGACGTGCTCATCATCAACATAGCTACGTTGAGTGTCTATGCATGTGTTGTCTTGCAAATCATCTTGGGGGTGGAGGAGTAGAAACTGTAGAGGCCCTCCATTTGGAAGGAGCACCTTTATCCGCTACCTTGCTAACTTCCTTCCGCTTTATTGATATTGAATTGGCAAGTAAAACTGACAAGAAAAGGCAATAAAATTCTTTCTTCAGAACTCATTCGTGCATGATACTGACAATCACTACTTTGATGTAAGGCAAACACATGATACCAGGATGGAATATGTACAAAAAACAGGACGGCATGGCATATTCACAACTATTTGTGTAAACTAAGCAGAAACCATTCCAACAGATAAGAAGCAATGCAAGCTAAACACCGCATGAAAGATGCAACCAATACGACTCTGCCAAGTTAAAAGCGTCCCATCATAAATGGCATTTCAACAAATTAGAAGCAGCGCATGCTATAAATCATATGAAAGATGCAACTAATATCGCACTGCATATACTAAAGGTGTCTCGTCATATTGATTGATGCGGGATACAACAAAACAATATTTTTATGTAAGGACATGCTTAATAGACAGATGTACTATATACTAAAAACAGGAAGGCATGTCACATTAACAGGTATAATGTATAAACTAAGCAGAATAGCACATGCAATTTAACCAGATTGGAAGAATTACAATCTAGACACCATATGCAACATGCAACCACATATCATGCTGCCAAGTTAGAGCAAGCACCTCGATGCTAGTGTAGGGGAAATTCGGTAATCAATTACAGAGCTACGTTCACTATCTTCATTTAGCCTTGTTGTTTCTTGAGAATCATGTCGGGAGGCTGACGCTGCATTCTTTAGATGAGGATCTTTACTCATAGTAGTCCACTGGCCTGACTGCCTCATCATAAGTGATTGATGAGGGATACACAAGAACATTAGTTTGATGTAAGAACATGGTTAATAGACAGATGTACTAGTATGTACCAAAAACAGGAAGGCATGTCATATTCAAAGGTATAATGTGTAAGCTAAGCAGATGCAATCTAACAAAATTGGAAGCAATACAAGCTAGACATCCGGCTGGAGTGGTGGGCATGATCGTCTAGGACTTGAGAGCCTAGTGGGAGGCGGGCTGCTTCGCCACCATCGTGGCTTTTTAGTTGGCTTCCAGGTGATGTCTGTCTGTGCTGGGCTTGTCACTGGCTCGGCCAGTGCCCTGACTAGCTATTTGTCTTCTAGTGCTCACGAGATGGTGGTTCATGTAAAAAATATATTTCCTTATCTTAATAAAGACCGACTTCGGCCTTTCGAATACAAGCTAGACCCTATATGCAACATGCAACCACATATGACACCGCGAAGTTAAAGCAAGCACCTGGGATGGTGGTTCATTGCGAGCGAGGTCATCAACTCCAGAGCTACGTTTACCGTCTCCATTTGCTGGCACTGCACCTTTTATAAGGCTGAAACGTGTCGGGCCTATCCACATACGACGCTGGAGCGACTTCTCTCTTTTATTTTTTGCTTCTCTCGTGGCAGCAAAGTCTGAAATACCCTTGCATAAAAACACAATAGTGAGAGTATGGTTGAAGTGTGTGCAGAACTAGTGCACTGTAAAAGTAGCAGATAGCAGGTGGCTGAAAAATAAATGACAGGAGACATATGATAGCTCTACAACATTGCATGGCAAACAAAATTAGATTCTACTCCGTATGATTTTGTAATATATGAGCACAGAAATGCAGTACTACTTCAAAGACACCACCACATGTGGTCATATCAAGATAACAATGATCGAAAATAAATAGGTCACCGATTTTTTATGAACCATCCGATCTATAAGGAACGGGCAGATGGCCTTCGTCTACCTCCCGCCAGTCACTGTTGACGATCTTTCTCGAACCGCCGGCCCATACCCCTGCCTCCGCCGCCCCGCCCTCCCCTCGACCTCACACCACCGCCGTGCTTGGCAACGCCCCAAGGCCATCCCTTTAATCCCGACCGACCTCCAGATTCGGCGCCAGTAGCTCCAGGCCCCACACTCCCCTAAGATAAACATCGAGGCGCTGCTTCCCCGGTGTAATAGGCGGATTAGCGCCTGTTACGCTGGGGAATGCTTCCGTTAATTGGGAATCAACTGACTAGGAATTGAAATCCAGGGGTCAACGAACCTCTAGCTAAGGTGAAATAGTATATGAGGAGAAACCTTGTGCACCGCAAGTTACTAGGAACATCTAGTATCAAGAAGAAGTGGTCAACTAGTGTCTTTTGTGGGATGAATACCGTGCAAGCAGACACATAACATTTGCACGAATAAGGGAAGAGGAGTACCATTTTCGGTTGCCGGTGTGGTCTACTCCATATGTCGTGGCGATCTTCTTCTTTTTGCCAGGGGAACCGATGTTTCAGAGGAGGGTGCAGGCTTGGACGAACCCATGGCCAAATTGTTGACTGCGTTGCCGTGGCCGTATGTCGATGGAGGGGAAGCAGATCCGAGGCGGCGAAAGACACTGTAGCAGGAGTTGGAGCGGCAGCCGTGAGGCGCAGGACGACGTAGTTGAACTGGCTCGGGTATGGATGGCTCGGCCTCGGCTTCAACTACTAGCCGTGGAGGGCGTTGCGGTTGAGGTTGCGGTGGACGACGACGTCAGGGTATCGGCTCCGGCGTGATGGAGGAGTCCAGCAGTTGATGGGTGGGATGGGGTGGCGGACGGTGGACGCCGGGTTTCGCGGCTGGTGGAGAGGTAGTTTTGGCGCCCACGGAGTACGAATGGGGAATCGGACGGGGGGTCAGGGGGAGCTAAGGGAGAACCATGTTTCAGTCTGGGATGCACTTGTTTTTGGCTTTTTTGAACAGATGGACGCGCTTGTTTGAAATTTGGGGAAAGTACAAACTTTGCCCCCCTCTTAAATTTCGGACCTCATCATGGGTCGGGGTAGGATGGTAATCCTGTGTCCCAAATAGTGGGTGGGAGCAATTTGACAGCATGTGTGCTTAGGTGGCCATTGTGTATGAATGTTTTTCGGAGGCGATTGCGTGGCGTCTAGATGAAGCTACAAACCTACCCCGGTTTAGACCTTTGGACGTCGGGCCGGTAGGTTTCACGGGTCGGAGTTAGAAAAGTAATTTCCTTCTACTACCTAACATTGGTCTCACGCGGTTTCAGGCGAGTAGAGGCTCTTTTGGCGCTTCGTTCGAAATTTTGAAACAGAAGCATTCACGTTTAGAGTACTCTTGAACTTTGAGGATTGACCTAAATAGACAATGTTAAATTTGACCTTGTATGTTTGAAAACCTCATTAAATTATCCGCTTCTATTTGAAATTTTGACACTTGAAAATCCTATAACTACGATTATTTTGGAATGGAGGAGCTAAATTTAAATCTATTTTGTACATGACTACATATGCTATTATGTAAAAAATCAGAGCAAAGCTTGGTGCCCCCCCCCCCCAATTTAGGTATGATTTACAAATGCCATCACATAAAATTCAAATAATTTAATGGATTTCCTGTTGAATTCGATTTTTTTTAAAACCACCTTAAGTTGAATTCAAATGTATGCCAGTTTATAGGTAGCTATTTATAATGTTCATTGTGTAACTTCCGTATGTATAATGTGCTTTACACACACAACATGAACTATACTCACGTTTATATTCGATTGCTAAAGCGATGCATTGTCTGGAGTTCAAAATACTAACTATGTGGATCAATTATGTCGAATAATAACATAGACATGCTCAAATTTGATAGAATCTTGATGTCTGATGGATCAATGACTGATCCTTACGCGAATTGCAAATATCATGATCCCATCCTAATATTTGGATACAATTTACATCTTTAATCAATGTGTACATTAGTCTTTTACGTGTACTTTCACTCTCCATCGGTGGTCTCTCACAAATGCTCACACACTCTCTCCCGATGTGTCTTTCTCGTAGACATGCTCCCGATATAACCCCCCCTCCCTCTCGTAACCATTTACGGCTGTTTTCACTAACCTTTATCACAAGCACTCTTCCTCTCACAAGCATACACATGCACCCATCGACCCTTTCTATATACATAGACCTGCCTACGTGTCTCCTGTACGCACATTATCTTTAGGCCTGTCTCTCACGCATTGTCTCACACCTCTCTTCCTAATCGACGAGTATGATTGTAGCAGAGCATTCTGTAGGATACCCCTTAAAGTTAGGTTGGATGAATAGTAATATCAGAGATAAGGGGTTACCTTAGTCCGAGAACCTAGGGTTACAAATCCTAGCCAGCTTCAGTGGACACAGAGTCCTTCACAATTCTGCTATCTTTGTCTTGTACAACTAGTCATCCATGGGTCTCCCTAAATGCGTCACGGGCCGACCAATGTGGCGCAGGACGGAACTGAACCAAGGGCCTCACTTCAACCCACCGGATCTTATGCGGTGACACACCCTCTGCCCCCAGGTCTCGTTATCTTCTCACACCCACACATACCAACACAGACACCACACAAAAAAAATCTCATGTTGCCTCTATCCCCTCCCCCTTGCATATACACACTCAAGGGAATCTCTCGCCATCACATCATATTCGTCTCTCTCTCTAGACCACTCTCATTTCTCGTGCTATCTCTCCCATGCCCCCTCCCCCCGCCGACCCCTCTATCCATGCCTCTCTCGAATATGTAATACACACACATACCTCTCTAGGCCCTGCCAAATACATCAACTACACATTCACACATGTTCCATCACGTACCCCATTGATCTAAAAAGCCCTCTCTTCACGTTTATTTCGCATACCACATTCCTTTTGAATAAAGTGTGGCCAAAAAATTATTTTAGAATTTCTACATATATACAACATTACAAAGTTATATGGAGGAGTATGAATGTTAATTTGCATCGCATGGTGCCCACAATGATATTTATTCCGCACTGTGAATTTGTATATTTTTATACTATCTATAAAGTTAGTCATAATAAAGAGAAACGAAGAGCATCTCTCTCTCCATCACATACACCCCCTCTACGCCCCTTTCACGTACGCACACAAACTATCTCCGGGTCCTCTAAAAGTAAGCCCCCAGCACATTCACACATGTTTCGTCTTTCTCTCGTGATATGTACAGTGACGATCATTGTATTTTAAGTGAAAGCACGATACATACATTGGACTTTAGAATCCACTCATTACGGTCACCATTTACGTTTTGTGGTTATTGTACAGTCACGGGCTCACCGTACAGCTCTGTATTTGCTCAAGACACGACTAGTTGACCAGTTAAACGCTCCACGTGGCACCTCTAGTGTTGCATCACATTATCTCACTACCATTGGGCCCACACAATAAACTGTATCTACTCTACACTCTTATAAAAAACAGAGTTGGTGATGATGGTGTGCCTGCCATCCTGCAATATAGGCCATCCGATTTATATCTGACGGATAGGAAGGAAACTATAGCAATTTTGCAAAAAAGGTACCCACACACCTCTCCACATTTGCAAATAAGGCCTTCCCTCATTCATCCTTTTCTCTCACAAGATAAACTAGTCATACAAATGCATCTTGATGTTACGTGCAACGCACGGGCATCTTGCTAGTAAGAATGAAAACAAACGACAAAAAAATATTGGACGGTGGTTCGAAGTCATGACCGTGGGCACAGCGGAGAAGGTGGCCTTGTATTGGTATGCTGAGCCGTCTGTTTTAACACACAGGAGCTGGTGTGATGATTATACACACACGCACGCACGCACGCAACACTCACACGAACACATGCGGCCACGCACGCACGCAACACTCACACGTACACACGCAGCCACGCACGCAAGCAACACTCACACACGCACGCATGAATGCACACACCACACGACCAACACACACTTTCACGCTCAAGTGCTCAACCTACACGTGCATGCGCGTACATCAGGCCCTGACAGACACATACACAACCAGGTGATTCCCGCGCACGGGTTGGAGTCTTGTCGCGCCTGTGTAAATTTTTGTTTATCTAACCTTTTTTCTATGCAAACTGATAGGTGGGACCCACAAGGAACGTGGTCAATTTAACTAGTCAACATAGTGCCACACAGACTATTTGGCCGGTCAACAGAGTGCAATCCGATGCTGAACGGTGAGCAAGTGACCGTATAATCACCACAAAATGTATATAGTGACCGTAATCAGCATATTCTGAAGTTCGGTGACCGTATTACGCTTTTCTCTCTGTAGGCCCTCCAAAACTACATCTCTACATGTTGTCGCATGTTACATCTAACAAATATGCAATACAGCACTACTACTACATTCTAACACAATAAATCATATGTGTTTTTAGTTTTACTAGATATCATATTGTTACTTAATTATTCAGTTTGCATACATTAAAATTGCCTTCAAAATGTATGGCCAGTATCATCTACCGCGCGGGAAAATCCCGCCCTTTCCTGTTTAATTGGGTTTGTATCGATGGATCGTGTGAAACAGCAAAACTATAGTACTATGGGGCTGTTTGGTTTGAGACTAAGTTTGCCTAAGGTTGCCACACCTAAGGTTAGGCAAGTTTGACCAACTTGGGTGGATGACTGGTTCAAACCACACCTTAGGCAAGCCATACTAGGGTCCCACATCACATATACTCAAAAAGTGTGGCAAGATTCCCTTAAGCTTGCCAACTTGTGGCTCTCATTTTGAAGAACTAACCTTAGGCAAGTGTGGCAACAATGTATGGCAAAGTGTGGCATGGTTAGGCCTAGAACCAAACAGCCCCTATATACAGTACAAGTGACAGTTCACTAGGCCGCCGTGTCACGTACTCCTCCGTCATAAGAGTGGAGCGCTCGCTTTCATAAATGTTCTAGTCCCTTTCGCCGACATGTGGGACATCATGCTACCGGGTCCATGTGCCATACCGAAATACAATGCAGAGCAGCAGGGGTGAAGCGCCCCAGTCATGGCGCCGATGTAGTAATGAGCAATGAGGCGTCAAATCACAAAGCTGCACCTTTCCCGCAGTTAAGTTGGAGGGACGATGTAATAATGCTAAAAAGAAGTTGGAGGGACGAAGCAACCATCATTTCACTCGTTGCTGAATCCACTTCTCCCTCATCTTCTTCAAGTTAACCACGTGTTGCTTCTGTCGTTGTTCTGCCTCATGTGGGACGCAGATCGGCTTGGTAAAGCACTGACACGTGGGACTGCATGTTAGCAAACCTCCAGGCCAACGTCCTCTAAAAATAAGAAACATCCCCCGCCATCCACGAGGCAAAATCACCTCCTTTTTACTAATATTGATTCTATAATTTTTTAGACCAATATAATTGAGATTTTTATAGATAGCACATAGGAGCAAAACCAAGTGGTACGGTTAAGGGCATCCACAATCTGTAGCCAAATGTGAAAACAGCTTTTGGCATCGATGTGAACCATTGTGGACGGTGCTGCCAAAGCCAAAAAGATGGAACCGAAGCTCCCTAATTGATTGATTGATTGATTGAAGGAATAGAAAAATGCAACGTCTCTCCTCTTTCTCCCGTGCTTGGACACATGTACATATAGAGCACAGAGTCTACTCCCCTGTCCCTTCTATCACAAATCACAAAGCAGTGAGGCGTCAAATCATAAAGCACGGACGAAGCAACCATCATTTCACTCTTCGCCGACTCCGCTTCTCCACCATCTTCTTCGAGGAACCACCTTACCACACTAAGCTGGACGGACGACGCTATTGTGTACTAGTAGTACTAGTACATTTACGCGTCCTTTGGTTCAACAGACTTCCTGGATGCAAATAAGGTGGTTGTCTCGGCTTGCAGGCGGCACTTGCGAACGACTTACCGTGGTCTCCCTCACTGGGGTTCTCCGTCGAACGCACTTCGCCAAACCACAACGTTTGAGATATCGTCGACGTCACCGCAATGGGGAAGGAAGTCAAATAGTTACTACCTCCATTTTTTTGTACACAAGGCCAGTATATCAAAATTACAATTTGCAAAAGGCCACTAACACTAATCGAGGCAAAATTGATGGGGTTTGCCTTGTACAAGCAACCAAGGACATTAATATACCCTTGCATGCATGCGGAATTGAGAAGGTTGGTTTGCATGGCGCTGCATTAATCAAGCGATGAGGAGTGAGATGGTTAGCTCTTTGGGCTTTGGAGAAAAAAATACGCATTAATTGACACGTCAAACGAGGATTTGTATCGATTAATCCCATGAAGGAAAACCCGCCTTTCTTTTTTAACACTAGTACTCCTAGTACATACGTACTTATCCTGTTTGGGTCTAGGCCTTGCATTGCCATACTTCGCCACACATTTTTGCCAAGCTTGCCTAAAGTTTTCAAAATGAAAAGGAGGTACACTTGCGCATGGCTGTCGCGGTCGCACCGCACCCTCACATGGTCGCTCCTGCACACCGCGGTCGCACTGCACCCTCACAAAGTTGCTCCTGCATGCCGCAAACCCAACCAAGGGAACGCACCATCACTGACACGTTCTACCACATGTGAACAAACCAAACTTAGCAATCCTACCACTGACACATAATTTTCGTTCATACAGTATGTTTATCCAACCGCATGTTGGGGAGGATCCGTATGGCCCGTGCGGTGTTCTGTTGGGGAAGAAGAAGATGTGAGGAAGAAGGGTTAGGAGACATAGGATATTCATCCAACCGCCTGAAATGGTAGACTGACCCAAATGATGAAAGTCAGGCGACTTGCATAACAATATATGTTTTTACGCAGCAAAAGATCCCTAAAAACAACAACATAAAGAAAAACTATCACTGCTCGCGGAACGAGACGGCCTTGTCGTCTTTGGCTGTTGGTGCGAACCAGCCGTAGCTGCCGACGTGTGTCTCCGCACCATGGTTTTCCTCGGCCTCCAGCTACTCGTTCACGCGGAGCGTGCGGGTGCTCTGCACGAACGAGAGCACCGCCCGGTTCAAGTCGAGGACGGCCGGTTCCGCCTGCAGGAGGGCCTCAATGGCAGCGGCATCCACGCGCTCCGCGTCGAGTTGATTCTCCTTCGCCCGGTTCAAGTCCAGGACGTCCGGTTCCGCCTGCAGGAGGGCCTCGATGGTAGCGGCATCCACGCGCTCCGCGTCAAGTTGAGCCTCTGCCGCCCAGTTCAAGTCCAGGACGTCCGGTTCCGCCTGCAGGAGGGCCTCGATGGCAGCGGCATCCGCGTGCTCCGCCTCAAGATGAGCCTCCGCCACGCGGTTCACATCCACGACATCCGGTTCCGCCTGCAGGAGAGCCTTGATGGCATCGGCATGCGCGCGCTCCGCGTCGAGTTGAGCCTCTGCCTCCCGGTCCTCCTTTAGTATCACCAGGTTGAACCACTAGTCCGCCTGCACCATGGGGGTCCCGGACGCCGGCACGAAGTCGACGTCCATCGTCTCATACCCATCGGGGGCCTTCTACGCCGCGACCTCCGCCATGAACATTGGATCGGCTTCCTCCTCCTCGTAGCTTGGTTCCAGTGAACTCGGGGATTGGCCCGCCGCAAAGCGAGCTTGGGAACGGAGGTCTGTGGCGCCGACCGCCGCCATGATTTCTGCGCGGCGCTCCGGCGTCAGCATCTTCTAGTACGTGATCTTGCGGCGCACCATGGCTTTCCGGCGAACTATGGGACACTTGATGCGGGCTAGGGGATCGAAAGGTGGGGGAATGGGCTGGAGAGGAGGTGTGGTTTTGGGGCAGTGGCTGGCGTAGGCCGAGCAGCGAAGGTTCTGGTGTGAATAGTGGTTCCAGTGACGACCGGTCAATCGGTTTTGACTGTACATCGCTCTTGTCACATTCGCATTGCACCCGGCACGCTAGACCCTCCACCTCGCTCACCGAATGGAACCCGCTTCGTCTTGTGTTTTCGCTCGCTTGTGCGACCGCAGTTGAGAGCAAACCGACGTCCCTCCCCCTTCCCCGCCCGCGTCATTTATACTACCACTCCCTCTGTTTTTTGCGGAGTCAATAAAAACAGAGGGAGTATACTACGGATGAGGATCCCCTGACGTGGCCGAACCCATTGAGTAACTAACATGTGGGGCCTCGCAAGCATGGGGTCCGCCAGTAAGTGACCGAAAGGGAGGGTAAGGCAGGGATACCTACGTCAAAGGATCCACTTCCACTACTACTCCCTCCTTCCATCTACCACAGGGACTAATGCGTTTTTCGAGGCTAACTTTGACCAAATGTTAGAGTAATAATATATGACATGCAACTTAGACAAAGCATACGGTCAAATTCATATGTGAATGGAGCTTCCAATGATATAATTCTCACATTATACATCTCATGTACTATTAATCTTGTCAATAGTCAAAGGCGGTTTTGAAAAACGCATTAGAGCATGGTTAATAATATAGGCAGCCAATGGCTATAAGGAACTACCATGTCATCTATAGCCAGCATATATGTTCACTCATACAGTAGTGTGGGCTCTAAGGTTGGCTATTTCCCGCAAAAAAATATAAGGTAGGCTATTGTATTAGTACTTTTTTCCATCTCCTCTCTATCTCTTTCTTCATATTTATTGTATTTAACTAGGAATGCGTATATAGCTAGGCACTTGCATGAGAGCTCACTCCCCTTACTTTTTCACATCTCTCTCCTCCACATAGGCCCTATATAAATGGAAGGAGGGAGTACTATGAGCATTGCATACTCTACTACAGATGTTGTCAGTACTCCACTAGTACTATTGGACAGGGAGCTTTAAAAAAAGTTACTATTGGACTGGTTATACGTGGCGAAATCCTAGTAGGAAGAGCATGTGCGAGAACAAGCACATTCACGTGGTTGAAAACAAATTGGAAACCATCTCTGTTGGAATACAAATGTAGGAGTGCGTACGAATCTAACAATATTGATTGGGCGTTGTTGAATGTTGATACTTTTTTCTGTAAGTTTGATCAAAGTAGAGATACTTTGACTACACATAAAACTTATATGTAAACTAGAAAGGATTGGAGGGAGTATATTGTACGTTCAAAAGCGAAACGAACATTGGATACCCTTTATATATGATTTGCGAATGCTATGATCACCGATTCAAAATTTTGAATCCGCCTTAGGTATCACACATGCACCCACTCGTTCTCTCTCGATTTCATCTCGGGGTCCGAAGATCGATTGAAAGAGGACTAGGTGGGTACAATCGCTCGCTTTAAACTTATGAACGCATAATGTACTCCATCTGATCCCCACAGACTTCCCCCTGGTCATTTCTATCATAGAAACAGACCAAACCTTTATCTCCTTGCACGACACGCAATTGATCTCTCAACATCAATCGATCTCGTCAACATGTGTCGGGGCATGAACCGAATGGGATGTCAAAACTAAGACGGGAAGCGACACGTAGTGGAGGCAAAGTGAAACTTTAAACGAACCGTTTGTTTGTATGCATGTCGGACAAATTACAACATTGGAAATACAAGCCTGGTCTAGGCCCACATGCGAATGATACTCGGCGGAATGTTCAAATGAGGCATGCGGGAGGATGGACTCAACCGGAGGGCACCATGATCGATGGAGAAGAGGGTTGGAGAGGAATGAGAAATATGCAAACGCCACATGATTATACTTGAATGACTCAAATAAACAATAAGTTGTCTCGTTTGGCCTACATAGTGAAAGGCCTAATCCGCAACGCAGAGCACTGAAGCTCGAATATGCCGGGAAAACAAGGAAACTGACATGTGGGGCACACCTGTTGGGACGATGTAGCGCAGACTAGTCCAATGGAGGAGCTGGCCCACGACCTCCTCGCCACCGGCAACCATTCATGTGGGTCGTTGGGGCCGGCAACGTGGCGGAGCTCCAGCACCGCCTCTGGACACGGCAACCGCAGTGAGCGACACGCTCATCGTCGCTGTACATGGTCGATTTCAGTGTGCCGAGGGTGGCATTAGCGATGTGGCACGACCAGCAGATCAACACCCGGCTCGTCGAGGATGCAGGGGGGGAGTGCGCGCGCGCCGCGACGCGTCCGCGGAGTGGTGTAGCGCGGCCAACTGCATCCCCAGGATACCATGCCGGGTCATCTTGCTTTATCAATGACATGTGGGGATCGCATGTGAGCAAAGGGCATCTCCAACGTTGCCACGACCGCAGCTGATCCCTGGCACACCAAAAACCCTCGTCCCTCGCGCCGTCGCGCGGTGCGTTCCCAGCCGGTGCCAGCTGCCCGCATTCATGCCATCCGTCCGTATGTCGTCGTTAAGAGGCTCGGTGCCTAAGAAACCAACTCCGGTGACTTAATGACGCACCTGGACGCTTGGCCTCACCGGAATGCGCTACTTAAAGCGGCAACGCCCAGCTAACCTCCACACCATAGCGCATCGTCCTGCTACCTGGCACCACATCCGCCATGACCGCGAGCGTGAACACTCTGCGGGAGATCTTGTCTTTGGGGATGAAGCTCGAGGTCGCCGCCCTCACTCAATTCGCCACTAACGACGCAATAGCGGCGTAGCAGGACGCGGACACGACCACACAAGCGGTGGCCACGCTGGCGGCCGACGACGGGAGCACCGTCAGCCACGCGTCCTACTTGCCGCCGTCCAACGTTCGGCACTGCCGAGGTCGGGGACTCCTCTGAGGATGAGTAGGGCATGGGAGGCGGCAGGGCATGGTGTGCCAACTGGCCGGTCCGTATCCCGTGTTCTACTCCTCCTTGCCAGAGACTGCACCTTAACTTCACGGGTCTTGAACCCCGCCCCCGTACATAGAGATCGCAAATGGAGGACGTCGGTCGCCGCCGTAGAATAAGTTTAGGGTCGGGTTTCTTTTATTTTTCTGTCCTATAAAAGTTCGAAATATAATGAAAATCTGTCGTGTTTGCATTAATCTCGGCCGGTGTATATGAACTTTCACAATAATATAGTATATTGTAGGATTACTAGCAAGATGCCCGTGCGTTGCACGGAACATCAAGATCTTGTGGGATAAAAGGATGAATGAGGGAAGGCCTTATCTGCAAATGTGGAGAGGAGTGCGGGTAAATTGTCATAGCTTCCTTCATATCCGTTAGATATAGATCGGACGGCCTATATTGCAGGATGACAGGCACGCCATCATCACCAACTCTGCTTTTTACTGAACCGAGACAAAGCTAACATGCGAATTAAATAAACACATAGGGTCTACATACACAATTTATCTTAGGCACTCCAATAGTACGTCCACTACACATTCATGCATTTCACATCTTTCTACATCTACGGGAACCTACGAAAGGGTTAACGTAAATTGCCTCTATCTCTCTCCTCCCTGATTTTCATGGTGGTGGGCCCCTCCCTCCCCCCAATCTACAATCAATAGCTCACACATTTTGCATTACGTTAATTATATAAATGTGATTACGTAGGTGTAGCATTACTCATCCTAAAAACCCAACTAAGCCAACTTCCCAGCATATGGCGCGGGAAAAGACCCGGCCGCGCCGTTTTTGTCGGGATTACCGGATTGCTAGTAGTAGTATCGATGGATCGCGTGAAGCACCAAGTTTTTTTAGGGGGCGAAGCACCTAGTTTAAAAGGAAAAAAGGTGGTACACTCACAGCACCCCTGTCGTGGTCGCATTGCACCCCACACACGTTCGGTCCTGCACACGGCTCACGTAAACAGAACGCGCTTCGGCTTGCCTCTTCACTGACACGTGGGACTGCACTTGGAGAAACCGACCATGCGCCAAACTCCCCGCCCACCGCGAAAATCCCCCCCAAAAAAATTCCAAATCCCAAATTCAACCGCCTTCGGCCAACTAGCCAATAATATTCCCCAAGCCCCCTCCCCGCCCCATCCACTCCATTTGCTCTGCCAAATCCGCCCTCCCCACCGCGCTGATATGTCGGCGCCCTGGTTCGTCGAGGGGATGCACGGCGATCCTCTCGCTCCCACAGTACGCTCTCGTAGACTGCCTTCCTCTAGCCGCGCCGCCACCGCTGACGACGTTCTTGTGGAGGCGCACGGCGGTCAGCGCTGCCACCGATGGCGACGTCCGTGTGGAGACGCACGACAGTCAGCTTCTCCCACGGTATGCGCATTCTAGACTGAGGCCCCGTGCATGTCGGTGTACCGCTGAATGTTAGCTGATAGATGCTGTTAATCTCACTGTTTTCCGAAGTAGTTACAGTCAATATGCTCTGCTTAAGAAGCTTCCTTGCCCAGTTCTGCACTCAATCTGCTTAGCTGAGATGGCATGCCAAGGCCGATTAGTTGCTAAAATATCATGCCATATATTTATTGTGACGTAGATTGCCATGGTCTAGTAGCCAATCTGTTATGTGAAATAGCTCTACACCATTTTATACTCGATCTTTGTTGCTGCGATGGCCTTCGATAGTTCGATGGCTGTGTGCTCGGCCTCATTGACTGTTGAAACAGCCTTCCATAATTTAGCACTCAAATCTGTTTGCTGAATTAGCTTTAAATATATTTCGTTACTTAGATCTGCTCATCCAAATATCTTTCCATAGCTTTAGACATCGACCTAGGTATTTTTTCTGGACTTCATAAAAAAGCATATATGTTTTTCCTGTAATATCTAGTAGAAGAACTAATTTGTATGTCTAACGGATGGACAGGACTTGGATAACTTCTGCTCGAAGATTCTCCGCTTCATATGTCGAGAGGGTTAAAATTTTCATGAACTTTATCAGAGCTGAGTACGGTGGTCCGAAATCAGATGTGCTCTGCCCATGTAGCAGTTGTATGAATTCAGTTACAAGACCCTAGTCAACTGTGCAAAATCATCTACACTTGTATGGGATGTCGGTCACATATACTAGGTGGGTTCATCATGGTGAAGCTGTGAACGTCAATGTTATTGACTACGTGGAAGCAGCTGATCATCATCTTGATCTGCCTGATGCTCAGGTGGAAGGGGAGGAGGAGGTGGTGGTGGCGGAGCCAGTGAGTTTGACCAACATTGAAACAATGCTACGAAATGCTTGTGCATTTCGTGAACTTTCACCTACAGAAGAAAAACGGTGGGCCCGCATGTTGGAACAATGCAACGTGGCTGTCACCCCAGGAAATAAGCTGTCAGTATTCTCAGTTATGGTCACCTTTCTTCAGGTGAAGACACCTGAGCGGATGACCAACAAATCATTTGATGCGATGCTGGCTGCTTTCCGCAAAGCTTTCCCAGATGCGTCTGAGCTGCCACACACCTACAGTAAAATGAAGAATTTCCTTCGTGGTTCGAATTGGATATGATATGATCCATTTTTGTAAGAATAATTGTGTTTTGTTCCGGAAGGATTATGCCAAATTAAGTGAATGCCCGAAATGCAAATCGTCAAGATGGAAAGATGGCGATGCTGTGAAGAGGATTCCTCATAATGTTCTGAGACATTTTCCAATTATACCAAGATTGCAGAGGTTATTTTATGATGCTAAAACAAGAGAGGATGTACTGTGGCATTCTAGGAACCAGGAGTACAGAGATCAGAATGTAATGAGCCATCCATCTCATGGTAGTGAGTGGAAAAGCTTCAACCAGAAACACAAAAAGTTTGTTGCTGACAAGAGAAACATTAGACTTGGCTTAGCTTCAGATGGATTTAACCCATTTGGCCACTAGAGCGCCACATATAGCATGTGGCCAATGCTTGTTATCCCTTACAACATGCCTCCAAATGTCTGCACCAAATAATCAAACTACATGATGGCCTTGCTCATCCCAGGTCCAAAAAGTCCTTGGAAGGATTTTGATTTATTCATGGAGCCTCTTGTGGAGGAACTTCAACAGCTATGGAGGGGTGTTCTCACTCGAGACCTATATAGCAGCCCACCAGCTGATTTCTTTGTGCGTGTTGTTATAATTTGGTGCATCCATGATTATCCGTCTTTGGGCACTATGTCAGGGCGAATGACACATGGTTACAATGCATATGTTCGCTGTGACAGGAATCTGCTATCATACGCAATACTTAGCAATATCTGTTACATTGGACACCGTCGTTTCCTTGCCAAGGACAAGCTGCATCCTAGAAAATACTGAAGACATGTGTTCAACGCAAAGCATGAAAACAGTGATGCGCCAAAGAGGCTCACCGCCGATGATTTGCAAGTGGAATTAGAGAAGGTCAGGCATATTACACCAGGAAACCATCCTGGTAATGGTAGCGGGAAAAGGAAGCATGGCAGGGCAGAAGAGAGATTATTGTTTACCCGCAGGTCCACTTTGTGGGACTTGGAGTATTGGAAAGATTTGGATCTGTGACATAATCTTGATGTAATGCACATCGAGAAAAATATATGTGACAGCATTATCGGCACACTTCTTAATATTGAAGGCAAGACGAAAGATACCTTAAAATCTAGGATTGATTTGACACACCGGTATCGAGACGGATTTGCGGTGCAAGATGAAGGTAAACCACGGGATATGGCACCAGTGTGTAATGCCTTGGACAACGTAAAAGAAAATAATTCTGCGAGGTCCATCACGTGTGAGATTCCCACATGGATTTGCTTCCAACCCTGAAAGGAGAGTTAGTGCAGATGGGAACAAGGTACAAGGGTTGAAAACTCATGACTGCCACGTCCTACTTCAAAGGGTTTTACCTGTTATCCTTAGAGGATTGGGCTGCCCTGACTTATACAGAGCAGTTGCAGAGTTGGGACAATTCTTCAGGGAACTCTGCAGTAGAAATATCAGGGTAGATGCTTTGGAGCGTCTTAGGGACAAGATACCAACTATCCTATGCGACCTTGACAAGATATATCCTCCAGCCTTCTTTGATGTGATGATGCATTTAGTTGTTCATCTACCTGATGAGGCACTACTTACAGGTCCAGTATAGTACGGCTGGATGTACCCTATTGAAAGGCGGTTAGGCACTTTCAAGGGCTATGTTAGGAACAGAGCTAGACCCGAGGGTTCCATTGCAGAGGCCTACATTTCTACAGAAGCATTGACATTCTGCTCAAAATACATTGAAACAGCTGATCAGCTTAGCAAAGAGGTGGGTGAAGACAATCCCGGGCTCAATGTTTTCGATTATTCTGTTCGAGTTACAGAGAAGAGTCAACAAGAGGACAAACCTAAAGATTTGTACAAAATGGTTTGGTATGTGTTGAATAACTGTCCTGAGATACTACCTTATATCAAGTAAGTTCTAAGTACTGCAGCTTATACATCATAATCTACTAAACTTACAGCACATTCTTATATATTTAGATGTTTGACGCGATCACTATGTTGTGCAGCATCTACAAAAAGGAGTTACTGCCGCAAAATCCAAGAAACATTTACAAACTGATTATGGCAGGATTTGTGAAATGGTTCAAAATCCATGTAAGCTTTTGAATTGCACTTTCGGTTTTTTATAATATATTGAGTACATAAGATGATCAGCTTGTCTATTTTCTAACCATAGGTTAAGAAGATGCGGGAGGATGGGTAGGCAGTTGATGATGCCCTTTACGCACTAGCAATGGGTCCTGATACTCGAGTAAGACATTATGAATCTTGCGTTGTTGGAGATGTGCGCTACAACACCCTTGAACGCGACGAAGGCAGGAAGACACAAAACAGTGCCATCATGAGCACGGATACATACGACAGAGAGACAACTGAAATGTATGCTAACATAATAGACATTGTTCAGTTGCAGTGTATCTCCAGTTTCGAGGATCATCGGTGTGTGGTTCTGTTGTGTTGTCGTTGGTATAACCTGTTTTCCAGGATCTCAAAACCCGAAGCTGATGATTATTTCACATCCATCAATGTCAAGGTGGCGTACCAGACCAACGAGCCTTTTATTTTGGCAAATCAAGCAACACATATATTTTTCTTGGAAGACACATTTGCACGTAGCGATGACTGGAGAGTATTGCAAAGGTTTGAGTAGAGGAATTCGTTTAATGAAGTTGCACAACAAGATGATGCTTACACTGCTCTTGATGTACAAGATTCCACAGATGTTCCTAATATCTTTGAGAACCATCATGCCAATGACGCTGGCGAAAATATTGCCTGTCGTGTTGTGGACATACAAGAGTTGATCAGGAAGAAGCCAACGTTCGAGGACATTGAGGATGAAGAATAAGATGACACTCTGGGAATTACAATTCATACTGATACACATGGCGAAGATGTTGACGCTGCTGCTGCGGATGATGATTAGATTGCTTTTGTCGTATTTGCCTGTCAGAAGACGTTTTTTTATCTACTATGTGAAATTGTGTTTGCTATGACAACTGAAACCTGATGAACGTGTTGTTTAGTATTTTGCTGTGAGAACATCACTTGTTATGTATGTTCATTTGTGTTTGGTGATTGTATGACAACTAAAACATGATGACATTGTTGTTTAGTTGTACTCATATTTGGCTGTGAAACTTGAATTTGATGACATAGTTTGCTATTGGACTGTAATTTGCTCGACGTCTTCAAATGGGAACAAAGCTGACCCGACAGGGCCTCTGCTAATTTATTTATTTATTACCAAAAGGGCCTCTACTATTTATTTATTTATGAGCAAAAGGGGATACCCCCCCCCCATTTCCGTTAACAGAAATCATTAGATGTTCACAACACTACGCCCAGCCTGCTACACAGGTTTCACTCATTACTAGTTTCAGCAAAGTGCTCATGTCATAGCCACTGAATACATCACAAGTGCTACATACATTTCAAATAAAGAGACAATCATCCTACAGAGCAAATCGATTTTGCCCATTATCTTCACAAGATCTTTCATCTCCTCATTGCTATCAAGGCCGTTCAGCAGCTGTTGCTTGGCCATGATCAGAGGAACTGCATCTTTAACCTTCTGCTCTGCATCTTCCTCTTCTATTGTTCCTTCTACTTGCCCAACACCCCAACCTGTTGGTATTGGGATTCCTCAGCTAACCAAATAATCAGCGTAGTTGCATTCCCCCACATCCGCAACTTCCTAGAAATACAAATCACATGAATCTTCCCTTTTCTGCACAAATCAAATTGGAAGATCATCAACCAAACTATTAAAAAAATCAGCAACTGAAAGCAGTAGAACAACACATAAACATATTATTACCCCATGATTCGGGTATTTGTAGAAGACTCGGCCAGGTTTGAGGATTGTGGTTGAGATGCGACAGATGACTCGGCGTGATTTGCAGCAGTGGCGCCACACCAACGGCAGCGGGTTGCGATGAGCAACCGGCTGTGGTGCGTGTGCCGGCGTGGGTGTGATGAGACCCATAGGCGATGGTACAGATGGCGACTTGGCGCATATCTGGTTGTTGCTCGTCAAGAGCGGTGGACGAGCGGCAATGGACGAGCAACCAATGGACATGGTTGTTACGGTCGAGCTTACGATGCTAGGCGAGTAAGTAGAGAAGAGGAGAAGCGAATGTTGGATATGTCAGTTTCATTACTTGCAGAGTAGCATAGCACCATATATAGTCATAGCCTAGGTTTGGATTCGAACCAGCTACAGGAGCACGTCTCTCTTTTTTCTAAAACTCAGCAACGTATCTTTACTGGTACACTAGCTTGTTCTGTACGCCTTCTCAAGTCTTTGATTTTTTTTCTTTTTTTGCGAGGAAGGAAGGAGGACAAAATTGAGAGTTCCTGGGACTCGAACCCAAGACCTCTCGATTGAAAACCAAGGGTGCTAGTCACTTATGTGGTGAACGTTCCCTGGGAGGAGGATGGCTGATACGTCTCCAACTATCTATAATTTTTTATTGTTCCATGCTATTATATTATCTGTTTTGGATGTTAATGGGCTTTATTATGCAATTTTATATTATTTTTGGGACTAACCTATTAACCAAACGGCCAGTGCAAATTGCTGTTTTTTGCCTATTTCGGTGTTTCGCAGAAAATGAATATCAAACGGAATCCAAACGGAATGAAACCTTCGCGAGGACCGGTTTTGGAACAAACGCAATTAAGGAGACTTGGAGTGGACGTCAAGGAAGCAACGAGGCGGCCACGAGGTAGGGAGGCGCGCCCAGGGGGGTATGTGCGCCCCCACCCTCGTGGGCCCCTCGTGGCTCCACTAACCTACTTCTTTCGCCTATATATGCTCATATACCCTGAAAACATCCGAGAGCACCACGAAACCCTAATTCCACCGCCGCAACCTTCTGTACCCATGAGATCCCATCTTGGGGCCTTTTTCGGCGCTCCGCCGGAGGGGGAATCGGTCACGGAGGGCTTCTACATCAACACCATAGCCTCTTCGATGATGTGTGAGTAGTTTACCACAGACCTTCGGGTCCATAGTTATTAGCTAGATGGTTTGCTCTCTCTCTTTGGATCTCAATACAAAGTTCTCCTCGATCTTCTTGGAGATCTATTCGATGTGATTCTTTTTGTGGTGTGTTTGTCGAGATCCGATGAATTGTGGGTTTATGATCAAGATTATCTATGAACAATATTTGATTCTTCTCTGAATTCTTTTATGCATGATTTAATTATCTTTGCAAGTCTCTTTGAATTATCACTTTGGTTTGGCCTACTAGATTGATATTTCTTGCAATGGGAGAAGTGCTTAGCTTTGGGTTCAATCTTGCGGTGTCCTTTCCCGGATGTGGCGGCAGCAAGGCACGTATTGTATTGTTGCCATCGAGGATAAAAAGATGGGGTTTGTATCATATTGCTTGAGTTTATCCCTCTACATCATGTCATCTTGTCTAATGCGTTACTCTGTTCTTATGAACTTAATACTCTAGATGCATGCTGGATAGCGGCCGATGTGTGGAGTAATAGTAGTAGATGCAGAATCGTTTCGGTCTACTTGTTACGGACATGATGCCTATATACATGATCATGCCTAGATATTCTCATAACTATGCTCTTTTCTATCAATTGATCAATAGTAATTTGTTCACCCACCGTAAATTTTGCTATCTTGAGAGAAGCCACTAGTGAAACCTATGGCCCCTGGGTCTATCTTCCATCATATTATTCTCCTATCAACTTGCTATTTCTGCCGCCGTTTATTTTGCAATCTTTACTTTTCAATCTATACAACGAAAATACCAAAAATATTTATCTTATCATCTCTATGAGATCTCACTTTTGCAAGTGGCCGTGAAGGGATTGACAACCCCTTTATCGCGTTGGTTGCAAGGTTCTTGATTGTTTGTGCAGGTACGAGGACTGGCTTGCAGTCTCCTACTGGATTGATACCTTGGTTCTCAAAAACTGAGGGAAATACTTACGCTAGTTTGCTGCATCACCCTTTCCTCTTCAAGGGAAAACCAACACATGCTCAAGAGGTAGCAACGGCAGACGAACACATTTTCCTCGCAGTTTTAGTTGCGATGCAGGATCGAACGGTCGCAGTTTCGAGAATGTTATCAGGCGAACGAGCCCAGTTTTTCTTTTCTTCCTATATATAAAAAAGTATGCTACTTGGTGTTGGCTTAGTCAATGAACGATTGTGCCAACGTTGACCATTGGATGACATTCAACGTCTGTCGTGTTTCTTCAGTCTCTTCTTCCTCCAGCCGCCAAAGCCAAACCTGTGCCGGCGGGACCGCTTCCCCACCTCCCACGGTGGGTCTGTCTTTGCCAAGACGCATCATGGCCACATCGCACCCTAAAACTCTGCGCATCTTCCCCGGCTCCTGTTCGTTCCCATCCGAGGCCTCACCATCGTCCTCCGCCTTGGTTCACTCGCCGCGGTGCCGCCCTCCGGTGTTGTCAACATGGTCGGCAACTCAGAGGAATAAGGAGATGACTGTACATGGTGAGGATGACAGTAGGGACCCACCAACGCACGCAGTAATTTTGTTTTTTCGGGACAGGGAAGGTATCAACTGCGTTGTGTGGGAGCTGTGGCCCGTCTAGCCCAGGCTTTTATTTCATATGTTTAGCACATGACTAGCCCAGTTTGTTTTTTTCCTTTCTGAAAATGGCTAGCCAGCTATTTTGTTTTTTGCAGAATAACCAACGTAGGCCTACTTGCTTTTCTACGCCCTGCTGGGCCGAAAATCTTTCAAGACGAGGAGGGATGCATTTTGCCCAGAAAATGGGCTATAAGTAATAAGATATGAGCTATAAGTAATAATAAATGGGCTGTAAAATGAAAAAAATACAGCAAATAGGCAATTAGTTCCATACTTTTTTCTTTCAGATTTTGATATTTTAAATTTCATTGTTTTTGTGCGGGTAAAATTTCATTGGATTTAAATTAAGGTATATTTAGTTTAAAATTAATTTGAATCTAGCTAGAAATTTCAGGCTGTATGCTGTTTGGGACAGATTTGGAGGCTGACTTGTGGGTCTACTAGGTTGGCGGTACGAAAGGCTTTGTCAACTTAGTCCACAACGATTCTAGTTAGCAGTGACCGTTGGATGTTAATCCAACGGCCGTGCTGCTTCTTCAATATCTGATCTTCTTACTCCAACCGCCCAAACCAGCGCCGGTGGGACTGCCTGCCTCCTGCCTCCGTGGGTCTTTGTCTTTGCCGCAGCCGCACCGCCCCACCATACTCCATTGTTGGCCAGGCCATTCCTCTACTTACACACACCTCCTGTTATTTTCCGGCGACGGCAGCCGGACCAGTAAACCCTCGTACTCCCCACCGCGTGGGCAACCACTGTCGAGTCTTCCTCGGCTCCGTGTCGTTCCCTTCCTAGGCCTCGTCGTCGTCCACCAGACGCTGGTGTTCTCGGCGCAGCCTGGTCAATGTAGTCAACGAACGACATCCATCAGACGTGGATTGTACGTGGAGAGGCTGACAGCTGGGCCCACGGCCGCACACAAGGAAATGCCTCCTTATTACGCGCAAAATAATGATTCCTCCACCTGACATCTGGGACCCACCGGAAGGGCCTCTGTATTTCGCGAAAAAAACGTCCCCCCGCTGACAAGTCGGACCCACCAGCTATATCTTCGCACGCAAGGAAGTACCTCCTTATTACGCACAAAAAATGAATACTCCCCCTGCTAGTTGGGACCCAGCATGGTGGGAGGCTAACTGGTGGGCCTACTAAGTTGACGGGGACGGATGGATTTGTCAACTTAGTCAATATGAACGATTCTAGCTCCAGTGACAGTACGATGTCCATCCAGCGGCCGTAGTGCTTCTTCAACCTCTGGTCTTCTTGCTCCAGCTGCCCAAACCAGCGCCGGTCGTGCCACGTGCTCCTGCCTCCCGTGGCCGGTTGTGATGTCGCGGAGGCCTCGAGCCCCCTACTACTCCCACAGCTAGCCAGGCCATCCCTCTACTCACCCACACCCCCTGTTATCCTGCGGCGACGGCAGCCTCGCACCGCAGCCGAACCAGTGAACCCTCGTACTCCTCTTCGTGTGGGCATCCACTGCCGTGTCTTCCCCGGCTCCGCGGCGTCCCCTTCCTAGGCCTCGCCGTCATCCACCACCCTGGTGCTCTCGGCGTGGCGTGGTCAACGTGGTCAAGGAACGACTTCCATCGGAAGAGTACTGTACGTGGAGAGGCTGACAGCTGGGTCCACGGTCGCGGCAAGGAAGTGCCTCCTTATTACACGCAAAATAATTATTCCTCCACCTGTCAGCAGGGACCCACCGGACGGGCCACCATATTTCACAAAAAAACATTTCCCCCTGACTCCTGGGACCCACCAGCTACATCTTCGAACGCAAGGAAGTGCGTCCATATTACGGGCAAAAATATGATTCGCCCCCTGACTGCTGGGACCCACCAGCTACATCTTCGCACGCAAGGAAGTGCCTGACAGTCGGGACCTCTCCACGGGGTCCTGTTCAACCACCCCTCCACGGGCTACTGTTCATTCAGCCCTCCACCAGCTACTGTTCAACTAGCCCTCCAGGGGGTCCTGTTCATCCAGCCCTCCACGGGGTCCTGTTCATCCACCCCCAACCGGCTCGATCGGGGTCATGTTCATCCAGCGGCAACGACCTCTACTACCATGGGGTCATGTTCATCCAACCCCCATTGGGAACTGTTCATCCAAACCTCCCCCCCCAACAACGCTCACTGTTCATCCAGACGCAGCATCCATCGGCTTGATTAGTAGCGATGGCGAAGAATCGCCGATCGGGTTCAGTTAACAGCCATCGATCGATCGCTCGGGTTCAGTAAGGTGTAGCCTACAGTGCAATCGCTCGGGTTCAGTTAGAGCCCAACACCTCGCTCGGGTTTAGTTAGAGCGCAACGCCTCGCACACACACGCGTACGTACGAGAGAAACACGCATCACTCGGCCCCGACCACCCACTGTAACTGGGAACTCCTCCGTTATTTTCCTCGCCCTCGCTTCTACCACGGTTTTTTCCGTCATGGGTGGCCCAAAGAATGTCATGCAGCTGCGTCTCCGGCCCGCACAGGACGAAAAGCCCATTTTCTATCATGATTTTTTGTCATAGAAATAGGAGCCCACCACATCTATGATGATACCGGGTTTTGTCACAATTATCGTCATAGAAGTGTCATAAGTATGACAGAAAAAAATCGTTCAGCCTAAAATGTCACGGATGTGTCTTTTTTTTTGTAGTGTCCCTAAGCGGGAGCGCAAGCACACATTAAGGGACGTCTACGCCATCGAGCCAGTCGCCCCAAAATTTAACCCGTGGTCAGCCTGTCCGATCACCTTTGATCGCAGAGACCATCCGACCAGTATCCGTCAGGAGGTTCGGCTGCATGGGTCCTCGGCCCAATTATTGACGGATTCCACCTCATGCGAGTCCTTATGGACGATGGCAGCAGTCTCAATCTGCTTTATCAGGAAACTGTCCATAAAATGGGCATTGATCCATTAAGAATAAAGCCCACTAAAACCACCTTTAAAGGGGTAATACCCGGCGTAGAGGCCTCTTGCAAAGGATCCATAACACTGGAAGTCGTCGTCGGCTCACGGGATAACTTCCAGAGCGAAGACCTGATCTTCGACATTGTCCCGTTCTGCAGTGGCTATCACGCACTACTCGGACGAACCGCTTTCGCCCATTTCAATGCAGTCTCACACTACGCTTATCTAAAGCTTAAGATGTCTGGACCACGTGGCGTCTACACTGGTAGTCAAGCCCCCGGACACTGTTAAACGAGTCCGGTCTACCCCGCAGAACGACAGTCTAGCTCATCCAGAGCTAGATTAAAAATATGGCCTCCGTCCACACCCCAGCCTGATAGTAGCATACGCACCGCGAGTGCATAACTACGCGTTAAAAATACCATGGGAAAGGATGGAGGCACGCTAAACATAAGTTCCACGGTACGGCTCGATCCGAACCTTCATATTGCTCCACCTTTTTCTTCTTGTTTTTATTTTTTAGGTTCTTTACAACCCACATCAATTTCTGGAGCTAACAAAGGCCCCCTTCTAGGCCCCTTGTACACACTCGATTATCGATCCTCTCAAAGGATCCTACACCAAGGTGAAAAGCAGCACAGACGTGCGGCAGAATGTCCAAAGGATCTTCAAGACCATCTCTTTAATTTTAGGACCTGTATACAGCTTTCCCTTGTCCTCGGCATGTTAAATAGCCGTGATTCTTGTCGCATCTTCTGTAAAAATACGTTTTCAACGTACCAATCAGACTATAATGGAAACAGTTTCGCCCAACCCTGTTCGGTATTGGCTTATTTATTAATCTGTTTTTCAACTTCAAGCCCGAATTGGAATATACGCCTTGGTACGACTTAAATTGCTAGGGGCTCTATTCAAGCCATATGTATCTTCAATCATAGAAAAAGTCCGAACACTCTCAGAGTACACTTAGGCGTCCCGAACACTGCATTATATGCATCGGCTCCGAATCACGTCTTTGGTCAATAGTTGGGTTGCCCGGCTCCTGTGCTTGCTACCTTACGTTCCGATTTCGGCTAAGGGAGTAAAGGGAGAACTACTGCGATTGTGTTTTCGGCTCGCCCGGTCAAGCACCTCAGTAGAGAAAGCCGAAAACTAACTGTCGTGATGCAGCGAGAGCTGGTTAGCAATTCGGTGACTTATTAAATCTCTAGCGATTTCTTCTGTATTACATGAAGGGCTGGATTTTCTTTTTCAATCACGCGTCTAAGGCATCTAAAGTTCGATCGCTACATATGCACCAGGGGCTATTTTACAACCCCATTGTCAAACTAATATGGCTAAGTGAGAGTGGTAAAGCCACATAGTCGGATTGCCTCGTTCGCTGCACTGACACCTCCCTTACGGACCAAGACGTTGGGTTAACGTGTGGTCATGTGCTATTTTGAACACCCCGTAGTACCTACTGAAGGAAATATGCCCTAGAGGCAATAATAAAGTTATTATTTATTTCCTTATTTCATGATAAATGTTTATTATTCATGCTATAATTGTATTAACCGGAAACATGATACATGTGTGAATACATAGACAAACATATAGTCACTAGTATGCCTCTACTTAACTAGCTCATTAATCAAAGATGGTTATGTTTCCTAACCATAGACATGTGTTGTTATTTGATTAATGGGATCACATCATTAGGAGAATGATGTGATTGACATGACCCATTCCGTTAGCCTAGCACTTGATCGTTTAGTATATTGCTATTGCTTTCTTCATGACTTATACATGTTCCTGTAACTATGAGATTATGCAACTCCGTTTACGGAGGAACACTTTGGGTGCTACCAAACGTCACAACGTAATCGGGTGATTATAATGGAGTACTACAGGTGTCTCCAAAGGTACATGTTGGGTTGGCGTATTTGAGATTAGGTTTTGTCACTCCGATTGTCGAGAGGTATCTCGGGCCCTCTCGGTAATGCACATCACTATAAGCCTTGCAAGCAATGTAGCTAATGAGTTAGTTACGAATGATGCATTACGTAGCGAGTAAAGAGACTTGCCATGCGAGATTGAACTAGGTATTGGATACCGACGATCAAATCTCGGGCAAGTAACATACCGATGACAAAGGGAACAACGATGTTGTTATGCGGTTTGACCGATAAAGATCTTCGTAGAATATGTAGGAGCCAATATGAGCATCCAGGTTCCGCTATTGGTTATTGACCAAGAATAGTTCTAGGTCATGTCTACATAGTTCTCGAACCCGTAGGGTCCGCACGCTTAAGGTTTCAATGACAGTTATATTATGAGTTTATGAGTTTTGATGTACCGAAGGAGTTCAGAGTCCCGGATGAGATCGGGGACATGACGAGGAGTCTCCAAATGGTCGAGACGTAAACATCGATATATTGGACGACTATATTCGGAGTTCGGAAAGGTTCCGAGTGATTCGTTTATTCTTCGGAGTACCGGAGAGTTACGGGAATTCGCCGGGGAGTATATGGGCCTTATTGGGCCATACGGGAATAGAGGAGAGAGGCCAAAAGGAAGGAGGCCTGCGCCCCCCCTCTGGTCCGAATTGGACAAGGGGCGCAGCCCCCTTTTCCTTATTCCTCTCCCCCTCTTTCCCCTTCTCCTACTTCAACAAGGGAGGTGGAATCCTACTAGGACTAGGGAGTCCTAGTAGGACTCCACACTTGGCGCGCCCCCTCCTAGGGCCGGCCTCCTCCCCCCTTGCTCCTTTATATACGGGGGCAGGGGGGCACCCCATGACACACAAGTTGATCTTCGTGATCGTTCCTTAGCCGTGTGCGGTGCCCCCTCCACCATATTCCACCTCGGTCATATCATCGCGGAGTTTAGGCGAAGCCTGCGCGATAGAACATCATCATCGTCCCACGCCGTCGTCTTGTGGAACTCATCCCGACACTTTGCTGGATCGGAGTCCGGGATCGTCATCGAGCTGAGCGTGTGCTGAACTCGGAAGTGTCGTGCGTTTGGTACTTGGATCGGTCGGATCGTGAAGGCGTCACGGCTACATCAACAGCGTTGTCATAACGCTTCGCTTCACGGTCTCACGAGTGCGTGGACAATACTCTCCCTCTCGTTGCTATGCCATCACCATGATATTGCGTGTGCGTAGGAAATTTTTGAAATTACTACGTTCCCCAACAATGGCATCCGAGCCAGGTTTTATCGTAGATGTCATATGCACGAGTAGAACACAAGTGAGTTGTGGGCGATACAAGTCATCTGCTTACCAAGCATGTCATACTTTGGTTCGGCGGTATTGTGAGATGAAGCGGCCGGACCGACATTACGCGTCGCTTACGCGAGACTGGTTTCACCGTTATGAGCACTCGTGCTTAAAGGTGATTGGCGGGTGTCTATCTCTCTCACTTTAGTTGAACCGAGTGTGGCTACGCCTGGTCCTTGCGAAGGTTAAAACAGCACTAACTTGGCGAACTATCGTTGTGGTTTTAATGCGTAGGTAAGAACGGTTCTTGCTCAGCCCGTAGTAGCCACGTAAAATTTGCAACAACAAAGTAGAGGACGTCTAACTTGTTTTTGCAGGGCATGTTGTGATGTGATATGGTCAAGGCGTGATGCTATATTTTATTGTATGAGATGATCATGTTTTGTAACCGAGGTTATCGGCAATGGCGAGAGCCATATGGTTGTCGCTTTATTGTATGAAATGCAAGCATACTGTAATGCTTTACTTTATCACTAAGCGGTAGCGATAGTCGTAGAAGCAATAGATGGCGAACGACAACGATGCTACGATGGAGATCAAGGTGTCGCGCCGGTGGCGATGGTGATCACGACGGTGCTTGAGATGGAGATCACAAGCACAAGATGATGATGGCCATATCATATCACTTATATTGATTGCATGTGATGTTTATCCTTTATGCATCTTATCTTGCTTTGATTGGCGGTTGCATTTTAAGATGATATCTCACTAAAATTATCAAGAAGTGTTCTCCCGAGTATGCACCGTTGCGAAAGTTCTTCGTGCTGAGACACCACGTGATGATCGGGTGTGATAGGCTCTACGTTCAAATACAACGGGTGCAAAACAGTTGCACACGCGGAATACTCAGGTTAAACTTGACGAGCCTAGCATATACAGATATGGCCTCGGAACACGGAGACCGGAAGGTCGAACGTGAATCATATAGTAGATATGATCAACATAGTGATGTCCACCATTGAAACTACTCCATCTCACGTGATGATCGGACATGGTTTAGTTGATTTGGATCACGTAATCACTTAGATGACTAGAGAGATGTCTGTCTAAGTGGGAGTTCTTAAGTAATATGATTAATTGAACTTTAATTTATCATGAACTTAGTCTGGTAGTATTTTGCATATTATGTTGTAGATCAATAGCTCGCGTTGTTGCTTCCCTATGTTTGTTGCTTTCATATGTTTATTTTAATATGTTCCTAGAAAACTGTGTTGAAAGATGTTAGTAGCAATGATGCGGATTGGATCCGTGATCTGAGGTTTATCCTCATTGCTGCCTGAAGAATTATGTCCTTGATGCACGCTAGGTGACAGACCTATTGCAGGAGCGGATGCGGGCGTTATGAGCGTTTGGCTAGCTCAATATGATGACTACTTGATAGTTTAGTGCACCATGCTTAACGGCTTAGAATCGGGACTTCAAAGATGTTTTGAGCGTCACGGACCATATGAGATGTTCCAGAATTGAAGTTAATATTTCAAGAAAATACCGAGTTGAGAGATATGAAGTCTCCAACAAGTTCTATAGCTAAAAGATGGAGAGAATCACTCAACTAGTGAGCATGTGCTCAGATTATGCAGGTACTTCAATCGCTTGAATCAAGTGGGAGTTAATCTTCCGGATAAGATAGTGATTGACAGAATTCTCTAGTCACCATCACCAAGTTAGTAGAACTTCGTGATGAACTATAATATGCAAGGGATGACAAAAGTAATTCCCAAGCTCTTCGTGATGCTGAAATCGACGAAGGTAGAAATCAAGAAAAGAGCATCAAGTGTTGATGATTGACAAGACCACTAGTTTCAAGAAAAGGGCAAAGGAAAGAAAGGGAACTTCAAGTAGAATGACAAGCAAGTTGTCACTCCCGCCAAGAAGCCCAAAGCTGTACCAAAGCCTGAAACCGAGTGCTTCTCTTGCAAAGGAAATGATCCTTTGGGAGCGAAATGACCTGAATATTTGGTAGATAAGAAGGGTGGCAAAGTGAACTAGGGTATATTTGATATACAGGTGTTTGATGTGTGCCTTACTAGTGTTTATAGTAGCCCCTGAGTATTTGATACTTGTTCGGTTGCTAAGATTAGTAACTCGAAATAGGAGTTACATAATAAACAGAGACTAGTTGAGGGTAAGTGACGATGAGTGTTGGAAATAGTTCCAAGATTGATATGATCATCATCACACACTCCCTATATTTTTGAGATTAGTGTTAAAAGCCAAATAAATGTTATTTAGCGTTTGCGTTGAGCATGAATATGATTTGATCATGTTTATTGCAAAACGGTTATTCATTTAAAGTTAAAGAATAATTGTTATTCTGTTTACATGAATAAAACCTTCGATGGTTATACACCCAATGAAAATAGTTTGTTGGATCTCGATCGTAGTGATACACATATTCATAATATTGATGCCAAAAGATGCAAAGTTAATAATGATAGTGCAACTTATTTGTGGCACTGCCGTTTGGGTCATATCGGTGTAAAACGCATTAAGAAACTCCATAAAGATGGATTTTCGGAATCACTTCGTTATGAATCATTTGATGCTTGTGAACCGTGCTTTTTGGGCAAGATGACTAAAACTCCGTTCTCGGAACAATGGAGCGAAGCTCTTGACTTGTTGGAAATAATACATACCAATGTATGCGATCCAATGAGTGTTGATGCCCGTGGCAAGTATCATTATTTTCGACCTTCACAGATGATTTGAGCAGATATGCGTATATCTTCTTGATGAAACATAAGTCTGAAATAGTTGAAAAGTTCAAAGAATTTCAGAGTGAAGTGGAAAATCATCGTAACAAGAAAATAAAGTTTCTGCGATCTGATCATGGAGATGAATATTTGAGTTACGAGTTTGGTCTTCAATTAAAACAAAGTGGAATAGTTTCACAGCTCACGCCACATGGAACACCACAAATGGTGTGTCGAACGTCGTAACCGCACTTCATTGGATATGGTGCGATCTATGATGTATCTTACCGATTTACCACTATCGTTTTGGGGTTATGCATTAGAGACAGCTGCATTCACGTTTAATAGGGCACCATCTAAATCCGTTGAGATGACACCGTATGAACTATGGTTTAGCAATAAACCTAAGTATGCGTTTCTTAAAGCTTGGAGTTGCGATGCTTATATGAAAAGGTTTCAACCTGATAAGCTCGAACCCAAATCGGAAAAATGCGTCTTCATAGAATACCCAAAGGTAACTATTGGGTACACCTTCTATCACAGATCCGAAGGCAAGTTATTCGTTGCTAAGATGGATCCTTTCTAGAGAAGAAGTTTCTCTCGAAAGAAGTGAGTGGGAGGAAAGTAGAGCTTGATAAGGTAATTGTACCTTCTCCCGAATTGGAAAGTAGTTCATCACGAAATCAGTTCACGTGATTCCTACACCAATCAGTGAGGAAGCTAATGATGATGATCATGAAGCTTGAGATCAAGTTACTACCGAACCTCGTAGGTCTTCCAAAATAAGATCCGCACCAATGTGGTACGGTAATCCTATTCTAGAAGTCATGTTACTAGACCATGATGAACCTCACGAACTATGAGGAAGCGATGATGAGCCCAGATTCATGAAATGGCTTGAGGCCATAAAATCTGAGATAGGATCCATATATAAGAACAAAGTGGGGACTTTGGTTGACCTGCTCGATGATCAACAAGTCAAGTTAAATAAATGGATCTTCAAGAGGAAGGCGGACACCGATAGTAGTGTTACTATCTACAAAGCTCGACTTGTTGCAAAAGGTTTTCGACAAGTTCAAGGTGTTGACTACAATGAGATTTTCTCAACTCTAGCGTTGCTTAAGTCTGTCCGAATCATGTTAGCAATTGCCACATTTTATGAAATCTGGCAAATGGATGTCAAAACAACATTCTTTAATGGATTTATTAAAGAAGAGTTGTATATGATGCAACCGAAGGTTTTGTCAATCCTAATGGAGCTAACAAAATGTGCAAGCTCCAATGATCCATCTATGGACCTGCAAGCATCTCGAGTTGGAATACACGCTTTGATAAGTTGATCAAAGCATATAGTTTTATACAGACTTGCGGTGAAGCCTGTATTTACAATAAAGTGAGTGGGAGCACTACCGCCTTTTGATAAATATATGTGAGTAACATATTGTTGATCGAAATGATGTATAATTTTTCGGAAAGCATAAAGGAGTATTTGAAAGGAGTTCTTTACAAGAAAGACCTCGGTAAAGCTACTTACATATTGAGCATCAAGATCTATTGAGATAGATCAAGGCGCTTGATAAGTTTTTCAATAAGTTCATACCTTGTCAAGATTTTGAAGTAGTTCAAAATGGAACAGTCAAAGAAAAGTTCTTGCTCTGTGTTGCAAGCGTGTGAAATTGAGTAAGACTCAAATCCCGACCACGGCAGAAAATAGAAAAGAGAATGAAAGTCATTCCCTATGCCTCAATCATAGGTTCTATAAAGTATGCTATGCTATGTACCAGACCTATTGTATACCTTGCTCTGAATTTGGCAAGGGAGTACAATAGTGATCTAGGAGTAGATCACTGGACATTGGTCAAGAACATCCTTAGTGAGGACTAAGGAAATATTTCTCGATTATAGAGGTGATAAAAGAGCCCGTCGTAAAGAGTTACATCGATGCAAGCTTTTTACACTGATCCAGATGACTCTAAGTCTCAATCTGGATACATATTGAAAGTGGGAGCAATTAGCTAGAGTAGCTCCGTGCGAGCATTGTAGACATAGAATATTTGCAAAATACATACGGCTCTGAATGTGAGCAGACCTTGACTAAGCTTCTCTCACGAGCAAAACATGATCATACCTTAGTACTCTTTGGGTGTTAATCACATAGCGATGTGAACTAGATTATTGACTCTAGTAAACCCTTTGGGTGTTGGTCACATGACGATGTGAACTATGGGTGTTAATCACATACGATGTGAATATTAGTGTTGAATCACATGATGATGTGAACTAGATTATTGACTCTAGTGCAAGTGGGAGACTGAAGGAAATATGCCCTAGAGGCAATAATAAAGTTATTATTTATTTCCTTATTTCATGATAAATGTTTATTGTTCATGCTAGAATTGTATTAACCGGAAACATGATACATGTGTGAATACATAGACAAACATATAGTCACTAGTATGCCTCTACTTGACTAGCTCATTAATCAAAGATGGTTATGTTTCTAACCATAGACATGTGTTGTTATTTGATTAATGGGATCACATCATTAGGAGAATGATGTGATTGACATGACCCATTCCATTAGCCTAGCACTTGATCGTTTAGTATATTGCTATTGCTTTCTTCATGACTTATACATGTTCCTGTAACTATGAGATTATGCAACTCCCGTTTACCGGAGGAACACTTTGGGTGCTACCAAACGTCACAAGGTAACTGGGTGATTATAAAGGAGTACTACAGGTGTCTCCAAAGGTACATGTTGGGTTGACATATTTCGAGATTAGGTTTTGTCACTCCGATTGTCGGAGAGGTATCTCTGGGCCCTCTCGGTAATGCACATCACTATAAGCCTTGCAAGAAATGTAGCTAATGAGTTAGTTACAGAATGATGCATTACGTAACGAGTAAAGAGACTTGCCAGTAACGAGATTGAACTAGGTATTGGATACCGACGATCAAATCTCGGGCAAGTAACATACCGATGACAAAGGGAACAACGTATGTTGTTATGCGGTTTGACCGATAAAGATCTTCGTAGAATATGTATGAGCCAATATGAGCATCCAGGTTCCGCTATTGGTTATTGACCAAGAATAGTTCTAGGTCATGTCTACATAGTTCTCGAACCCGTAGGGTCCGCAACAAGGTTTCAATGCAGTTATATTATGAGTTTATGAGTTTTGATGTACCGAAGGAGTTCGAGTCCCGGATGAGATCGGGGACATGACGAGAGTCTCAAATGGTCGAGGCGTAAAGATCGATATATTGGAAGACTATATTCGGAGTTCGGAAAGGTTCGAGTGATTCGGTATTCTTGGAGTACTGGAGAGTTACGAGGAATTCGCCGGGAGTATATGGGCCTTATTGGGCCATACGGGAATAGAGGAGAGAGGCCAAAGGAAGGAGGCCTGCGCCCCCCTCTGGTCCGACTGGACAAGGGCGCAGCCCCTTTCCTTATTCCTCTCCCCTCTTTCCCTTCTCCTACTTCAACAAGGGAGGTGGAATCCTACTAGGACTAGGAGTCCTAGTAGGACTCCACACTGGCGCCCTCCTAGGGCGGCCTCCTCCCCTTGCTCCTTTATATCTGAGGCAGGGGGCACCCCATGACACACAAGTTGATCTTCGTGATCGTTCCTTAGCCGTGTGCGTGCCCCCTCCACCATATTCCACCTCGGTCATATCGTCGCGGAGTTTAGGCGAAGCCTGCGCCGATAGAACATCATCATCGTCACCACGTCGTCGTCTTGTGGAACTCATCCCGACACTTTGCTGGATCGGTCAGGGATCGTCATCGAGCTGAGCGTGTGCTGAACTCGGAGGTGCCGTGACGTTCGGTACTTGGATCGGTCGGATCGTGAAGGCGTCGACTACATCAACAGCGTTGTCATAGCGCTTCCTCTTCGGTCTCACAGTGCGTGGACAATACTCTCCCCTCTCGTTGCTATGCCATCACCATGATATTGCGTGTGCGTAGGAAATTTTTTGAAATTACTACGTTCCCCAACACCTACGTGGGGGCTGAAGCCGACGACTGGCAAACTCTCAAGGATATAAACGGCCGCACAGGAGGTACAATACTTTTAAAGGCAAACAACACAAATATATTACAAAAGCCTCGGTTTATAATACAATGTCTGGGTAGCTTGGATACATTTACTCGAACATAATATCCTTTGAGCATTGACCCTCTATCAAACGGGCACCCTCAAGGACATCGTCAAAGTAGCGCTCCGGCGTACGGTGGACCTTCTCTCTGAGCGGACCTTCAACAGCAACGCTGGCGGCCTTCATCTTCGCCCAGTGCATCTTGACACGGGCAAAGGCCATCCGCGCGCCCTCAATGCATGTCGAGCACTTTGCTACCTCTATATGGGGCAAGGCGTCGCCGAGTCGCTTGACCAGGCCAAAGTAGCTGCTCGGAATGGGTCCGGCTGGCCATAGCCGGACTATGATGTCCTTCATGGCCAAACCGGACATCCTGTGCAGCTCCGCCAGCTGCATCATCTGATTGTTCAGTAGCGCTGGTCGCTTCGGCGCCAAATAATGCGACCAGAAGAGCTTCTCCGTCGCGTTCCCGTCTTGGGCCCGGAAATATTGGGTGGCATCAGCAGCACTCCTCGGGAGATCCACAAAAGCGTCTGGAGCACTCCATAGTCGATTTAGCAAAGCATATCTTCGACCGCCGAATATACTCTGTAAAAGAAAAGGCTTACCAGCCACTATCTGTCCTGCTTGTTTGATCTCCTCGCGAACGGCCCGGGACTCAGACCGCGCCTCCTTCGCAGCTTGAAGAGCCTTGGTGAGTTCGGCCGCTTGGCCTTGTTACTCTCCTCCAAGGACTCACACTTGGTGGCGGCCTCCTGGAGCGCTTGCTCTACTTCGGTCACCCTCGCCTCATACTTAAGGCGGGCGGCCTTTTCGGCCTCCACATCCACAGCCGCCTTCTCTGCGGCTGCTTTGCTTACCCTCGCCTCCTCCTTAGCTTTGGCAAGGGCACTCTTGAGGGCCTCGACTTCGGTCGCATTGCCTACAATCATTTACATAGTTGCGCATGAGCTTAAAACTCTTAGTTTGCATTATAATTCAGGCTTGTAAGGGGTCTTTTCAAAGCATACCTTGGGCCTCATCGAACCGCTTGTTAATACGGTCGATCTCATCATCAGCCAGCTTCAGTTTTCGTTGGAGTTCGGAAACTTTCGCGTTCTTGGCTGAAGCTGCTAGCGGCGAAGTCTGTTCACCAAAATAGACAAGTATGTTACCTCTGGAATATTCGACCCTCTATCCGGCCCTTTCTTCAAAAAGCCGAACAGAGTCTCAGGGGCTCCTATCTATACACAGGCGTATTATTACAGGCAAAAGCGGCCAAAGATATTACATCACATACCTCAAAGCCTGTTAGCAGGCTAGTGAACGCTTCGTTCAGTCCGCTTTTGGTGGACTGAACCTTTTCAACCACTATACCATTAAGGGCACGGTGTTCATCCATGATGGAAGCACGGTGAAGTAAAATCACAAATTACTTTAAGTCATTAATGCTCGGATCCGCATTGTACCAAACTTTGGATACATTTAGTAATAAGTAAGTAATAAATCATCACACAAAGTTTGGGGCCACTTGATATCCATAGTAAAATCACAAATTATGTGTAATGACTCAATGTATCCAAGTACTTTAAGTCATTAATGCTCGGATCCGCATTGTACCAAACTTTGTTGACCGACCATCGGCTTCAACCTCCTCAGCCAGTAGCCGAGGAGTGTTTGTCCTACTTTATAAAGCCTTTATGAGGGCAAAGATTTACGACAAACAAGGCAATCTGGCCATACGGTTTTATAAACAAAGGTACGCAGAGAGATATGTTATATTCTTGTTTAATGAAGAAATGTCTTCCAAAGAAAATAGTCCCGCTTCTCGGTTCCTTTCTTTTTGTTGTCATGCTAAGCATGATCATGAAACCTCAGCTCAATGTAAGAGCAAAATATTGAGGATTTAGTTTGGGAGGCGATTACTAGCCCCGGTAGTGTCCGGCGACGATCGAGGTCAAGCCGGAAACACTTGACCAGTTTATGAATGGTCCGTCATGTAATATAGTCATCGGATCGCTGACCAGTTTACACCTATTGTGACGATCGGTTTTCGGCTTTATCCATCGAGGTGCTTGACCATGCGAGCTGGAAGCACAATCGCATGGTTCTCCTTTGCACACCTAGCGAACAAAGCGGGCGTAGGAGGCAAGCGGAGCCGGGTAACCCAACTATTGACCAAGACACAATTCGTAACTGATGCATATATAGCAATATCCGAGAATGTTTTGCGAATCCCTAAAGGTGTCCGGCGTTATTGCTGCGAGACTTGTCTGAAAACACACAAATAGTTAAAAGTGCCAAAAGCTTGGAAAGCCAAAAAACGTCAGTAAAAACATGATGTCCGAACAAGATCGAGTGTTTGGTGCCAATCCGAAAATTGGACTTTAGAAGAAAAAAGAAAAAAAAGGTGCTTCTGCCGTGCTTTAACTTTGCAACGATTAAGAAGAAAAACACTTAGTATGAAACGGCTCAAATAAACATAAGAGCCCCCAAGTGACTTGGGTAAAAGTTGACTATAAAATGTAAGGTGACATGTAGAATGCCTTCTAGCCGGATTGTAGATCGTTTGTCGTAGCGGACCTTTTCGCTTCAACCTCTGGACCCAATAGTCCGGAGTGTGTCCGAAAACCCTCGCGGTTATAAAAACGGGGCATGCGTGGAGACCAGGCGTAGGGTCATTAGTGCTTTATCGGACAAGTGCCCAACTAGTTATGTTATATTACATGGTTAGTAAGAAACATCTTCGGGAGAATAGTTTCGTTAGGGGTTCCTTTCCACAGGAGGCATGCCCTAAAGTGCATGTCCGGATTGCGAAAAAGAGAGAAAAACATCTGGGGCAGGTAAATAAATAGGTAAGAAATCATCTTTTAGTTCATCGACCGAGTATTCCCTTAAAACGCTAGCTTTCGGCTTCACCCACCGAGGTACACATCCGGTGACCAGCGATAACAATCGCAGAGGTGCTCCTTTACCACCTAGCCGAACAATCAGAAGCGTGGGGGTAAGCACAGGGAGCGAGCAACCCAGCTTGGCCAAAAATTAAGTCATATCGATGCATATAATGGTGAATAAAAGGTACATGCGGAAGTGTGACACATGTGTTGGGCATAAAGCCCAGATTAATAAGCTTCATTAAAGAAGCCCCGAGTATAATGGCGCGGGTAGCGCGTCAAGTGTGTGCAAACAAAGTTTGGACAAGGAAAATTTTTACAAGCAACTTTTTTCCAAAAAAGTATAATGCTTGGTCGAGCCGAACACAAGTTAAAAATTTAAACTTTGAGCATGAAGGCAACTTAGCTGGTTAATGTGTTCGGTATTGACGATGCGGTCCAAGCTTGATGCGGGACAAGGTTCCGTCCCCCAAGCCGGTCCCGAGGTGGTGGAGCAAAGAGTTCGGCACTGTGAAGTGGTGACATAGCACGGTCAATGCAGGACGGCAGAGTGATGCCGAAGTCCCTGACATGGGGTAATGAAGTGTTGACGAAGCCCCCCGTCCCGCCGAGGTGACGTCAAAGGATATAGTCCGGCTGGATCATTTTCCTGTGCACAAAAAAGTGCAGACCGGGGATAATAGTAATAATAAGAATTAAAAAAAATGTTGCATAATAAATAATTTATGCAAAGTGAGTAATAAAAGAAATATGGGCCTGGCGCCGAAATCAATGTCGATGCAGGTCGTCGGCGTAATGCAATAAAGGCGTGGAAAAGCCTAGATTCACAGGTCGGTCCGAGTTCCGGATGCGGCGTTCGCCGGACTATGTACGGAAACTGACCGGACCATCAAGCGACCGTCGATAATGCGGCCACCATTTGATAGACCTGTATACATATGATGGACAAACCAGAGTAATAATTCCTTGGAAGGAATTAGCCCAAACAAGCAAAAAGAAATACTAGGATTAATAGCACCTGGTTTATTTGTTGTAGCAATCCGAAGGAAGGTGATTCCCAAAATTGGGACTCGATCCGCGCACCCATTGCCTGGTCGGCTAGTGACGCCGAAGTGTCCGGAGTAGGTTGATGAAGAGATGGCGAAGCCCCCGGTTCAGCCGAGATATCGAAGTAGGTCGGCGTGATGGACACCAGCATGAAGAAGCAATAGTGCGGCCCTGCCGATGCAGGTCGTGGTCGATGCCGGCTTGATGAAGCGACCGTGCGGCGATGCCGGTATGCCCGCCTCGTGTAATCTGTGGGGCGGCGATGTTAGTGATGATTTATCCTTGGCGATGCCGGACTCTTGTTCGGCTTGCCGAGATGATGATCCGAAGAAGTTGAGCTCGGCTCAACAAAGTGACGACGTGTCTAACGCAGGTCGGTAGCCGTGGAGCAATATTGTCGGACTGGTTTGACACCAGCATGACGTTGAAGATCATGTTCAAAAGATCTTAAAGTTAGTGGGATGTGTTCGGGAACAAAACACAATACCCCATACAAAACTTCCTTCAAAAAGGATGTCCGAAATCCCGTTCATAAAAAAGACGAACTCGGGTCGGATTCGTTTTCGCGCAGAAAATAGATCCGAAAAGTGATGCACTAATCGGAAGGTTCCCGGAGTTTGGACGGTCGGATCGAGCTGAAATTTGGAGGGGTGGTAGATATAGGAATTACGCAGCCAATCAACGGTTGGATCTTCCAAAGGAAGTCCGAGCTAGAATCTGGACACCACGCCCTAAACTCGTCCGGATTCTCGTCCAGATTCAATGCGGTTCCGGTATATCGGAGATTGCCAGAGATTCCTCCATCGGAACTCGATGAAATTTTCCAGGGTTGTTGTAGACTCAATTCCGCACAATTCCACCGAGGCAATTGTTAAAACGACGCTTGAGGAGGCGGTGGCGGCGGACACAAGCCCGCTGTCCAGAAAAAGCGATCGGATCGCCCGAGGGCAATGTTGGCGTTGAGTCCCGGGCTCCTGGATGATTCCTCCATGATCTTGATAGAGATCGGAGTTGATGTTGATGAAGGCCCTCATCCGATCATGACGATCGGAGGTAGGGCGCAGTCCTTGGTCGAACCAAGGTGACCAATCGAGTGGTGACGAAGATGCGAAGTCGCAGATTGATCTGCAGCGAGCCATCGACCTTTTGCCGCACACCTGAGGAACTCTCAATGAAAGCAGCAATGTCATTGTCAAAACCGGCGGATCTCGGGTAGGGGTCCCGAACTGTGCGTCTAGGCGGATGGTAACAGGAGACAAGGGACACGATGTTTTACCCAGTTGGGCCCTCTTGATGGAGGTAAAACCCTACGTCCCGCTTGATTAATATTGATGATGTGTGTTACAAGAGTGGATCTACCACAAGATCAAAGAGGCTAAACCCTAGAAGCTAGCCTATGGTATGATTGTTGTATATATGAGATTGTCTATCGACTAGCTTTGGCCTCGGTTTATATAATGCACGGAGGCCTAGGATAACAAGAGTCCTAGCCGAATCGCGCGGTGGGGAGGAGTCCTTGTCTTGATCGCCAAGTCTTGTGGAATCTTCCTTGTATGCGGCAACTGTCCGGACTGGTCCATGAGTATATGGCCATGGGGATCCTCGGCCAAATCCAACTGATCGGGAGACGACGTGGTGAGTACCCCCTAGTCCAGGACACCGTCAGCTTCCCTCAATGTATATGGCGCCTCCGGATTGATGGAGGTCGTCGGTGGAGTCGGCACTCCCTCCTCTTTCGAGGGGGCCTACTTGCTCCGGTCCGGAGCTGTGTGGGACTCCGGAGCAGTATTCGGCTGGGGACCGGACTGGCCAAGGCCCCCGCCGTCAGTCTCCATGGGGATTACGCCCCCCATGTTTCCGATCGCCGAGGCATTGCCCTCTGGCGCTGTTTCAACGGCCTTCCGCACCTCTCCCTGTCCTAGAGAGGTCTTTTGGGATAACACCTCGGTGTCATCCGTGGCATGTGGTGGGGAGGCGACTCGCTCTCCATCATCTCCCGCACCAAAGAATTCTCCGAAGACAATGATTGTTGGGGGAGATCACGGGCCGGACTGAAAAACATAGATGATATGTCACCCTACAATTTATAAAAAGCCGGGTATATACATTATCTTTGAATACTTGCGATCCGGCCAGGGGCTTCGGCCTGGGGTGCCACTCGGGAATGGCTTCGGCGTCCGATTCCGAATCATCCGAAAGGGAGAGCTTCCCCTTCTTGGACGCCGCCGCCTCTGGGTCCGCGGAAGCCCCCCTTTTCTTCTTTCCCCCTTAAGGGGAGAATGGCTCTCCTCCTCCTCTTCGTCTTCATCTCCTTCGTGGGAGGAGAGAACTTTAGTGTCTTCGGACGCTATGTTCGAAGTACCTTTACGCTGAAGGCCACTTCTGGCCTCCTTGCCCTTCTTATTTCCCTTCTTCTCCTGCGTCTGGTACGGTGCCAGAACCAGCATCTTCGTCAGAAGAGGAATAGCTGGGTCTTCGATCAGTGGATCCGGACACTGGATCCACTCCGCCTTCTTCGTCCAGCCCTAAAGGATAAAGGGAAGGTTTAGCATACTCCTTGGATCTACAAACTGAGGATATGTTTGGAAAACTTACTGGAGTAGTCGGATGAGCACAGTCGAGGCCGAGGTCTTCGGTCGTTTTCGGCCACAACTTCTGGGCCTTGAAAAGCAGCTTCCATATGTCTTCGGTGCGTTGTGCCGAAGAACCGCTGCAGGGTCCGAGGACCAGCCGGATCAAACTCCCACAAATGGAGAGTCCAGCGTTGGCAGGGGAGAATCCGGCGAAATAGCATCACCTGGATCACGTTGGCTAGACTGGTGTTCTTCTCTATCATGCTCTGGATGCGCTTCTGCAGCGTCATCACCTCGTCGGATGACGCCCAATCCAGGCCCTTGTTAATCCATGATGTGATCCGCATTGGAGGACCGGATTTGAACTCCGAAGTGGCGGCCCATGTGGCATCACGAGGCTCCGTGATGTAGAACCACTCCTGTTACCATCCCTTCACGGTTTCTACGAAGGTTCCCTTTAGCCAGGTGACGTTTGGGAGTTTGCTCACCATGGCGCCGCCACACTCCGCGTGTTGACCCTCGACCACTTTCGGCTTCACGTTGAAGACCTTAAGCCATAGGCCGAAGTGGGGGGAATGCGGAGGAACGCCTCACACACGACGATGAACGCAGAGATGTTGAGAAATGAATTGGGGGCTAGATCATGGAAATCTAGCCCGTAATAGAACATGAGCCCGCGGACAAAGGGGTAGAGAGGAAACCCTAGTCCGCAAAGGAAGTGGGGGATGAACACTATCCTCTCATTGGGCTCCGGGGTGGGAATGATCCGCTTTTTGGCGGGAAGCCGGTGGGCTATTTCCTTGGCTAAATACCCCGCTTCTCGGAGTTCCTTGATGTTCCCCTCCGTGACGGAGGAAGCCATCCACTTGCCCTGCGCTCCAGATCCGGACATGGCTGGAGTGTTTGCTGGGGACGAAAGGGATTGAAGCTTGGGCGCTGGAGCTCGAGGGCTGATGGGCTGAGAAGGAAGAAGGCGTGGGGTGAAAAGATGGATCCTTATATTCTCATAAAGGCAGTGAATATCAAGCGCCCCCCCCAAGCCTTAAAACTCGCCTATTCCCAAGGGGTCGTGCTAACGGAACGGTTGGATTACCCAAACCCGTATTGATGAGAATCCCGCAATAAGGGGACACGATCTCTGATTTGACAAGACGTGTCAATGAAGACCGCGCCTCGAAAGGAGAAGCGGGAGGCTGAAAAACGGTTCAAAATAAAGCTGGAACACAACACCTCACCGAAAAAGCTGTCAGAAGACATAATCTATTTTTGTTTAAGTATTTTTGCCCTTGTGGTTCAGGGTTATAGTTATAATACAGAGCCGGATATAGTTCTTTCGGTCAACTACTTTGAAGTGTTCGGAGGAGGAACCCGCCTTGCAATGCCGAAGACAATCTGCGCGCGGGACACATCATCATTGAAGCCTGGTTCAGGAGCTACTGAGGGAGTCCTGGATTAGGGGGTCCCCGGGCATCCGGGCTATGTGACGCGGGCCAGACTGGTGGGTCATGAAGATATAAGATAGAAGGCTTTCCTCCGTGTCCGAATGGGACTCTCCTTTGCATGGATGGAAAGCTTGGCGTTCGGATATGAAGATCCCTTTCTCTGTAAACCAACTCTGTACAACCCTAGGCCCCTCTGGTGTCTATATAAACCGGAGGGTTTAGTCCGTAGAGGCAATCACAATGATATAGGCTAGACATCAAGGGTTTAGCCATTACGATCTCGAGGTAGATCAACTCTTGTAACCCCTATACTCATCAAAGTCAATCAAGCAGGAAGTAGGGTATTACCTCCATTAAGACGGCCTGAACCTGGCTAAACATCGTGTCCCCTGCCTCCTGTTACCTTCGATCGTCAGACGCACAGTTCGGGACCCCCTACCCGAGATCGGCTGGTTTTGACACCGACAACCGTGCATTACCCTTTCTCACCTCGAGAGTCGGTGCAAACTTCGCCGGTGCATCCAAACCCCGTGATATGATACGCTCTATCACACATAAGCCTTATTATATCTTCCTCAAAACAGCCACCATACCTACCTATTATGGCTTTTCCATGGCCATTCCGAGATATATTGACATGCAACTTTCACCGCTTCCGTTTGATGACTTGAGCATTCATTGTCATATGCTTTGCATGATCATATAACTGACATAGTAGTTGTGGCTCGGCCACCGTTCATCATTTTTTATACATGTTACGCTAGATCATTGCACATCCTGGTACATTGCCAGTTGCATTCATATAGAGTCATACTTTTTCATAGGTATCGAGTTGTAATTTTTATTCCTTCTGAGTTATAAGTAAATAGAAGTGTGATGATCATCATTATTCATTTTTAGAGCAGTGCCCCAGTGAGGAAAGGATGATGAAGACTATGATTCCCCCACAAGTCGGGATGAGACTCCGGACAATGAGGGAAAGAAATAAAAATAAAAAAAAGAAAAAGAAAAAGAAATAAAAAAAGAAAGAAAAAGAAAAATAAAAAAACAAAGAGAGAAGGGGCATTGTTAGTATCCTTTACCACACTTGTGCTTCAAAGTAGCACCATGTTTTTCATATAGAGAGTCTCCTATTTAGTTACTTTCATATACTAGTGGGAATTTTTAATTATAGGATTAGATGCACACCCACTTAGTTTTCATATTGAGATTTCATACACTTATAGCGCTTAGTGCATTCGTTGCATGGAAATCCCTACTCCTCGCATAGTTATCGATTGATGGGCATCTCCATAGCCCGTTGGTTAGCCGTGTCGATGTGAGACTTTCTTACTTTTTTGTCTTCTCTATATTTACCCCTATCATCATACTCTATTCCACCCGCAGTGTTATATCCATGGCTTGCGCTCATGTATTGCGTGAGGGTTGAAAAAGCTGAAGCGCATTAAAAAGTATGAACCAATTGCTCGGCTTGTCATCGAGGTTGTGCATGATAAATACTTTGTATTAAGAAGACATAGCATGACAAGACTATATGATTTTGTAGGGATAGCTTTCTTAAGCATTGATATTTTGAAAGACATGATTGTTTGTTGGGATGCCTGAGTTTTGATGTCTTTATGTCAAATTATAGACTATTGCTTTGAATCACTTATGTCTTAATATTCATGCCATGCTTAGACATATGATCAAGTTTATGCTAGGTAGCATTCCACATCAAAAATTATCTTTTTATCATTTACCTACTCGTGGACGAGCAGGAATTAAGCTTGGGGGTGCTGATATGTCTCCGTCGTATCTATAATTTTTTATTGTTTCATGCCAATATTATACAAGTTTTACATACTTTTGGCAATGTTTTATATGATTTATTTGGACTTTATTGATCCAGTGCCCAATGCCAGTTCCTATTTGTTGCATGTTTTTTGTTTCGCAGAAAATCCATATCAAACGTAGTCCAAACACGATAAAATTTACGGAGATTTATTTTGGAATATATGTGATTTTTGGGAGTTGGAATCACCGCAAACGGAGGCCCACACAGCCCACAAGACACCAGGGCACGGCCCAGGAGCCAGGCTTGTGGTGGTGGGTTGTGCTCACCTTGTACGTTGGTTGGAGCTCTACTTCGGGCACAAGGAAGCTTATATCCGGAAAAAAAAAATCGTGTTAAAATCTCAACTCAATCGGAGTTATGGATCTCCCAAAATGTAAGAAACAATTTTCGGCCAAATCTGGGGAACACGAAACAGAAGGGAACAGAGAGGGAGATCCAATCTCAGAGGGGCTCCCGCCCCTCCGCCGCCATGGAGGCCATGAACCAGAGGGGGAACTCTCCTCCCATCCAGGGGGGAGGCCAAGGAAGAAGAAGAAGGAGGGGGCTCTCTCCCCTCTCTCCGGTTCTATGCCGAGCGTCACTGGGCAAGGATGATGACTGCGATCTACATCAACAATCTTGCTACCGTCAACACCAACTCTCTCCCCCTCTATGCAGTGGTGTAACACCCCTTCTCCCCGCTGTAATCTCTACTTAAACATGGTGCTCAACTCCATATATTAATTCCCAATGATCTATGGTTATCCTATGATGTCTGAGTAGATCCGTTTTATCATGTGGGTTAATCGTGATCTTGGTTGGTATGATTGTATATTTTATTTATGGTGTTGTCCTACGGTGCTCTCCATCTCGCGCAAACGTGAGGTTTCCTCGTTGTAGGGTGTTGCAATACGTTCATGATTCGCTTATGGCGGGTTGCGAGAGTGACAAAAGCTTAAACCCGAGTAGGTGGGTTGTTGCGTACGGGATAAATAGGACTTGATACTTAATGCTATGGTTGGGTTTCATGACCTTAATGATCTTTAGTAGTGGCATATGCTTGCTAGGGGTCCAATCATAAGTGCATGTGATCCAAGTAGAGAAAGTATGTTAGCTCATGCCTCTCCCTTATATAAAATTACAAGAATGATTATCGGTACTTGTTATCGATTACCTAGGGACAAATGACTTTCTTGTTGACAAAATCTATCCACTTTTATTACCTTGCAATTTATTCATAGTTTTATTCTCGCAAAGTACTCATAGTTTTATTCTTGCAGAATAGTTTCATACTTGTTTTAGGTAAAGTAAACGTTAAGCGTGCGTAGAGTTGTATTGGTGGTCGATTGAACTTGAGGGAATATTTGTTCTACCTTTAGCTCCTCGTTGGGTTTGACACTCTTATTTATCGAAGAAGGCTACAAACGATCCCCTAACTTGTGGGTTATCAAGACCTTTTTCTGGCGCCGTTGCCGGGGAGCAATAGCGTGGGGTGAATATTCTTGTGTGTGCTTGTTTGCTTTATCACTAAGTAGTTTTATTTCCTGTTCTATGTTGTTCTCTATCTTTAGTTATGGATATGGAACACGAAACACCAAAAAAATTAGTGGTACTTGCTACTCATGGAGATGGGGAACCTCCTAAAACCCTCGATGCTCGTTATGTAAAAGATATTATGCACTGCTTTGTTAATCCTGAGAAAACCCCATTCAACAATATAATGGGAGTAACGTTGGATCAACGTGAATACTTTAGGGATTATCGCTTGACTCATAAAGGGAAATTGTTATGGGATCAAATTCATATGTTGCATTGGTATGCTCGGGAGCTATGCTTGAGATATGATTATACTTGTTGCTCTAGGAGGAACGCTCCACACCTTCCCTTTTCATGCAAATTTAATGATAATGAAACCTTGGCTTCTTATGCTAATGGTATATATGATTACTATGATGTGGGATGAAATGAAGAATTTTTTGCTTTTAAGGGTGCTTATGAAATTGAATCTTTGCTTGAAAAGTTTGAAGATTTTGATGATTCAGTTTATAGACCTGAAAATTTTGCTATCCTTAAATATTGCTATGATAATTATAAATGCAATTACAACATTGATGTATTTATTGAGAGAGTTCCCGCTGTCCAAGAAGAGACTAATATTTTGCAGGAGTCTATGGAAGAAGAAATTGATGATATTGTGAGCCCATTGGATGAAAAAGATGAGGAGGAGAGAGAAGAACAAAAGGAGGAAGAGCGGATTGATCACCCGTGCCCACCTTCTAATGAGAGTAACTCTTCAACTCATACATTGTCTAATGTCCCTTCGTTCTTGCCGAAGGATGAATGCTATGATAATTGCTATGATCCCGTTGATTCCTTTGAAATATCCCTTTTTGATGATGCTTGCTATGCTTGTGGCCATGATGCCAATTTAAATTATGCTTATGGAGATGAACTTGCTATAGTTCCTTATGTTAAGAATGACAATGTTTCTATTGCACCCACACATGATAGTCCTATTATCTTTTTGAATTCTCCAAACTACACTATATTGGAGAAGTTTGCCCTTATTAAGGATTACATTGATGGGTTGCGTTCTACCACTACACATTATTATTTTGATGAGTATATTATGCATGTGCTTGCTGCTCCTACTTGCAATTATTATGAGAGAGGAACTATATCTCCACCTCTTTATGTTTCCAATACGATAAAATTGCAAGAAACTGCTTATGCTATGTATTGGCCTTTACTTAATGTGCATGAATTGTTCTTTTATGACATGCCGATGCATAGGAAGAGACTTAGACTTCGTCATTGCATAATATATGTTGCTTTGTGCTCACTACTAAATGCCAAATCATTGTTAATTAAAATTGGCTTTGATGTACCTTGGGATCCGGGTGGATTCATTACTTGAGCACTTTATGCCTAGCTTAATGGATTTAAAGAAAGCGCTGCCAGGGAGACAACCCAGAAGTATTAGAGAGTCATTTATTTATGTCGAGTGCTTTTATAAAGTTTAAAAACAAAAAATATAGAGGGGAACTTAAAACTTCACAAAAAGAAAAGTGAAAGTGAGATAGACGAGCACCGTGGAAGCGGGAGCATACCTTGAACTTTGTTCATGCCCATGGAAACTTTGTGAATCTTGAATTGAAGAAAATTTTCAATAAAAATAATTATCCCCTTGTACAATTCCATTGTTTTACAAAAATAATGTGCCAAGATTTGCCTTTAGGATGAGTAGATTGCTTGTTGGTATGTGCGGTGCAAAAACATAAACTTTGGCTGTAGTGCGTGATTTTACATTTTTTTACTAGAACGTCGAAAGGTTCTAAAACTATTTGCACAGTCTTTCTATACAAATTTTTTATTTTGTCCTGATTTTTTAGAACTTTTGGAGTACCATAAGTATGGTGAATGTTTAGATTACTACAAATTGTCCTGTTTAAGACAAAATCTGTTTTTTACGCATTGTTTTGCTTATTCTATTGGTGGTATAAGCCATGGAAAAGTTATAATATAGTAGCTACAATGCAAAAATAAAATATGAATTGGTTTGCAATAGTACTTGAAGTAGTAATTTGCTTTATTATACTAACGGATCTTACCGAGCTTTCTGTTGAGTTTTGTGTGGATGAAGTGATCGAAGATCAAGGAGGTCTCGATATGAGGAGGAGGAGAGGCAAGAGCTCAATCTTGGGGATGCCCAAGGCACCCCAAGTAAATATTCAAGGATACTCAAGCGTCTAAGCTTGGGGATGCCCCGGAAGGCATCCCATCTTTCTTCAACAAGTATCGGTATGTTTTTGTTTTCGTTTCGTTCATGTGATATGTGCAAATCTTGGAGCGTCTTTTGCATTTAGTCTTTCCCTTTTTCTTTTATGCATCATGCTGGTATGAGATAGTCCATGGTTGATTTATAGAATACTCAGTGCACTTCACTTATATCTTTTGAGTATGGCTTTGTAGAATGCTTCATGTGCTTCACTTATATCATTTGAAGTTTGGATTGCCTGTTTCTCTTCACATAGAAAACTGTTATTTGAAGAATGTATTTTGCTTCACTTATATTTATTAGAGCATGATCTTTTATAGAAATAATTAAACTCTCATGCTTCACTTATATCTATTTAGAGAGTCCAAAGGAATTGGTCATTTGCATGGTTAGTCATAAAATCCTACATAAAACTTGTGGATCGCTGAATATGATATGTCTGATTCCTTGCAATAGTTTTGCGATATAGAGATGGAATATGTGGGAGGTACTAATAAACGGTTGTGGCTAGTAAGAATATTGGTGTTAAGGTTTGTGATTCCCGAAGCATGCACGTATAGTCTCTCGTTATGCTATGAAGTTGGAGCATGATTTATTATTGATTGTCTTCCTTATGAGTGGAGGTCGGGGACGAGCGATGGTCTTTTCCTACCAATCTATCCCCCTAGGGGCATGCGTAGTACTTTGCTTCGAGGGCTAATAAACTTTTGCAATAAGTATATGAGTTCTTTATGACTAATGTGAGTCCATGGATTATACGCACTCTTACCTTTTTGCAGTTTGCTAGCCTCTACGGTACCGTGCATTGCCCTTTCTCACCTCGAGAGTCAGTGCAAACTTCATCGGTGCATCCAAACCCCGTGATACGATACGCTCTGTCACACATAAGCCTTATTATATCTTCCTCAAAACAGCCATCATACCTACCTATTATGGCTTTTCCATGGCCATTCCAAGATATATTGCCATGCAACTTCCATCGCTTCCATTTGATGACTTGAGCATTCATTGTCATATTGCTTTGCATGATCATATAGCTGACACAGTAGTTGTGGCTCAGCCACCGTTCATCATTTTTTATACATATTACGCTAGATCATTGCACATCCTGGTACATTGCCAGAGGCATTCATATAGAGTCATACTTTGTCATAGGTATCGAGTTGTAATTTTTACTTCTTCTGAGTTATAAGTAAATAGAAGTGTGATGATCATCATTATTCATTTTTAGAGCAGTGCCCCAGTGAGGAAAGGATGATGGAGACTATGATTCCCCCCACAATTCGGGATGAGACTCCGGGCAATAAGGGAAAAAAAGAAAAAGGAAAAAAGGAAAAGAAAGAAAACAAAGAGAGAAGGGGCATTGTTAGTATCCTTAACACACTTGTGCTTCAAAGTAGCACCATGTTTTTCATATAGAGAGTCTCCTATTTAGTTACTTTCATATACTAGTGGGAATTTTTCATTATAGGACTAGATGCACACCCACTTACACCCACTTAGTTTTCATATTGAAATTTCATACAATTATGGCTCTTAGTGCATTCGTTGCATGGCAATGGGCATCTCCATAGCCCATTGGTTAGCCGCGTTGATGTGAGACTTTCTTACTTTTTTGTCTTCTCTATATTTACCCCTATCATCATACTCTATTCCACCCGTAGTGCTATATCCATAGCTTGCGCTCATGTATTGCGTGAGGGTTGAAAAAGCTGAAGCGCGTTAAAAGTATGAACCAATTGCTCGGCTTGTTATCGAGGTTGTGCATGATAAATATTTTGTGCTAAGAAGACATAGCATGACAAGACTATATGATTTTGTAGGGATAGATTTTTTAGCGTTGATATTTTGAAAGACATGATTGTTTGTTGGGATGCCTGAGTTTTGATGTCTTTATGTCAAATTATAGACTATTGCTTTGAATCACTTATGTCTTAATATTCATGCCATGATTAGACATATGATCAAGTTTATGCTAGGTAGCATTCCACATCAAAAATTATCATTTACCTACTCGAGGATGAGCAGGAATTAAGCTTGGGGATGCTGATACGTCTCCGTCGTATCTACAATTTTTGATTGTTTCATGTCAATATTATACAAGTTTTACATACTTTTGGCAACATTTTATATGATTTATTTGGACTAACGTATTGATCCAGTGCCCAGTGCCAGTTCCTGTTTGTTGCATGTTTTTTTCCCCAGAAAATCCATATCAAACGAAGTTCAAACGCGATAAAATTTTATGGAGAATTATTTTGGAATATATGTGATTTTTTAGAGTTGGAATCACCGCAAACGGAGGACCACACAGCCCACAAGACACCTGGGCGCGACCCAGGAGCCAGGCTCGTGGTTGTGGGTTGTGCTTACCTCGTACATCGGTTGGAGCTCTACTTCGGGCGCAAGGAAGCTTATATTCGGAAAAAATCGTGTTAAAATCTCAGCGCAATCGGAGTTACGGATCTCCCAAAATATAAGAAACGGTCTTCGGCCAGATCTGTGGAACGCGAAACAGAAGGGAACGGAGAGGGAGATCCAATCTTGGAGGGGCTCCCGCCCCTCCGCCACCATGGAGGCCATGGACCAGAGGGGGAACTCGCCTCCCATCTAGGGAGGAGTCCAAGGAAGAGGGAGAAGGAGGGGGGCTCTCTCCCCCTCTCTCCCGGTGGCGCCGGAACGCCGTCGGGGCAAGGATCATGACGGCGATCTACATCAACAATCTTGCTACCGTCAACACCAACTCTCTCCCCCTCTATGCAGTGGTGTAACACCCCGTATCCCCGCTGTAATCTCTACTTAAACATGGTGCTCAACTCCATATATTATTTTCCAATGATCTATGGTTATCCTATGATGTCTGAGTAGATCCGTTTTGTCATGTGGATTAATCGTGATCTTGGTTGGTATGACTGTATATTTTATTTATGGTGCTGTCCTACGGTGCTCTCCATCTCGCGCAAACGTGAGGGGTCCTCGTTGTAGGGTGTTGCAATACGTTCACGATTCGCTTATGGTGGGTTGCGAGAGTGACAGAAGTTTAAACCCGAGTAGGTGGGTTGCTGCGTATGGGATAAAGAGGACTTGATACTTAATGCTATGGTTGGGTTTCATGACCTTAATGATCTTTAGTAGTTGCGGATGCTTGCTAGGGGTCCAATCATAAGTGCATATGATCCAAGTAGAGAAAGTATGTTAGCTCATGCCTCTCCCTTATATAAAATTATAAGAATGATTACCGGTACTTGTTATCGATTACCTAGGGACAAATGACTTTCTTATTGACAAAAGCTATCCACTTTTATTACTTTGCAATTTATTCATAGTTTTATTCTCGCAAAGTACTCATAGTTTTATTCTTACAAAATAGTTTCATACTTGTTTTAGGTAAAGTAAACGTTAAGCGTGCGTAGAATTGTATCGGTGGTCGATAAAACTTGAGGAAATATTTGTTCTACCTTTAGCTCCTCGTTGGGTTCGACACTCTTATTTATCGAAGAAGGCTACAAACGATCCCCTATACTTGTGGGTTATCATTAGGTGAGCCCATCTAACAAAAATCTCTCCTACCAAAGCATCCATTCGCTCCAGAAGCGCCTCCCTTCTCACCAGACAGTCCCAACCTATGAGTGGGCAAACCCGTGTCGCCACCGGTGCATTCTACAGCCGTCAGCCTCTTTCAAATAGAAAACATGAGCGCCGATTGAGGCACAAGGATGGGGACGAGATGAATCACATGTCGGGATCGCCCTGTATCACCGTTGCAGACATCCCCAATGTACAAGGCGACCTCCTCGCCGAGGCACTCTTCCGCCTCCCCGTGACATTCCTCCGTGTCTCATGTCTCACCTACAAGTTTCGTCCAAGAGGTGTGATGAGGCTCACCCCAGCCCTAACCTCACCTACCTAAAAGAACCTAATGTTCAACTTTTGTTTTGATTTTTTTTCCTTCTTTCTCAAATTTTCACCTGTTCTTCCCCTGAAGACAATAGTACTAGTTATAGTAATAGTAATAGTAATAATAATAACAACACCATGTTGGGCGGCCCCGCTCTCAACCCACCCGCATCCCCTAATTATGCGCGTTGTACCCCTTGCAGTTGCTCACCACATGCAATTGGCACAGATTTGGAAATAAACTCAAAATATCTTTTTTTTAATCTCAACCTATGTATTGTGCCCGCTGAAAAAGAGGACTTCTCTGCACCCCTAGTTATGTGCGCCTTGTGCCCCAAAAAAAGTACATGCAATTTCCATCATGTGCAGTTGCATGTTTTTTTTGCGAGAAACTGTCGATCTATTCATCTTTAAAGACAAGTGTGTGACTGGGTCGCAAGTTTGCAAAAGAAAAACCTACTTATTTTACAATCCTAACTAATTTTTTATGTCCATGCAATGGGAAAATAAATTTTGTTGTTGCAATCATATTGTTAGAAGCATGCTAACTTGCATATTCGAAATAAAATGAATCTTATATTTACTAATTGGAGGCACCATACAAACATCTACAGTAAGCCACATCATTAAAATTAATTACACCGTTGATCTGTATAATTGGTCAATCTTAACCCCATGATTTATGTTACTTTCACCATAAAAAAACCCCAACACACACGTGACAAAGGCCAAACCTGAACTAACATGCACATTAAAATTAGTTACACCGTTGATCTGTATAATTGGTCAATCTTAACCCCACGATTTATGTTACTTTCACCATGAAAAAAAAACCCAACACACACGTGATAAAGGCCAAACCTGAACTAACATGCACGTATTTCTCCATACCTATAGCCGTTCAATGGAGTAGCAGATGGGGACACTAAAAGTCCACAAGATTAATCCTAAATAAAATAAAGCTATAGAACCATTTGATTAGTAACGTGGAATCAATCCAACAACTCAATCGACTTGGAGTCCTGTACCATGACTCCGTGTACGAATAGCTGTACGTACATCTGCCTAAAAAAGCCCCGTGTACCTCTCCATCTATTTTCTCGAGCGCCGCCTCTGTCATCCTATTCACAAGATCGGCGTTGCCTCTATGTCACCCCTCGCCCTTGCCGTGCAGCCGGCCAAAGTCTGCACCCCTCCTCGCCAGCTCCGCCACGGTATCCTCAAGATCCGAGTGGCCTGTATGTCACGTGTCTTCTCGCCCTTGCCGTTCTGCCGGCCAAGGTATCCACCTCCACCTCAGTGTTCTCATCGCATCAGGCTCAACCAGTCAAGGTCTCCATCAATTCCTACAGGTTGTCATCCCATCCAAGCTAACCTACGGGCCTACTCATACATTACGTTTATCCTCGATAACAAGTACGATCAGGTTTCAACATGTTCCCAACCGGCGGCTGGACAAGGAGATACAATTTCTTTTGATTTTTGAAACGGACAGTTTCTTTTGATTTTTGAAACGGACAGTTTCTTTTGATTTTTGAAAAGGACAGTTTCTATTGATAGGTCGCTGTAGATGCAAGATGATGGAAGAAAATTCTATAGATTTAAGTGAGCCAATGCTCTGGTGACCTTCTGATAAATCTCTACAGATTCATGTCGCTGTTCCTGTGGTGTTATGTTTATTTATTTGAACAAGATCTCAACACTGATGTTATGATTAAACATATGGAGCGTCCCGCAAAAAATAAGGAGTGTCCATCCTCTAAAATAGTCGCATGGAGTGATCTCATCAGTGCTTCTTATTTTCCTTATGTTAGTACAGAGCTAACAAGAATATGAGCAATATACAAAGTGTTGATCTATAGGTGCCTTTAAATACTATTGCTTTTAGAAATAATAGACAGATCAAGCTAAAGGACATCGCACAGATCAATAGATCAAGTAGCATCCTCTTTATTCTTATTTGTTGGAAAAGAATCTCTTCCGATGTGGTTAAGATAAATATATGAATTGTAATAAGCATATTTCGATTCTGACGTTCCTATTTGTCACATTCTTTGTGGGCCATGTTGAAAATGCAAAAGTCTGCTTTCTGCCCTAACTATCTATTTAATTATTCATTAAGGTGTTGATGATATTATATTTTCTATATTTCATTACAAACATGTGAATTCAATAGGCCTGTAGTTGCACAAAATCCGTAAATTATTACATCATCAAGATAATGCTCTGTTCCTGCTACGAATATTAATCATCTCTGTTTATGTTAAGTACAATCTTTGCTAAGAATAACTTGCCAATTGCACTTTGAGGAAAATCATTTTTTCTTGATTAGTATTTTTTTAGGTACACGAAATCATTCCTCTATATCAGTATTAGAAAGTTAATGTGTTTAATTATATCGTCAGAATTGTCCATTGAATGTTCCTAATGTAGCCATCAAAGGTGAGAAGTTATGTGTGTACAACACTTTTGCGTCCGATCCCTATATGGAATAGATCCTGTGGTGTGCTCTGATTTGGATCTGAGTATGGATTGTCGGATGGCGGAGGTCGTACGCTCATCGGACATAGAACATCGTACACATAACAATGCTCAATAGTCAATACTGATATCACCATAACTGTAGCTTATCTGCCAATCTCTACATGTATCCTTTCGCCTCAATTTTTATGCACATAATCGTAGTTTGAGGTCATTTTCCTCCTTAGCAAATTTTTCAGTGTGGGCAAGCTTCAGAAGTGTAGATGTGCACACAAGATAAACAAATAGTTGGCGGTGACGATCATCTATGAAACAGCACAAAAGGCTATGGTAAAAGACATACGCCCTATCTTCTCCCAACAATGTCTAAGCTTCATATGATAAAAAAATGTTATATTATATTCGGTCAACATGTCATGAGAAATTCATATCTAACATACTAAATTGTACAGAATACATTCATAATTGTTTGTGTGAACACTCTTGGAGTCACCGCTAATTATAAATTAGATACGAAAATGAAAATTGACGGGTGCTCTTTATGTTTAGTTGTTTACAGTTTAATTAAGATGGCATTGGTATAGTGAACATGACGGGCCTGAATAAATAAGGTAAATACATTTTAGTTATTATTACAAGTTTACACGTGTATTGAATATTACAACTTTTGTCAGCACTTAACTTTCTTCCAAGGTGCTAGCCCGTGCAGGTGCACGGGTTGATGACTAGTGATAATTTAAGTATTATAAAAAAAGACAAAGAAAGAAAAATATGACAAGGACAAAAATAATAAAGTAAAAAAGGTAGGAAATTTAAAAAAAAAATCAAAGACATATAAAGGTTAAATGGAAATCACAAAAAAGAAGAGAAATGTGAATAAAAATAAAAATAAAAATAAAAATAAAAAGGCAAAGACATGCATTGAGACGTGGCCTTGAAAAGGCCCAGAAAACAAAACGAAAAGGGCTTGAAATCAGGATGGGTTGCTATTACGTATGCGGCGAAAAAAAGGAAAAATCGTATGAATATGCGAATCTTTGAGTGAATCAAACGAGCAGTGATGAAGAAAAGGACAAGAAAAGGTCGGCAGTTGTGTTCTTACACGTGGCCCCGCGTGTCATTCGCAGTCTATCTATCCGCGTCTGGATAACTTCGTATCGAAGTCAAGCACTGTTCCTTTTTTTTCATTTTCTTTAATCTGAGGGAAGCTCTGTTCTTATCCACTTTCTCACCCTACAGCCTCCCTCCCTTCACAGTATACTCTCACAAAACACCCCAACTAATATCTTATTCCACACACACACCTTCCTACATTCTGTCTAACACGAGAGAAGCCTTACACGAGGCAGCTTAGAAAACCACAAGGTCTCTTTTGCAATTGCCCCCCGATTTTTTTGGACGGTAGAAACGAAAGGGGGAGAGCGCAGAGGAGAGGAGAGGAGAGGCGAGACGCCACCGAAAGAGGAGAGAGCCATCAGCCATGGGAGGAGGCGTCATGCGCACCGCCGCGAAGGTCGGCCTCGCCGGGGGCGCCGCGGCGGCGGCGGGCCGCTTCCGCAACGTCGCCCCGTCCTTCGCCACGGCCCCCGCCGCCGAGGCCGCCTCGGCGGCGCCGCTGCTGTCCGCGGCCGGGGAGATTCCCGCGGTGGCGCCGGCCGGCTCGCAGTGGGCGTCCTGGGAGGTGGACGACTGGGAGTTCGCGGACTGGAGGTCCGAGTCGGCGTCCGAGGCGGACGTGGCGGTGGTCGGGGGGCCGAGGCTGGTCTTCGCCCCGCCGTCGCGGGAGGAGGCCGAGGAGGCCACCGCCGAGCTCCGGGAAGCTTTTGACAGGTGACTTGGATGCATTTCTTCTCGGGATTTGTCGAATTGGAGGAAAATTGCTCCGGGCTTTCTCGGGGACAAATGATTGCTTTGAGCGATGGTTTGGAATATTAAGAAGCCTTATGCACTCTTGATATGCACGTCCTGATTTGATGGTATCAAGTTGATTTGTGAGGGTTTAGGAATTGGATTCTATACTGCTTAAATTTGATACGCCAGGCCATGTTGCGCTTATAGGGATGCTTAAGGAAGAAAATAGTAAAAAATGTACCGAGTTAGAAAGCGCCTACACTAAGAGCTCTTGTCTCCAACGCACCTAAAGTAAGCGCTGCGTCGCTCATGTGAATAGGTGTGAGCGTCCGACGCATGGTAGAGCAGTGGGAAAGAGTAGTGATGCCAGCCTTGAGCCAGGGAAAGAGTCCCAATCTGGCAAAACGTCTGGGATCTTCTCCCCTAGCGCCTGTAGGTAGCATCGCGTTGTAGATCGCCTTATTGTAATTGTAAGTCAAATACTTCACTGTACCCATTACTTATACTTCATAATAAAGAGAAGAACCTCTCTGAAATTTGTGTTCATTTTGTATGTGATGGGTCAATTATGGTGCTGTTCAGGGGAGTGTTCAATTTGCACTCAAGAAGTATCAAATCAAAATTAGTTTTATGAGTGTCAAAAAGAAAATAAATATGTCATGAAGTTTGAATGACCGTTTGTGTTTTAAATTTGTTACTCCATTTTCACTTAGTACTAAGAACTCAAGACATCACTTCCCTAATATATTAATGAGTACTCCCTCGGTGAAGAAATATAAGACCGTTTAGATCACTAACCGTTTAGATCACTAAAGTAGTGATCTAAACGGTCTTATATTTCTTTACAGAGGGAGTAGTAAATAAATGAAGGTGACTCCAGTTTGTTTCCTGTACGTTACTCCAGTTGACCAATTCATGTTGGTTCATTCAACAAGCTAACCTTGAACAGGCTATGATATCGTCACATCTGTACAACTCTGTCCCTTCAGTTCTCTTGTATATTGCAGGAGAAAACCCTCTGTGCATCAAGTACAAATGTTGTGTTTGTTTACATTCAAGTTTTTGCTACCTTTATGTTTTAGAATTTGTTGCACTTGCACGTATTGCCTTTTTCTTCATCTACATATTATGTTATTATATCCAAATGTTCTGAAGCCTTACAAATGATTGTTTGTAGGGTTTATTTTAAAGAGACTCCAGTAGAAGTTGTTAAGGAACATGATCAAGAGCTTAGCAAGCTGGGTGCCGATGCATTAATTCCTGCTATGCCGGGACATGTAGTGCAGGCTTTTACATTGTTAAAATCAAGCCCGGAGGCTCAGGTCTGTAACTGCATTGCTTCAATCAGTTGTTACTATCATCTATATGGATTGCACTGTCATATCTCTGTTGTTGGCTTTGTATACTCTTAAAATGTTAGTGGAGTTGCTTTTGAAAAGAGACACTTAAGTCAAATTCAATGCACCTGTTATCACTGAGGATTTGTTGTGTTGGTGTCATACCGTGGTAGTCATCAATCAGCTTATAGCTTGTTATAGTTGCTTTATGACGTTTCCTTGATAATTTTGGTAGGTTGTGTAGTTTAAGTTTGTATATGATTGTGTTGTAGTGTAGTGTTCATTATTTCTGCATGGAATGAATTTCCATTTTGGTAGCTTGTATACATGTTTGTACTACCTCCATTCCAAAATATAAGACGTTTTGGTTTTGGTAGGCTAGTTTAGCCTACCAAAACGTCATATTTTAGAACGGAGGTAGTATATGAGTTTGTTGTTCATGATTTCTCTATGGAATGAATTTCCATCTTTTAGCTGTGTCGTTTCCCGAAGCATGGCACCTTGTCCTTAGATAATTGGTGCCAGGTGAATTTGTATGTAACATACCAACATTTAATTCACGGTGTTAATGAATTATTTTCATCTTTTAGCTGCATACTTTCCAGAGGCATGGCACCTTGTCATTAGATAATCTATGTCAAGGGATTAATTATATGTAGCATAAAGATTTAGTTGAGCTGGGGCGTTCTGATATCCCATTTTTGTCACTTATGTTTTTTCATCTTGATCTCCAGAGCGTTGTTGCCTCGCTTGCGTCAGATAAAAATGTGTGGGACGCGGTGTTGAAGAATGAGAGGGTTATGGAATTTTACAAGAGTCACCAGCAAAGTATGCTTCACCTTGTCCTAATCTCAGAAGTTACATTTTGCGTTTATTATTCCTTGCGAACGGTACCGCCATTATTTTTCTGTTTTGAGGGTATTGTATGACAATTACTATCTTGTCTTGTGATACAGCTCTGGTCAATACTTTTCCTGAGGGCACCGACTCTACTGACTCAGTAGAGTCACCGGAGAAATTTGAAGAGGCATCCCCAGAATATGCACTGCCCACTGCCTCACCTTTGTCGGACTTTGTGGACAATGCGAAGAAGACGATGATGGAGATGGTTGACAACATAACCAACTTTTTCCAAGACCTGTTCCACAACCCGGCAGAAGCTGAGGCCGGACCGGGCTCATCCTCTAAAAAGCCTTCGTTCGCGGAGATGGCGGCTGGTGGATCTTTCATGGCTCTTGCCATGGCGGTCATCCTAGTTGTTCTGTTCAAGAGGGCATGAACATATACTACAAGTTCAAACGCTCTTGGTGCCTACTGGGCTTTAAATCTGTCGAAAATAACTCGTGTTATGAATATGGATGTATTGTACAGCGTGTGTCCCCTGCCGTACTGTGTCAGTTAAAACTTCCGAGTGTTGAGACCAGTTTAATAAAGACATGTTATGTTCCTGGCTAATTGGTAATGCTACGCTGAAGCATGGATACTTTATCTGTGTTAGAGGTGTGGTCATTTCTTCTTCTGAAGAGGCCATAGGGCATATATTAAGTAGTATCCCTTAGTCCCTAAATATAAGTCTTTGGATTACATACGAAGGAAAATGGGTGATGGGTGAATCTGTCTAAACTGTCTATATACATATTAAAAGCTTTAGAAAGACTTATATTTATATTTAGAAACGGAGAGAGTATAACCCATTAAAAAACTTTTTTTTATAAATTGAAAAAAAACACAACTCTTTAATAAGGGTGTCAAAGTCTGCTTCGTCATGGAGCAACCCCTTAAAAAACTTTCTTTTCTAATAAGTTGGAAAATACACTCAACTTTTTAAGGGCGCCGAAGTCTTCTTGACTCAACTTCTACCATGACCGACACATTATCTCCCACAAAGACCAATTACCACGGCTGACACATTATCTCCCACAAAGACCAGTGACCCTCCTGAAATGAAGTTGATCGACGAGATCAACGGGGATGTGTTGAGAAGAAATTCCATAATTGGTAGCCTTCCAAATAAAAAAGACATGTCTTTTTTTCAAGGAAAAACTTCTGATCTAATTCATCATCTTTTTTGAGGAAATGGCAGCATTGGCCGCCTATATGTTAAGCATGAGAAAAATCAAAATACAAATGTTCCACACGAGGGGAGGGGGTGGGGTGGGGTAAGAGGTACAAAAGTATTCCGGTGGCTAATCCGTTTCAGGTTCTGGAGTGTTCTCAGTATCACTAAGCCAGTGCATTGAGAGTGCAGGTTGTAGGATGCCAGTCTTGACGAGCTCCAGCAGATCATGTTCTCTCAAGGATTTGTTGTCAAAGACGCCCCTGTTTATTTCCTTCCATATGTTCCATTCGGTGCAAATGGCCGTGGAACAGGCCTTGACACCAAGAGGGCAAAACAGTTTGTTCCACGAGGTAGCAATAGAAGTGCCAGGCATAACAGACGCAGCAAGCCCAGGAATGTCACTCCAGCCAACAACCGGCATCCATATTAAGGCCCCGTTCGGTGTGCAGGAATTCTGCTGGAATTTTCGTAGGTCTGGTTTCCTTCGGAAAAATAACATGTAATGCGTTCGGTTCAAAAGAACGGCCTCGCTCATTCTACAGGAAAGTTCACCTAGCCTGTACTTTTTACGGGAACTAAAAAATCTACTCCAACACAATGTTTGGGCAGAAGCCCGATGCAAGGTGTGAGTTGGCCGTACTAAAAAATCTTTGCCTGTGAGTGTCAAGCTAGCGGCCAAGCAAACTGCATGTACAGGTAAATAAAAAACAATTTTCATACAATGGGAGGCTGATGCATGCACTGGCTTCTATCTCCCGGTTCCTTTGGTTTACTAGTTCACGCCTAACGCAACAAAATTTTGCATCCCTCTGTTTCACGCTCCAAGGTTTCTCCTAGTCAGGCAAAGTACACTCTTGTAAAGTTTTCAATCCCTTTGTTTTCTACTCCTCCACTCCGAACGGACCCTAATCTGGAGTAGAGCATGGTTCATAGTACAACCAGCTGATGGCTATAAGATGCTGCCATGTCATATATAGCCAAGCTTATAGCCGGCGGGTACAATGGCTAGATATAAAGATATGCTACTTTGTTAATACATGGCCTACCTACCACTTTCACATAGTGCATAAGAGCATGTGCTGCAGCTGGCTCTTATTCTGTAGCCGGCTCCTCTTTCTCTCCTTTTCATGTCAGCACAAAAATAATATTTTAGCTCTTATAGCCTGCTTATATAAGCTTATTGTACTTGCTCTGAGGGGCATTTAGTAAGAAGGTGGACCACGGTCTCATCCTACTGGTCACAGAGGGAGTAGATTGGATTATGGGGTATTGACCGCTTAGCAAGGTTGTCAGCATTGGGAATTCTAGTCTGGAGGCTTAACCAGAAGAATACCCACCTTGGGTCAGATTGAGCCTTCCAAACGCGGTCGAATTTGGTGTCCGTGAAGGAACCAAGGAATTGATAGTGGTATGCAGAGGAGGCGGAGTATGAACCCGAGGCACCCACAGTCCAGGAGATTCAGTTGGCAGTCACCATTTTCCAAGGCAGTATAATGAACATCAGAAATAACTGAAATCACATCTAGGTTCGTAGACTATCTACCAACAACAAAATCACATTTAGGTTCATAGACTATCTAGCAACAACTACAAGCATTGGAGCGAGTCGAACGCATCTCCTTGTCATTGTCCCTCCCTCATCAAAGTCAAGCAGAATTTGTTGTAATAGACAGTCGGAAAGTCGTCATGCTAAGGTCTCATAGGACCAATGCACCAGAACACCAATCGCCGTCGAAGAAAAGAGGTGCGTGAATCGAAGGATCCAACATGTAGAAACACAAACGATGCTAGATCTGCGAAGATCCACCGAAGACCAACATCAAATAAAATCCCACGAGATCCGTAGGAGAAGCACCTCCACACGCCCTCCAATGACGCTTGAGGGAGTCCTGGATTAGGGGGTGTCCGGATAGCCGAACTATCACCGTTGGCCGGACTCCTGGACTATGAAGATACAAGATTGAAGACTTCGTCCCGTGTCCGGATGGGACTTTCCTTGGCGTGGAAGGCAAGCTTGGCGATACGGATATGTAGATCTCCTACCATTGTAACCGACTCTGTGTAACCCTAACCCTATCCGATGTCTATATAAACCGGAGGGTTTTAGTCCGTGGGGCGAACAACAATCATACCATAGGCTAGCTTCTAGGGTTTAGCCTCTCGATCTCGTGGTAGATCCACCGTTGTACTACCCATATCATCAATATTAATCAAGCGGGAGTAGGGTTTTACCTCCATCGAGAGGGCCCAACACAGGTAAAACATCGTGTCCCTTGTCTCCTGTTACCATCCGCCTAGACGCACGATTCGGGACCCCTACCCGAGATCCGCCGGTTTGACACCGACATTGGTGCTTTCATTGAGAGTTCCTCTCGTAGTCGGCATCCTTAGGCCCGATGGCTCCTTCGATCATCAACAACGACGCGGTCCAGGTGAGACTTTTCTCCCGGACAGATCTTCGTATTCGGCGGCTTTGCATCTGCGGGCAATTCACTTGGCCATCCGGAGCAGATCGAAGCTACGCCCGCCATCGGTCGATTTGGGAGTTTGAACTACACGCCGACATCCGCGGAGACTTAATCTTCGACGGATTCGAGCCACAACCAGCGCGCCGACTTGTCTCGATGGGCACGATCTAGCTCTGCCGCCGAGCGAGGCCTCGAGGTCGCGATTCAGCGTCGCTCCGACCCTTAGCTCGGAGCCGACTCCGCCGATCGAGGGCGAGTGGTTGGACACCGCCTCGGGGCTACAATCTCTGGCGATTGAGCGAACACCATCCTCGTCGCTTGCGAATCCGTGACTCCAAGGTGCGGACTCCTCTCCGGACTCCGAACCTCCAGCGCCCGGCCAATCGAATCCGATTGGGCGCATCATGGAGTTCACTGCCGCGGACATCTTCGGCACTCGCCCTTTGGCGACATCCTGAATTCACTAAATTCTCTCTCTTTATCGGAGAGCCTGGCGGACTACGGTCGGGAAGGTTGAGATGCGGACGATGAAGAAATTCAACGCCCACCCACCACCCACTTTGTAGCCACTGCCGATGATTTAACCGACATGCTCGACTTGACTCGAAGACATCGACGGTATGGACGGCGATTTATTTGGAGACGACCAAGAACCAGCGCCTACGAGGCACTGGAAGGCCACCTCGTCATCGACATATACATGGTGGACATCCCAAAAGATGGGAATGGCGATGGAACAGCGGAGGATGACCCTCCAAGAAACAACCCAAGCGGCGGCATCACAGGCGCCGCTCTAAATCCCGCCACAAAGAAAACGGTGATTCCGCACAGAGATAATAACACCCGGACGGATTTAAGACAACCCCTCCAGCAGGATTCAAAGACAGAGGAGGGAGAAGCCAGCCCTCATGATAGAGCGGCGAGCAGGGAGGTGGAGGGCGATAATTATATGCCTCCTCCGAAGATGAGGCAAGCCTCGGCGACGGCAATTTGTCGTGCTCGAGGATCCCGCCGAACAGGAGCGTTTCAAATGCAAAGGCTTATGGCCACGGCAAGCAGCCTCAAGAAAAAGCAGCAGACTTAGAGTGACCAAGACTTGCTAGGCGACGGATGGATGAAGTCCTTGCAGCCAAGAGTACGAACTCGAACGCCCTCCAAGAGATACCCAAAATGCAGGCTGCTACCCCAATTAGAAGAAGCAGCACCCAAACCTACATCACCGGCGCATGATGCGGCCGATCGCCACCCGTGGTCGCGACAGAGAGGCCTCTAGACCCTCCATTCAAGCCGCACCCGGCGTCGCCGAAAAATACCAAGGCACGGGAAACACGCCGACTGCGAGACATATTGGAGGACAAGGCAAGGCAAACAAGATCGATCTACGGATCGCGTGGGCATCCCACGACGCGACGATAACCGTCACGCCGGATACTGACAATTCGGCGGGCGAATCTGACGAGACAAAGCTCATTTGAGTTGCGTCGTGATATAGCTCAATCTGAGGCGCCAAGACACCCACTATGCTTCACGGGCGAAGTGATGGATCATCAAATCCCCAAGGGTTTCAAACCCGTAAACATCGAATCATACGATGGCACAACAGATCCTGCGGTTTGGATCGAGGACTACCTCCTCCATATCCACATGGCCCGCGGTGATGATCTACATGCCATCAAATACCTCCCACTCAAGCTTAAAGGACCAGCTCGGCATTGGCTTAACAGCCTGCCAAAGATAATCAATTGGTTGTTGGGAGGACCCGAAGCCGCATTCCTTGATAACTTCCGGGCACATCGTGCGACCACCGAGACGCCGATGACCTCAGCCACATAATTCAGCAGCCGGAAGAATCGGCGGACAATTCGGACACGGTTCCTAACCAAGAAAAATCAAATCGTTGACTGTCCGGATGCAGAGGCCCTTGCAGCCTTCAAACATAACATCCGCGACGAGTGGCTTGCCCGACACCTAGGATAGGAAAAGCCGAAATCCATGGCAGCCCTCACAACGCTCATGACCCGCTTTTGCGCGGGAGAGGACAGCTGGCTAGCTCGTAGTAACAACTTGACCAAAAACCCTGGTAGTTCGGATACCAAGAACAGCAATGGCAGGTCGCGTCGCAACAAGCACAAGCGCCGCGTGCGATGATAATGTTGAAGATCGACGGTCAATGCCGGATTCAGAGGCTCTAAACCCGGTCAGCAGAAAAAGCCGTTCAAAAGAAATACTTAGGGCCCGTCCAATCTGGACCGAATACTCGATCGCTCGTGCCAAATACATGGCACCCCGAAAACCAGCCAACCACACCAACAGGGATTGTTGGGTCTTCAAACAAAGCAGCAAGTTAAATGCCGAACTCAATGACAAGGGGATGCATAGCGATGACGAGGAGGAGCCCCGGCCGCCGAACAATAGAGGACAGAAGGGCTTCCCCACACAAGTGCGGGCGGTGAACATGATATACGCAACCCACATACCCAAAAGGGAGCGGAAGCGTGCACTAAGGGACGATATGCGATGGAGCCATTCTCCCGAAGTTCAACCCATGGTCCTCCCGCCCGATCACCTTTGATCGAAGGACCACCCACTAGCATCCGCCACGGCGGATTCGCCGCGTGGTTCTTGACCCAATCATCAACGGATTTCACCTCACTAGAGTCCCGATGGACGGCGGTAGCAACCTGAACCTGCTTTATCGGGATACGGTCGCAAAATGGGCATAGACCCTCAAGGATTAAACCCACAAAGACGACCTTTAAAGGCGTCATACCAGTGTAGAGGCCAATTGTACATGCTCAGTTACACTCGAAGTGGTCTTCGGATCCCCGGATAACTTCCGAAGCGAAGAGTTAATCTTCGACATAGTCCCGTTCCGCAGCAGCTATCACGCACTGCTTGGACGAACCGCATTCGCAAAGTTCAATGCGGTGCCGCACTACGCGTACCTCAAGCTCAAGATGCCAGGCCCCCGAGGAGTAATCACGATCAATGGAAACACCGAACGCTCTCTCCGAACGGAGGAGCACACGGCGGCCCTCGCGGCGGAGGTGCAAAACAGCCTCTCACGGCAATTCTCGAGTCCGGCTATTAAACGTCCGGAGACCGTCAAGCGCGCCCGGAGTAACCTACAACAAGACCGCCTGGCATGACCCGAGCACGCGTAGCAATCCGGCCCAACCCCAGCCCTCGCGAAATTGCGAAGCCAGTACTACGCGTACATAACTACGCTCTGGAGATACCATGGGCATAAGGGGAGGGGCACGACCACGGCACGCCCAGAACGCGGCTCAACCGCACCAGGGGCTCCCGATTGTGTCATTCTTTTTCTTTCTTCTTTTCCAGAAGCCCTGTCCGACACTAGAATTGCCGAACTCACGATGCAACAGCCTGGGAAGCAGAAAGCTACGTCGAGTGTCCAGGTGGTCACTACTACGAGCATTATACATGTTTTACATACCATCCCGCAGCTTACCCCTGGAGGGGGACATGTTAAATAGTCTCATCCCTTGCTTAACGCACTATTTGTATCATTTTGCTTTCATTGCAGTCCCTTTTTGAATAAACAATACATAGCTTTTGCCTATTATTGCACTCCTTTCTTTATCTATATATATGTTCATTCATGACATGTTGCACCCGTACACTTTGGTACGGCCAATACTTAAGTACCTCAAAAATATGGTGTGATAAGTCCGAACACTTTCACAAGTGCGGCACCCCGAACATATAGCATTATATGCATCGGCTCCGAATCATGTCTTGGGTCAATAGTTGGGTTTGCCCGGCTCCCATGTTTTAGTACCTTATGTTCCGTTATATCGGCTAAGGTAGCGCTGGGAGAACCACTGCGATTGTGCCCCGGTTGAGCTGGGTTGAGCACCTCGGTGGAAAGCTAAAACTGACCGTCATGATAGGGCGAGAGCGATCGCTGTTCGAGAGGTTTTTCGGGTCCCTAAAGACTTATGCCGCTTAGAGCGAGGAGTCGGCATTGTCCGGCCAAGGCGTGGATAGCGCCCCGAACTCGGTCTTCCGAATACTAGGGGCTTTGCCGAAATTTAAAATTATAGAATTCTATGGCTAAGTGAGAGTGCTCAAGCACTATAGTCCGTTGCCTTGTTCGTTGCGTTGGCGCCTCCTCAAAGGACCCAAGAATGGGAACAAGAGCGCTCAAGTTTATCCCGAACACCCCAAAGACTTTCGTGGCATGGGGGTGAAGCCAATGACTTGCCATCTCTCAAATTTGATAAATGGCCGCACGAAGGTAATATTTTAAATTCACAAGCGTTGCTTAGCGCATATGAACAAGTTTTCAGCGACTGAGATAACAAATGCGAGTCTATTAAAAATTACATCTTTGGAGCATTCACCGCTATAAAGCGGGCACCCTTCAGACGCCCTCATAGTACATTTCGGGCTTGCGATGCTCCTTGCCCTTCGTGGCCCGTCCGTCACAAGCTTCTCGGCATCCAGCTTGCCCGGTGCACTTTAGCACGGCAAGGCCCGACAGGCACCTTCAATGCAGACGGGCGCTTGATGACTTCAATCCATGGACAAAGGCCCACCACCCCGCACTAGCCCGGTAGCTCCTGGCATGGCTTTCAATGGCCACACCAATTATGAGGCCCTTCATGGCCTGTTCGGCGACCTTGTGAGCTCGACCAGCTGCTTCATTTGGTCGCTCGAAAACACCGGATGTCCGCCTCGATATCGAGACCGAACACCTTTTCCGTCGAGATCCCTCCTTGGCGTGGTAGAACGCGGCAACATCGGACACACTCGGGGCAGATCTGCGAATGCTCTGGAGAGCTCGGATTCGGGTAAGTAATAGATAATCCACTTTCACATGCTTGCTTTGCATAAAGAATGCCTTACCGCCGCTATCTTCTTTAATGATTCAATTTCTTGGAGGGCTTTTGGGCTTCGCCTTAGCGGCTTTGGCACTCTCAAGAGCCGAGGCGAGCTCGGACTCTTGAGTCTTGAGTCACGCTCAAACTCTCGTGTTTTTCCACGAGCACGGAGCTCTTGCCGCACCTCCGCCACCCGCGCCTCCTTCTTCTCTCGCTCGGTGCGCTCATGGCCGCTTTGCTTTCGGCCGTGGACACCGCTTCCTTCGTGTCGCCACCTCGTTCGTGGCCCCTACAATACCCACGTTAGTCTGTCATTTTGCAACCAAATCCTTTCTATAAGGTATTACTTTAATAAGGTATTACTTACCTTCCTTGTCCTCGAGCTGCTTCTTGGCAAGACCGAGCTCGTTCTCGGACCGCTCGAGGCTCTGCTTCAATGCATTGACCTCCGCAGATCGGTCTGGCAGAGGTCAAGCAATGGCAGCTGAATTCCCATATTGACATACTTATGTTAGACTCATGCGTGTATCTTTTTAGATCCTCGATCCGGTTTTTCTTTCCAACACCGAACTAAGCATCGAGGGCTCTGTCTATGTGGTAATATTTTTACATATTCTAAACTTACCTCAAAGCTTTGTTAGAAGGCTGGTGCAGCTTGATCGGCCTGCTCTTGGCGGATCTGAACTTTCTCGACCACCACACTCATAACAAAGCAGTGCTCCTCGTTGATGGAGGCGCCGTTAAGCGCCTCTAGCAAGCTATCTGGTGCCTCCGGATGGGCGGAGGTCACCGGCGTCGCGATCTTGCCCTTCTTACGAAGGGCCGCTTGCGGACTTGGAACCACTTGAAGGTTCGGTGCAGAGTCCGACACGGGCGGACTTAGAGCCCTCTGGGTCTCGCCCCTTGCGCCCGAGTCCGGGAGGTCGCCTTGCGGCGCCTCCAGACCACCTCCTCTGGCTGGGCCTTTGGGACTCCACCGCGGTGTCGCTCAAGGCGTCACGAGGAGAGGCGGTCGGAAGTGAAGTGCTATTCACATCCGACGAATCCAGGGAGCCGCTCGACGAAGCGGCGAGCTCGTCCTTGGGCGGGCTACATGGTTATATTCGGCGTTAGAAGACACTATGAAACAAATAAAAAGTCATGAGCTATTCCAGAGTCCCGACACTTACGATCTCGCCAGGGGCTTGGCCCTTGGTGGCCACTCCTCCTCGTCGTTGTCGGCTTGGTGGAGAAGTCCGGAGGAAGGGTCCTTCCTTTCTTGGACCCTTCGGCCTCCCGATCGGGTGGCCTTCCTTTCTTCTCTCCCACTGGGAGAGGCTTTTTCCTCCTCCCGTCCTCGGGGAGGATTCCGCTCAGTCGTCGGACGATGAGTCCGACAACACCTGGCGTCGGGCGCTCCTTCGAGTCCCGTGGCCTTCTTCTTGGCCTTCTTCTCGGCACCACGTGAGGTGCCGGAGCCAGCAGCTTCCGTCAGCGGGCGTCCGCTGGTCTTCGGCAAGGGCCGGACAGTTAACCTGCCGGACGTATTCGCCGATCTGTCAAAGGTAAGGAGTTTAGATCCCACATAGAGTCAAACTATGAAAACAAGAGTCCGTAAAGGGCAAAATAGCTTACCTCGGTAGCTTGGCGCCATGAGCTGAATCCACGATCTTGATGGCGGATGTGGGAGCCTCGGCGCCCTTGAACAAGACCTTCCGGCATCTTCGCACGTAGTGTCGAAGAGCCTTTTCGAGTTTGTCTGCTGTGCGGATCGAACTCCCACAATTTGAAGGCCCGTTGTTGGCATGGGAGGATCCGCGGATGAGCATAACCTGTTCTACATTGACAAGCTGAGATTCTTGTCCACCAGGGTTCGGACGCAGGTTTGGAGTCCGGACAGCTCTTCCGAATCACCCCACGTCAGGCCCATCTCTTTCCATGATGTGAGCCGTGTGGGGAAGCCGGATCGGAATTCGGGGGCCGCCGCCCATTGAGAGTCGCGTGGCTCGGTGATGTAGAACCACCCCGATTGCCACCCCTTTATGGTCTCCACAAAGGAGCCCTCGAGCCATAGGACTTTGGCCATCTTGCCAACCATGGCAGCTCCGCACTCCGCTTGGCGGCCGCCCACTACCTTCGGCTTGACATTGAAGGTCTTGACCATAAGCGAAGTGGGGCTGGATGCAAGGAAGGCCTCGCACACGACGATGAACGCCGAGATGTTGAGGATGAAATTGGGGCGGATCATGGAAGTCCAGCCGTAGTAGAACATGAGCCCCGGACAAATGGGTGAAGTGGAAAACTTAGTCCGGAGGAAGTGGGTGAGAACACCACCCCTCATGGGGCCCGGGGTGGGAATGAGCTGTCCTCGTCGGGGAGCCGGTCTTGCGATGTCGCTGGACAAGTATCCGCCTTCCGCAGCTTTTGACTTGTCCTCCGTGACGGAGGAGACCATCCACTGCCTCCCGCTCCGCACATGGCTGGAGGAGGTTGAGGACGGATGCGCGGACTTGAGCGCTGGAGCTCGAGTGCGCGGAAATGGATGAGCGAAGGAGGATGAAGGCGTAGGTGAAAAGGTGGATCCTTATCCCCTTATATGGACGGACGAAGCTATGCATCCCCCGCCAGCCTGGTAAAACTCGCTTATCTCCCAAACGCCGTAATCAATGGCGCGGTTGGGTTACCCACGTCCGTATTGATGGGAATCCGGAATAAGGGGCACGATCTCCGCTCGATAAGGCGTGCCAAGGAAACCGCCTCGCTAAACGCTACCGAGGTGGAACAATAAAAACGATTAGTATAAAGGCTCGGCCATGGTGTGATGTCACGCCGCGGAATACGTCGGCAGATCTGTGCAAAGGTTATTCTCTCTACGGTGGTATGTGGAACTTGTTTTGCGAGCGGACACTATCCTTGTGTTCAAAATCTTCTATGAAGTATTCGGAGGAGGAACCCGCCTTGCAATGCCGAAGACAATGTGCGCCGGATTAAATGCGTCATTGAAGCCTGGTTCAGGGCTCTTGAGGAGTCTGGATTAGGGGTGTCCGGATAGCGAACTATCACCGTTGGCGGACTCTGGACTATGAAGATACAAGATTGAAGACTTCGTCCGTGTCCGGATGGGACTTTCCTTGGCGTGGAAGGCAAGCTTGGCGTCTGGATATGTAGATCTCCTACCATTGTAACCGACTACGTGTAACCCTAACCCTATCCGGTGTCTATATAAACCGGAGGGTTTTAGTCCGTGGGACGAACAACAATCATACCATAGGCTAGCTTCTAGGGTTTAGCCTCTCGATCTAGTGGTAGATCCACTCTTGTACTACCCATATCATCAATATTAATCAAGCGAGTAGGGTTTTACCTCCATCGAGAGGGCCCGAACACAGGTAAAACATCGTGTCCCTTGTCTCCTGTTACCATCCGCCTAGATGCACAGTTCGGGACCCCCTACCCGAGATCCGCCGGTTTTGACACCGACAACGCTAGACCCAGAAGTTTGTAAAAACAGCGGTCGAAAAGTAATTATGGATTACAGAGGTTTATGGATATTGAAGTCTCTAGTCAACGACAGAAGATGGTGATGCAGATGACGGTGAAGTCATTGGAGGAGATGGCAATGATGACGACTCCTTTGGTGGCGTTCCCACATCACCAGAAGGGAGGGAGATAAAGCCTTCTTCCTCCTTCTTCCTTGGCCTTCCCCATAGGTGGGACAAGGGTTCCTCTTATGGTTTTTGGTGGCCATGGTTGCGGAGCACGAGAGCCTCCCCGGTGATTGCATCTGAATTTCAAGGGGGTTGATTCTGGGCGCTGAAATCTGACTCCCATCATTGTTTTTTCTTGGATTCGTAAATCCAAAAAATCTGAAATCTAGGGTAGCTCCAAAACTCCGGGGCAAGTTTGTGGACATGGGGAGCTCCATAAGGATCCCTTATAGAGGTCTAAAATATAGAAGGGACCCAGAGTGGGCATCCACCACACCATTGACTCACGCACAGAGGCCATGACATCGAGATCCCCTGCCTTCATTGTCATCTACATCATCGCCATGGAATCTCTCATCCATCTCATTGTAATCTCCGAACTTGTTGTGGATTCGTATGCAGATTACTCTATTATATTAATCAAATATTCTCTTTGTAAAGAAATATAAGATCTTTTAGATCATCATGTTAGTGATCTTTTAGATATTTATTTCTTTATAGAGGGAGTACAATGTATTTTAACTATACAATAATCTAAGTATTCATGTTTCTTAGAACCAAATCTCATTAAAATATATTACATGCGATTCCCGTAACATCACACAAGGCATCATCTAGTTATTGTAAGTGCAAAAAACCGAATCCCCTCTCTCTCCACCCGGCCCGACACACTTTGCAACATTTTGAAAAATAATATCACATGTGTCGTGTATTGTTCTTCAACTAATTATACATATGCACATAGTGACAAAAGAAAGGTGCCGAGGGAAAAGAAAGAATCCCATTTGGGGGCCCCTAATCCTACATGTCCGGTCAACAAAAGACCAAACTAGTCAACAAGGTCCAAGGTGGTGAACAAAAGCCCAATCTCGTCAACAAGTTTCTAGCCAGTCAATGAAAGTCCAAGCAAGTTGCCATGGTCAACAAGTTAAAGAAGAAGGCAAATAAAGGCCAAGGTCAACAAGGAAGACCAAAATAAAAGAAGAGGGACCAAATTCTAAATTAGACCAAACTTGCCAAAATCCCATTCATGCATAGATATAGGGAGTAGTGCACCATGGACTATTAACCCCCCACCCACCCACCATTGACTAGTGTTTACACCCACCCACCATTGACTAGTGTTTACACCCGTAGACCTAGGCTCACCATCCTACTACCCCTACTCACCACCACCATGTGTAGCTTTGGTCATCTGTCAAGGCCTGACCCCCTATATAAGGCCCCATTTGCATGTAACTAATTCTCTCTCATTAGAATAAACTCAAAGGAAGAGTGATATTGCTTTTGGGACCCTCAATAGTCAATAGTGCCAGGTCACTATAGAGTCGAGTCCCAATTGCCGCATATGACTCGGATCGACCTCAACAAGGATTTCGGGAGAGGGTTTGGAGGAGTTGCGCGTGACTCAAAGCTTGCGAGTGTCCAACCCCACCCGAGGCCCTCCTAACATGGGACTAGGTCACATTCCATCGAGTCAGCTGACCTTATTAAAAAAACGTCATTGGGTCACTCTTGTCGTGTGTACACCCACCTTCGCAACAAGACCGTCTCACAAGCCCTCGCTAACGTACTAATGACCATACCCCCTAGTATGAAGTAGACCATGTACACAACACACAAAACTATCACATTTTGTTGCCAAACACCCCTCGCATGATCTGATTGTCTTTATTACTATTCCCACACACAAAAACAGTGTCATTTATCTTTATATGAACATGTCATAAATTACTCAAAAATCCTGGATAAACCTCGTGGACATGGACTTAAAATCTCAGCTATGTGCTTGCTTATAGCTTCCACACCTCCAATGGCGAAGACACCTTCCCAGCGACTTCGGGCAGCTGCTCGAGCTCTCCCCAAGAATCGCTGTTAAAATTAATGCTCGTGGGCTAAGGTATATAATGTACTTTCCATAGGCTCTATGGGCGGGCTAGCATCGCCACTACACGCCACCTAGACATATTCTTGTCGAACTCATTGTACGACAAGCACGAGAACTCAAAACACTAACTAGTTAAAATGATTTCTAATAGGTGGCGCCACACACAAAAGAGAGGTTGGTGCTATATGAAAGATGATAAATGAACAGTGAGGGTTAGAGCCAAATGGTTAGAAATTTCCCTGAGATTATAAAGTTCCCTATGAATGAAAAACAACAAATACTATAAAAGATCATTTCAGTTGAAAATAACATTGAAAAAAAAAGGTTAAGCTAGCCTTTGCTAACTTGCCATGTGTACCTATTCAACTCTTTTTTTATGTCAACAAAATGGCTGAATTTCGTGTACCTTCATGTGGGCTGATGCTAGGTTGGATTGGCACCTCCCAACAACCATGCACGTTCACCCTCCTAGGATATTGTCAAGTCAAACACGACCGGATTCACACCACCAATTCTCATTCATTTGATGATTATTAAAGAACATATGTTATACTGAGTACTTAAAATGTTTGTTATTGTCCTGAGTGGCGTCGGATGCACATCAGACGGTCACGCGCCGCGGTGGTTCCACCGGTGAAAAGGTCGAATCCAACGAGGGAGATACCGAACCCGTAAAGCAAAAGCGAAGCCAAAAAAAAAGCACGAAAGCCAGACAAGCAGGCCAGACCAAGAGCGCCGCGTCCACCACCGCCGGCACCACCACCCTCGGTGCGCGCGCGTGGGGATCGATCCCTGCCCACAAACCCGCGCCCGGGCGCCCCGTAGTTGTCCCCGCAGCATCTGCGCTGACCGGGACCCCGCCGATCCGGCCGCCGCTTGGGGTTTGGTTGGGTTTGGGCTGGGTTGGTCCCTCCCCAAGGATCCATTTTTAGTTGGATTCCCGGGTCCCTCAGCGGGGCTACTAGATTCCCGGTGGGGAGGGGATGGATTTGGCGTCGGTCAACGAGGAGCTCGCCGAGATCGACGGGCAGATCGCCGACATCTTCCGGGCATTGCAGTAAGCTCGATTGATTTCCTTCCTTCTCTTTCTTTTTCTGTGTTTGAATTTTGTCATGCTTCGATGAAGTGGCCGGTAGATCTCCTTGGTACTGCTGTTGATTTCGCGTACGGGGGGCGGATTGTTGACCTGTGGAGACTGGAGAAGTGCGTTCGTCGTTCAGGTTGAATGGGCATGTGTTTGTTGTAGTCTCGGCAGAAATGGTAGTAGTATAATGCGACTAAGAAATAGGGGGTGGATTGATTGATGGGTTGATGCTTTGGTTGATTTGTCTGCAGAAATGGGTTCCAGAAGCTCGACAAGATCAAGGATGCCAACCGCCGCAGCAGGCAGCTGGAAGAGCTCACCGACAAGATGCGAGATTGCAAAAGGTTATTCCCTCATTCATTTCCTTCTGCATCATAATACTATTGGTACACATATACTCAGTAAAACAAAAGTGTTTGCCGTTCATAAGTACGAATGCAACATTTGGCAAGAGTTTATATGTGGCCCCCTGTTTGACTGATGTTAACTTATCTATTTGCCACTGCAATTGCTTCACTATCTTTACTACCTGCAGTGCATATCACCTGCAATGCCTGCTTTGGAATCTTGGCCATGTGATTAACCATTAGCTTATAGAACAGACAGATAGCTGGTTTACTGAATTTCAATGTTGCATGAGCTTCCTTGTAAGTCATAACAGTTGACAGTAGTCATTTTTTTTTTCTTTGTCTTTATATAGGCTTATCAAAGACTTTGAACGAGTTGTCAAAGATGAGGCTGGCAGTGTTGATCCCAACACTGCTAAATTTCTGAACGAGAGGAAGCAGTCATTGGTACTGTCACAGAAACTCATCGATTCCGAGAATTCATTTATAAATCTTGCTATTTGTGATTCCTCATCTTTTACTAAACCTGTGCTTTGTCCTATTTTGTAGATCAAGGAATTGAACTCTTATGTTGCTCTGAAGAAACAGTGAGTTTTTACCTATCTCGTAATGTCATTTGGCTTGTATTATAGCCAACTTCTTTTTTGAGCTGGTATTATAGAAAACTTATTCATACACACCCACAAGGATTTGTCCTTGTGTTGCTAATTTAATTTGTGCACTATAAATCTATAATCGCTCATAAACTTGAAGGAATGTATTTCATCAATTCTGGTAACATCTCATGATCATATAAATATTGTTTGGATTTCAGACATGCAAGTGAAAATAAGCGAGTTGATCTTTTTGATGCTCCAAGTGGTGAAGATGCCTTTGGTGAAGAAAATGTCTTGTTAGCATCTAGTAAGTTGCTCTATTTCAGTCCCAGTAAGCGAAATAATGTGATAGCATCATTCCTTTCAGGCTCAAGGACTACAAATATTCCTTCTTTGCTACTCTAAAAATGGTTGACAAACACACTGAAAGAAAATAAATGTCTGTGACATGTCCAGTGTGGATTTGTATATCTCTTAAGGCAGATTATTGATCTCAGCATTTTTTTATCTGTAGATATGTCAAACCAGCAGCTAATGCAGCATGGAGACAATCTAATGGATGAGACTGATCAAGCTCTTGCACGATCTAAACAGGTTAGCTTTCTCCTGCAGTGTACCTTTTCGTGGTAGGTCCAGTAGTTCAGCCTTGTTGGTATGTGTTCATGTTGGGGCTGTAAATTTGAGTTACATGTAAATATTTCATAAAATGGTCTTCTGTTGGATTATGTGGGCAATTTAATAGTCAAACATTCGTGTTTCATTATGAGCTATCAAATGTGAAAACTCTTATACAGTATATTCTTGTCAGGCGTCATGACCCTATGCCATAACTTGTTTATATAAGAAAATGTAGTGAACCACTCACATCTCTGTGTATACAGTATTGCCATATTATTTTGATATTTGGATTGAGTGAATTACTCTGTCTATACAGTACTGCCATATTATTTTGATATTTGGCTTGGTTGTTTGCATTGTACCTTAATTTACTGGAAGTTGCTTGTCTGTGTGTTTCACCTGCATCGTTATTTTTATTCTGTAATGTGCATGATGCCATGTTTGATAGATTCTTCTTTATTGCAAATGAGTTTATCATACAGTGTATGTTTAACTGTGCTAATTTACTTTCTTGGAGCGAGTTGATATCTTTGTAAGAAATGTGTAAATGATTCTCTGCTTTTCTTGGATTTATTTGTTATAACTGTTTGTAGAAATCTATGCACGTGTACTTTGTTTTCCCTCGTGTATATGCAAAACTTATTTCTACAGGTATGACCAATAACTGAGCTTGCGGAGGCATCTCCCAAGGAAAACCCATTTATCAAAAACGTTTGAAGTTTCTGCTCACAAAGAGAACTATTGTGTTGTTGTTTGATCTTTAAAAAAAGTTATTCCTGGTTGTACAATTAGGTGGTTGGGCTGACTTGTTACGATATGGTTGTTGGGCTTGCTCCTCTTTATCTGTCCTTGCCTTCTTGCAAGTGTTCATATAGGTTTCAGTGGCAAGTTCGTTTTTCCCGTGCAGTCAGATATTCATCTCAATACAGACAAAGTTATTAGCAAATGCTTGGTCACCCATTAAACATTTCTGTTCCAAGTGTGGGAATGAGACTATTGCCCGAGTCCTTACCATTTGTATTTTTTAGTTGTTTTAAGCCTTTAACTGATAAATATACAATTTGTTGGGGCAGAACCTCAAGTTCTTACACAAATTGCAGTGCTCTTGCTTTCATAATAATGTGCTTCAATGCTTTATTATTGCTCCCACATACTGATTTCCTGTTATCTTTTGTAGACTGTCCAAGAGACGATCAATGTGGGTACAGAAACTGCAGCTGCTCTCAAAGCACAGGCAAGGCATTCTTTCTGATTCTCAGAAGCAGCCTGTCATTGTATTATGCTGTCTAAGAGGGACACAACATACCAGAGTTAACTTTTGGCTATTTCTTACCAGACAGAGCAAATGAGCAGGGTTGTTAATGAGCTGGATTCCATTCATTTCTCCATGAAAAAGGCATCAAAATTGGTGAAAGAAATTGGTAGGCAGGTAAGTACTTCTCTCTGGAAATCCTTTCATTTTCGCTGTCAACTCAATTGTTATTTATTTCCACTTTAAATGATGCAGGTTGCAACTGACCGCTGCATCATGGGATTGCTTTTTCTCATTGTCGCTGGAGTCATAGCTGTAATCATTGTTAAGGTGAGTGCTTAGCTTCTTCAGTGACCTGCTTAGTTACATTACTTTGTGTATTACAATTACACACACCCAGCCAACTAGGATAAATATGTTCAAAACTATTCATAACTCGATTGCACTACTCCCTTTGCCTGGCCTTTTGGTTTGATGTGAGGTTTACAGAAGTTGGTGGGAATGCACTCTTCCTCAAACAATACTACTTTATTATTAGTGGTTCATGGTTATCATCACTCTGCTGTTTGGTGGCGTGGATCAGATGCTTCCACACTAGTTCACTAATTATAAAGGCCACACTGCAAGAAGATAAAGATTAGGCAACCATTAATTTGCTGATTTACCCATTAATGGGTAAACTGCCCATGACCGTTCTTTGTGGACTAAAGTACTTCCGTAAATAGTTCACTTTCACTAGACGTAGACTCCGTAAGGATAGATGACAGGATAGGACAGTCAGACAACTGTTTGGTGCATCTATTTACGTGTTTTGGGAACCGTAGCTGTTACACTGCCTTAATGGGCAGTGCATCGGACATTGGTGGCTATGAAATTTTTTTTGAGAAATAACTTGTGGTATTACATTAATAGGGCTTCTATGTCACCATGTTCTGGTTTTACAGTGCCCTTCTGATGATTTCATTGCAGATTGTGAACCCACACAACAAGGACATTCCTGACCTCCCCGGGCTCGCTCCACCGGTCAGCAGAAGGCTGTTGTCCATTGTAGAGAACAAGTGAGCATCCACACAACACAAAATACCCGATGAGGCACCGTGTGCGGTCGCTTGGAAGTTCCTTGAATCATGCCGCGCACACTGTTGTAAACTTGTAATGCTCCCGTACCATCCCATGGGACCCGTGCGCAAAACCAAAGCTTGCCAAACCACTGTAAAATTGTACGTTGTTATTCTCTTGACAAGCGGGCAGGTTTGTTTCTGGCAAGGACCATATGTTCCCTGTGAAAACATTGGCATATGTATACTTTACACAGACATCTGGAATCATGGCAGTGATACACACATACTTGAATTTTGCAAATAACATTTCAGATTGTGCTGTTACTGATGTTTAGTGGGCGGTGAATCTCCTGCGGGGCTGCCTATCAGAGACTCAAGAATCATGGATGGGCCACTTTGAACCTTTGGTCTTGCAAGGAATTTCATGGCACCTGAGGCCGCCTTTGCCCAGTTCAAGCTGCCCGATTTTCGCACCCTTTCCAGTTAAAAGGCATCGAGAAGCCGTCAAAAGATAGTTGATCCATGGTGTTTTCAACGCCGTTGTGCACTAGCTCCAGATGGTGCACCATTTACACTGTCTTGTACTACTATAACCTGAAAAGGACTCGCTAACCTAGAAAATCGTTTAGCGCAAAGATTCAGAGTAAACAATGGGCGCGGCGAGGAGAAAGCGCCGACCCGCCAACCCTTGGAAACAAGAGGATTGATCGTCGCCGTGCATGGCATGCTCCGCTGGTCTCTGCCCGAAGGATTAGTGCGAATGGGGATCCACAGCTCGGTCTTTGTCCTCGTCGGAACGCGGGCTGCTTAGTCTTCCCGCCCGCCCACTTGATCACCGTGACTCCCCACCACCACAGTGCCCGTGCATTGCTACGAGAAACCTAACGCGTACGAGAAACCTAACACGTACTGCGTACGCGTTTGAAAAAAACCCGGAAATACTAACGCCCACATGTGGGCGTTTGCATCTTGCTCATACGCATGGATCCACGTTTGTTTGTGGTTGCATGAATCTTGGCATGTTTATGGTGCCACGTAGGACTGGGCTGGTGTGTGGGCATTCATCCGGTCGCCCACACGTCCGTTTTCACCACACGGAGGGATCGGTGTGTGGGCGTTTAACAGTTCGCCCACACGTCCGTTTTCACTCACGCACAGGGGTTGGTGTGTGGGCATTTATCAGTTCACCCACATGCCCGTCTCCTCTCCCACACCCTAAGCTGCCAGTTGCCATGTGTTTTGCAGGGTACATGACAACTGCCTTAGTATGCTTGTAAACAGATGGCAACTCTCTCTTTTACCCGAACATGTCAGTTGCCATGTGTTTTGCAGGGTACATGGAAATCGCCCTAGTGTGCTTGTAAGCAGATGACAACTCTTTCTTTTATCCGAACATATTATTTTGCCATGTTTCTTTGTAGCGCTACACGGCAACTGCTTAGTGTTAGTAGGTGGCAACTCCTAAAGTTTTCAAATCATGGCAACTGTAGTAAACCAGACCATATATGGCAACTGCCTAGTGTTAGTAGGTGGCAACCCCTAAAGTTTTCAAATCATGGCAACTATAGTAAACCAGACCATACATGGCAACAACTGCAGTTGTCCAAAAATGACATCTGGCACTTGACCTGAGATGGCAATTGCAGTTGAGCAACCATGACAACTATAGTTGTCCGACATGGCAACTGTAGTTCAGCAACATGACAACTGCAGTTAAACGAACATGGAAGAGAGTCTGGACCATGGCAACTGCGGGACGCGTGGTGACTGTCACACGGGGCGTGCGGGACCATGAGATACGAGGCCTGACGTACGGGCGTGTGGGCGTTATCTATTTTGCCCACACGTAGGCGTATGCGAAGGACCGCGAGAAAAGAAAAGGCGTATGTGCATTACTTGTTTTGCCCACACATAGGCGTATGGGCTGATCCTTTTAGAGACCACACGAAACATATGTGCAGACCTCTTAACGCCCACACGTGTGTGCGTTATCGGCGTAAAAAAAAACCTACCGTGGGTGACGCTTCCGCGCCGTCGGATTAATTCCCAGCGGCCGCGCTGCCGGTGCTCCGCCGCCATCCAACGGATGAGTGATATGGTCTAACAAGATCGCCAAAGGCTGGCAGCTCACAAGTTTCTTTCACCAGGTTGGCACGTTTGTTTGTTGCTTTGCTCCGCCGTTGGAAACAAACACGGACTGCCTCTCCGAGCTTCTCATCTTTGACTGCTTTTCTTCTATATCCAACGGAGCATCTTTGCACTAGATTAATGCCCATCGACGAGAGGGGTCTCGCTGCCGGTGCAACCGCATTCATACTTGTCGCCAAGAAGAGAGCACCGTGGTCAACAGGTGGGGTCTGCAATGTGCATTCTGACGGTGACTTGGCTGAGATAGAAGTTAGAACATCTCTAGCCGCACCCCCCAACAGGTCGTAGGTCCCCCACGACGTGTTTTTATTTCCGCTGGCAGAAAAAAAATTCCTCAGTCACGCCCACAAGACGTCGAATTCCGCTGGCCTGGGCCATTTTTTTGGCTCGGCGATCTCAAGCCGAACCAGCGCACTTGGGACACTTGGGGGCTCCGGCGAAAAAGAAAGTGGCGCGTGGACCATCACTGTCAGGCGAGAAATGCCTTTTTCCCGCCCAGATTCGACCCATGCGCGGCAGAACGCCACTTCCCCTTTCGCCGCCATGCCAATGTCGGTGCCACCCCCTACCCACAGCCGCTGCTCCGCCGCTAGAAAGGCCATTCCCTCACCGGAAAGAGAGGGTTTCGCCGCACAGCCTCCATCCCGCTCCTGACCGAGCTTTCCAGGACTCCGACCACGCAGGCGAGGATACCGGCGGCTACCCACCCACCACGTCCGCGGGGTGTTCGGCGATTTGATTTGTATTGATTTTTGTGATGAATGTGATAAAAATTATTTCATGCCGAATCTAAGTTCGAATCAAGGGCGGGGGGGGGGTGGGGGCGGTGAAGCGATAAGCGGCGAGCCCTAAGCGGCGCTATTTTTCGCCCTAGAACTGAAGATGCTCTCAGGACGTTGGGTTGAGCGGGTCTTGGGTAGACGGTGACTTGTGTGAAAGAAAAACACTCCCTCCCAGCTCTATCAGCAGGAAGGATCGTTTCAAGGTGGCTTCATTCCAACGGCAGAATTGGTTGAAATAAGAAACGAAGAATTTATCCTATTTATTACTGTACTTATGAGGCACCAGCATTCTCGACGGTTAAACATCTGGGATGGATAAAACGCCATATTCATTTTCTACAAAAAACTAAAATCTAGTATGAACCAAAGAGGCGTGTTCATCTAAGTGAAGCTCCCAGCATGTAAATATGTAACTGTATCTCATCTGACGTGGCGGTGTGGGCACATGCATGATGCATATATTGGCGTTCCTTCGCGGCGCAACCGCACACCAACGCTGGCAGTGCGTCACCACGAGGGCGAGGGCGGCCGGGTCCGTTGACCGTCGACGTACGTATCTCCTCTCGATTCCCCGCATGATCCATGGCCATTTTTATATATGCCGCGCGTTTCCACCTTGTCTTTGCCAAAGCTAAATCCGCTTCTTCTTGATTCAGCCCACTAACCTCCTTCGTTTCCCTCTGTGTCGCCGTGCCGGAATTATTCGGTTTGGGCTTCCTCAGTTCCCTCTGAACCTGTTCTTCTTGGACTGCTTCGCCTCCATGGACAGCTAGCTCCTCCTGTCCTGAGAACCCTGCGGATTGAATTGATGGGGTGCTTCGCGTTCAAGAGGGGCAAGAGCCGTCGGCGGCCGGCCGGCGGCGGCAAGCCGCCGGCGGAGCCTAAGACGGACGGGCCGAAGCGGAGCAAGGCGTCGACGCCGACGAGGAGCATCCAGGAGCTGTCGGAGGAGCGGGGCGCGGCGCGGCTGCGCGTGTTCGGGCTGGAGGAGCTCGGCAGCGCCACCAACGGCTTCAGCCGCGCGCTCAAGATCGGCGAGGGCGGCTTCGGCTCCGTCTACCGCGCCTTCTTCCGCTCCGCCGCCGGCGGCCGCGTCGTCCTCGCCGTCAAGCGCCTCAACCAGCGCAGCCTGCAGGTCAGCAAGCCAGATTCTTCGAGAATCGCTCCTACAAATCTCGAGCTCCATGATGAACTCAGAATCTTAACATAAGTCATAACAATAAACATATCCACCGGGACGAGGACATCCACTCATGTCACCTTCAATGAGAATTCGCACCGCGCAACCACCACGTGAACTTCGGTCCAGGCTCCACACCCGATCGTGACAGCATCTGCATCACGATACTCATATTAAATCGCAGTAAAATTCATCCATTCATAATCAACCATCTTGTAATCTTTTACGGAGATTTCTGATGATGATTCCAGGGGCACAAGCAGTGGCTTGCTGAGGTGCAGTTCCTGGGCGTCCTGGAGCACCCAAACCTGGTGAAGCTCGTCGGCTACTGCGCGGTGGACTCGGAGGCGGGCAAGCACAGGCTGCTGGTGTACGAGTTCATGCCCAACAGGACCCTGGATGACCACCTCTTCAGCCGAGCCCACCCGCCGCTCCCCTGGAGGACGAGGCTGCAGATCATGGCCGGCGCCGCGCGCGGCCTCGACTACCTCCACCGAGGCCTCCCGGAAGTCCAGGTTAATTCCGCCGTCGAGAGCGCCGGCCAGTCGTTCTTTGATGGTTCTTGGTCGGTCCGGCGAGGCTGATCCGGCGGCGTTTTAGTGTGGCAGGTGATATACAGGGACTTCAAGGCGTCGAACGTGCTGCTGGACGGCGAGTTCCGGCCGAAGCTGTCGGACTTCGGGCTGGCGAGGGAGGGGCCGACGGAGGGGCGGACGCACGTGTCGACGGCGGTGGTGGGCACGCACGGGTACGCCGCGCCGGACTACATCGAGACGGGGCACCTCACGGTGAAGAGCGACGTGTGGGGGTTCGGGGTGGTGCTGTACGAGATCCTGACGGGACGGCGGTCGGTGGAGCGGAGCCGGCCGGCGGAGGAGCAGAAGCTGCTGGGGTGGGTGCGGCGGCACCCGCCTGGAGGGGACAGCTTCAGGGTCATCATGGACCCGCGACTGGGCGGGCGGTACCCGCTGGCCGCCGCGCGCGAGGCGGCGAGGCTGGCGGACCGGTGCCTCGGCAAGAACCCCAAGGAGCGGCCGGACATGGGGGAGGTCGTGGAGGAGCTCGAGCGGGTGTTGCGGATGGAGCCGGCCCCGGCGACGCCCAAGAGGTGATCGATCGATCACTCGATCGACGGCTGTTAGCTGCACCACTGCGTGCAGACCGGCAGAATACTAGCAGTAGTAGTCAGAATCACTGAATCAGTGAGGAGGAGCGCGGTTTCTCTGCTGCATCCGCGAGTGTACTCGATGGATGCTGATCGAGTGGGAGTTGTATAGACTAGAGATATCACGAGACACGAAGGTGTATTGGCAGTTGTATTGGTGCGACCAATTAAGGTGTCATTGCTTTTGGTTATTTATTTCAGGATTTCCGGCGATGCGCTTTCAGTGGGAGGAGACGTTCTCGTCGACGACGAGGCGCCTACGGTGACTTCGTAAATCTCAAGATGATATCTTGCCTTTCGATCTCCGGAGGTCTTTCATAGGGGTAGGGTGTGCGTGTGTGCGTTCATAGGGGTGAGTGTATGCGCGTGTATATGAGCGCTTGTGTCTGTACCGATGCTCAAAAAGAATATGGCGATGTCTAACCAGTTGTGTGCGCAACTGGAATCCTCTCCCCACGCTCTCTCCTCTAGATTCACACTAGCTGGCCCACCCGGGACCCATGCCAGAATTTCTTTTCTCTCCTCCCATACCTTCCTGTACGTACCTGGGTTCTACCTCCACGCCTTGTAGATATAATTTCTTTTCTCTCTAAGAGATTTATGTTTTCTATAGATAAAAAATGATCCATTTGCGGCTGTACCGTAGTAATGAGACTAAGTTTTGTACTATTCTTTTATCTGAGCAATTTTAACTACAAATTCTGAAGACCTTTTATAGTCAAATTGTTGGACTTTTTGCTAGAGACGGGAAGAACTTTTCATTTTCATTGCAAGGTATTAAATAAGAACAATCAGGAGTTGAAGAACTTTCTTAATAGTGGGTCTACACTTTGTTAGAAATATTAAAGAACTTTGCTAGAAATTGTATTTGGAACTGAAGAACTATATAAACAGCCTGTTTGAGCTTTGATCAAAACTTCATGGAACTTTTTGAGACTGCACAATTTTATTTTATCTTGGGCTCGCATTAATGTGGATTTCATTTTTTGAAATATATCAATATTGGACTTGTTTCGTAGAGCTGTCCGCAAGAAACTCAAATACATAATTTGAATTTAAATTTGCATAATTTATATAAAAGTTACGGTGGTATATCTGTTTGTTGTGTGATTTTGTGTTGAAGAGGTGATAGTATGGTGGGCCCAAGGGAATCTAGTTTAATAGGCAGGCATAGAATGAGAGAGCAAAGAGAGAATGCATGCAGGCATGTGACCCAGCTTTTCAGGGCGTGGCCCTTATCTCCATGCGTGTTCGATGGCTGGGATTGCAGTTGCGTGCACATACGATTAGGAAAAATCCAGGTCCGGTTATGCACCATTGCCGCTACCCCACGATCAAGGCGAATGCGGTTTCATGCACCTGAATTCTAGCCTCCCTTCCTCCTGTGAAACCCTAGGAGCTAGGGCGGCGGCGGCGACATACCTCCTCCCCGGTGAGATCACGACCCCTTCTCCCTCCGTCCACCGCTTAATATGAGGCTTTTAGGTTAGATTTTATCGCATAGGTGGTGAGGCGATGGCATCGCCGTTAGCATGAAATAATTCCTCTCCATCTCATCCTCATTAGGGCGTTGCTTTTTAGCATCGTTGAGAGGCATGCGGAAAGTGGTGTGCCTCCATATCCGGTTCTTTGGGTCGTAATTTTCTTTAGTTTGGCTCGATGGCGCTGTCTTATAGAGCAGATGACACAGTTCTGCATCTCTCCAGCTTCAGTTTCGATGGCCGTACATAGGGCCTTATTTAGACCTTCTCTTGTGTTTTCTACTCCGGGACAACGATTTGCTATATGGTCATGGTTACAAGTATCTTCTAGTCTACATTGATGACTTCCCGGTGGTTACTTTTACAAGCTCATGTGTATCAATAAATTTGATACACTGATATGGAGGCCTAGAGGCGGCAACAAGTTTTGAACGCGACGCTCCGCTGGTGGATGCATGAGGAAAATGACTTCAACATCCCAAGTTTTTGGATGTACTTTTTAATTCATGTAAGGGTGTTGCTCAAGGGTTTACTTCCGACAGAGGGATTATATTAATTAATACCGAGAATATCAATTACATGCGGTCTTTGCATCAGCATAATCTTAAGAGCTAGTCAAAACATTGAAGATGCATATGACCAAATTATTTAAAAAGATGAAAAAATGACCAACTGAACTACCGCAGCAAACAAGAACCATCCATGGCAACACCAGGTAACGGGTTAGGTGCTCCAATAATGACGCCTCCAAGAGAGGAATGATACGTGAGCACCGTCGTCGTTAGACCCAACCATTGAGGCCCAATCATGAGTTTTCACCCTGGAGAGGGGTGTGAGTAAGCTCCATACAATGCATTCAATAAAAAAGCGTCGCATGAACAACGTCATTGCCAGGTTCAACTAATGAAAGTCGGACCTAGAGTTTTCACCCTTGTAACTCGAACCCATGCACTCAGAAGAACACCACCTAGTCGACATTGTCATGGGCTGTCGTCAGTCGCTGATCCATCATCGTACTACTTAATTTATGGGCCTTGACCCTTTTCACAAAATAAATAAATTTGCAACCGATGCACTGGAAACTGAAAATCTATGAAAAATGCATTGATAATTTTGGACATACTCGAGTACGTTGAAACAATAAACATCTATCACGCTGCAATTTTTTTGGTTAAGAGACAACTCACAGTTCAAGAAATGAAAATGACAAATCACATTACGAGCAACAGTGAATTCGAATCGAGCTACAAATTAGACCCGTTAACATAGTGTTTCACATCCAACATCCAACTGGTTTTTATACATAGCATACCAATGTTGAATTTGATATTTTTGTTCCCCAAGTTGTGAGTTGATTTTGTTATTGAAATTTTGTGACATGTTAGATGCATGGTATGCCTATATACTCAATTAGTTTCTTTTATGAACATGTAAAATATGTTTTCTAAATGCACCGATTGCATAACAATTCCTCTACATGTTCCATGTATTGGGCTAGGTTAGGTTGCGCTTGTTTGGTCTTTAGAAACCAACTTTTGATGAAAATATTTTAATGTTGGAACAAATAGCTAAACCGGATCCGTTGTCAATCCACAGCCCAGAGCAGCTACACGTAGCCTAAGCTACCTCTTACGCTTTTTATTATTTACATGAAAAATTCCATCACGACTACCTATTGTTTCCCCTCACCGCTTTCACATCCACTTGCTGGATGTCCATAGCCGTCGACGTGCACCTCCCATCTTCTCTATGGAATGAAGTGTGAGGGTAACATAATACTTGTGCAGGTAAAAGTGGAAGATGTTGAGTATATATTTGTGTTGCATGTATTTTGTATACTGTGGCCCACCTCCTACTTGTGTATAGTTGAGGTTGATGCCTACCTGTACTTATATATACATGCACCGACACCCCATCAATACAACGACTATTGTATTGCCAAAGTGTCCTTCTACAGAAGAGTTTGTTGGTCGTCTGCGATGAAGTCGAAGCCACTTGATCAGGGAGAAGCGATGAAACTGTACTGACAAACTCGACGAAGTTCCTCTTTGGTGATGAATTTAGGCTTTTGTGGGTAGCCAGTTTGGTTGGGTGTCCTGTTTTGTGGACATGTTTTTCGTTTGGTTTTCAGTTAATTAACCGGTCAATTTTCTATTCTCTTTTGGGCTCTGGTTTCCTAAAAATGAAAAAGTGGAAGAGCCTGATCTGGACTTCGATCGGACGGCACGTAACGCACGGCGCTGTAGCGGATCCCCCTCCTCCACCTCTCTCCCCTCCAGGCGCCGACGGTTCTCCTTTCCTCTCCTCCTTCGACTCCCTCCGGCGCCGCCGCCCGCCGCCGCCGCCAACACGTACGGGCCAGGGTACAACCACCGAAGCCAGGGTTAGCCGAGGCCTGTCTGAGCAACGGTTTTCCGCACTACTGCTTATCCGCTGACGAAGAACTCCCACCAGCCCCAAATCCCAGCGGAAGATGCAGGCCAAGAAGCTGACTCTGCTGCAGACGGTGGCTGCGGCCGGAGTCTTCTCAGCCGTCTCCTTCTGGTAACGTGCAGTCTGATCTGGTTCCCGCATCCCCCCAGCCAGCCGAACCATTGTTCTTAAGGTCTTGGACCTCCCTTGTTCTGCAGGTACGGCTTCATGTTCGGGAGGGAGTCTGCGCGGCGCGAGCTTGGCGGCATCATCGACGACCTTCGCAGCGGCTCCACGGCCACCTCTGCCACGCCCTCCTCCGACTCCCACGCTCAACCCAAACCGTAGCGCGGTAATGCTATTTCCCTTCCTTCTTTTTCCACATCTGCTTAGAATGCTCGACTGAAAAACAAGATGGTGATGCAGCCAATGTGCTTAAACCATAGTAGTCAGTAAGTTGCTTAGATGTAAAGTTGTAAATACATTGGTTTATGGTGCTATTTTTGGCTTGTCTGTTGATGTATGCGATGGACTGGTTTTGGTTATCCCATCGTTTGTCTTGAGCCATGGTCGTAATATTCCCTGCAATGGTGCCTCATCGAATAAAACACTAACCAATTGGCTGGCTTCTGTTCATCGTGTAATTTCCTTGTCAATATGGTATAAGTGTGTTGTTCAGGGCAACTAATAAGAATGCACAAGGAGGGTTAAAAGCTTGAACAAAGCCAATGGTCATTATCTGTGTTCTTGCACTCATTATGGAGTTTACTCTGAGTCTGAGATCTAAAGTTTGTAAATAGTTTGTTTAATTATGTTTGGTGGAGCCTTACACCATAGTTCTTCTATAATGAAGTGGTATAAGCAGTAATCAAGTTAACTGTACAGAAAAGACTGATCGAGCATTCTTATGATGTTTACAGATCCTGCTCTACAGTGTCAAAGAGGTGGGTATTAGACGAGTTGCCAAGCAGTTCTGGTAAAAAGAAACATTTTCAGATGAAGATCTAAGCAATTAGTAGACCTATGTTTAGCAGGTTTCCTTTTGTGCTTTTCTTACGCAAACAAATTATGCTACAGTGTGATTTGGTCATCAATTCTTCCACTGTATAACAATGTTGTACATTCGCTCTCCTGGCGCACCTAAGCTGGAAAGTGGCAGTGGATAATCCGAAATATCCGATATCTGTATGCGAGAAAATGCCTATCCGTATCTGAAATATCCACACCCGAACTAAAATGGAAATGGAAGGTATCCGGATTTATTTTATTACAAATACAAATACAAATACGGTAGTATGAGATTTTGACACAAATATGGATATGGAAGTGGATATATCCGTAGCCGAATAAAATTACATGAGCTAATTGTAGCAGTTCTAGCTCTAATATGCCAATTGTCCAACATAAAAAGCCTAAGAAGTGGTCACATTTTACCTTTTCTGCGATTAAACTTGGAAATTGTTATGCATTATAGTAGTATTTATTCATAAAACACTCTATCAATGTCTTATTGTATGTTGCAAGTTGATTATTTTGTGTCACATAGCTATTGACTTATTTTCCTTAACTAACATGTCGCTATTAGTAGTACATGTTCCGAATCGAGTAAAAACCCGATATGTATCCGTATTTGAGTAACATCCGCTCTGCATTCATATCTGATAACATCCGTATTCGCATTCATATTTGTTTCTAAAATATGAAAACGGAAGTGGGAAGAGCACTATCCGATCCATTTCCACCGCACCAGAATAAGTGATGCATTTTACTGATGACCGTGATCAGGTTTTCATGCCATGAAATTATTGAACCCCTGGTTTGAATATTCTAGAAAACTTGGAAGAAAATATTCTTATGGTCTGTTTTCATTTCCTCAGTGTTTCATTTGCTTGTGACCACCTGCACATGGATGAATTTGATATGAACTGTCTATACGTCGAGAGATATTTTAAAATTATCTGTAGTCCTTTTCTGTGTGATATGAGCCCTTTAAAATGCACGTGTCACTCTCAGCGCAATAATTCATTCTTGCAAGCCAGTTTTCTGTCTAGCTGGTGGAGCTTTGAAGTTCCATTCAGAAATATCTTCTTGACCGGTGCTGTACATGTTCCATTCAGAAATATCTTCTTGACTGGTGCTGCACATTTTTGCTTTAGCACGAATGAGTTAAGACATGTTGTATGATGCATGTTAGCAGCTGGTCGACTAGGATGTAAGAGGACAAGGCACACCATGTCCATTCAAGCACCTTCATATGTGAGCTATCTTTTCTAATGAAACTGCATGGGTCATAGGCATGTTCAAACATGGAATTGAGAACTCATGTCAATGCTACTTGTACTAGCATAGACACACAGTTGCAGAACTAGTGCAATTGTTAATACTAGAATTCTTCCGTGCCAGCTTTTTGAACCTGCTTGAAACCAGCTTGAAGGAGGAATCATCTTGTTCACTCGAAGTTCCTTCCTCCAAACCTGGCCTTTGGGTTATAACTTATAAGATCTACTGTAAAATGGAGTGAAGTACACATTGATTTTTCACTTTAGTCTATATTCATACAAACATCCAAGAAAATAAACATTTTGTGCAGCAATCCTCCATGTGCATGAATAACAGTAAATTTTATGATTAGATTAGACACACTTTTTGGAAAAATCAAAAGAGCTGGACATATCTGAAGTGGACGATTATGACTGAAAAGATTGTGTCTTATCATCTTTCATTCTGGGTTGGAGAGGCACACAACAGGCTCACAATTATCCTGAATCTACATGATTGTCATGCTCTATACTATTTGTTTGCTCCTTTCTCTTCTACCGTGGTATGTTTTGTTCATTCTATGTAATATTTTGCCATATGGTTCATGGTTGACTAATTATACTTCCGAAATGCATTATTTGCAAGTGATCTAACAAAGAGCGAGTTGGGTCATTTAAGTTTCTGCGAAGAAGGGTTCAGCGAACCGGAGTCTAAAACTTGTAGCTCTTCCATAGTAGAATGGGTTAACCACCAATGAAGATTACTCATCAGAAGTCCCTCTGTTAGGGTGATAAGTTCAACTACTACTGCATAAGAGAGGGTAGAATAAAGTGCACTTTGCTGTCAATTATTCTATAGTTTTACGCAAACTAATTATTCTACAGTTTGATTTGGTCATCAATACCTTTTCTTGCCTTGTATAACAGTGTTGTACATCCGCTCTGTTGGTGCACAAGAGTGTTTTTTAGGGAAAACTCGCTGCATTTATTTATTCATCACGCTTGGCAAACTACTCCCTCCGGTCCTTTTTACTCTGCATATAAGTTTTGTTCGAAGTCAAAGTATTTTTACTTTGACCAAATTTATAGCAAAAAGTATCAACATTCACATAGCCAATCAATGTTGTTAGATTCATTATGTAATGTAGTTTCATAGTATATATATTTGGTATTGTAGATGTTGATACTTTTTAATATAAATTTGGTCAAAGTTTGCTAAGTTTGACTTGACACAAATCTAATAAGCGGAGTAAAAATGACTGGAGGGAGTACTAGATAACCAAGTCCAAAATAGACCCTGGAGGTACATGCGACCACGTTTTACAAAGTTTATGAGTGCAGCCATCCCTGGCAAGATTATGAGCTGCTCCGTTTGCAGTAGCCGAACCCAACACACTTTAAACTCAGTCTGCTTCATCAATCCCTTGGTCTCTTCAACAATTCGCCCATAAACCAATCTATCCATCTCCTGCCATAGTTAGTGATGCGTTCTACTGCTGACTATGATCAGATTTGCATGCGAGGAAATTATAGAGCTCCTGGTTTGAATAGTCTGAAAACCTGGAAGAAAATTATCTTATATGGTATGTTTTCATTTCCTTGATGTTCCATTTGTGTGTGACCACCTGCACACGGATGATTTTGATATGAACCGTCTGTACGCTGAGAGATATTTTTGAAATATCTGCAGTCCTTTTCTATGTGCCATGAGCTCTTTACAATGCATATGTCACTCTCAGCACTATAATTCATTCTTGTAAGCCAGTTGTCTTTGTAGCTGGTAGAGCTTTGGGGTTCCATTCTCAAGTATCTTTTGGCATCTAATTTTCTGACCTGTTATGCATATTCTTGCTTTAGCGAATTAGACATGTTGTAGGATGCATGTTAGCAGCTGGTCGACTAGGAGGTAAGAGGAAAAGACACCATGTCCATTCAAGCATTGTCATATCCGAGCTATCTTTTCGAATGAAACCTCACGGGCCATAGGCATTTCAAACATGGAATTGAGAACCTTTGTCAATGCTACTTGTACTAGCATAGGACAGAAAGTTGCAGAACTAGTGCAATTGTTAATAGTATAATTCTTCCGTGCTTTTTTTGGACCTGCTTGAAACTAGCTTGAACAAGGAAGCATCTTCACCTGGCCCTTGAGTTATAATAAGGTCTACTGATGTACATATTGCTTATTCACTTCGGTCTATATTCGTACAAACATCCAAGAAAATAACCATTTTGTGCAGCAATCTTCCATGTGCTTGAATAATAGAAAGTTTTATGATTAGATAAGATGCACCTTTGAACAAATCTGAAGTGGACGATTATGACTGAACAGATTGTGTCTTGTCATTTTTCATTCTGGGCTGAAGAGGCACAAGAAAGGCTCACAATTGGATAGATTGTTTCTGTTTCCCTTTTTTCTTTCATGCCCTGTCGTGATCCTGAATCGACATGATTGCCATGCTGTACTTATTTGTTTCCTCCTTTTTCTGTTACCATTGTGTTTCTAGTTCATTTACCGTGTGGTTTTGAACATCTTGCACATGCGTATTATTTGCAAGTGCTCTAACAAAAAGAGTTATATACATGCCACCGGAAGTTGAGAAACTACTGATATGGTAGGATCATTGAAATCTGCTTAATCAAACCCTTGGTCTCTTAAACAATTCGCCCATAGGTCGGCGATGCGTTCTACTGCTGACTATGATCAGATTTGCATGCGATGAAATTATTGAACTCCTGGTTCGAATAGTCTGAAAAACTAAAAGAAAATAGTCTTATATGGTATGTTTTCATTTCCTTGATTTTCCATTTGCGCGTGACCACCTGCACAGGGATGATTTTGATATGAACCTCTGTACACTGAGAGATATTTTTGAAATATCTGTAGTCCTTTTCTATGTGCCATGAGCTCTTTACAGTGCATATGTCACTCTCAGCACTATAATTCATTCTTGCAAGCCAGCTGTCTTTGTAGCTGGTAGAGCTTTGAAGTTCCATTCTGAAGTACCTTTTGGCATCTAATTTCTGACCTGTTATGCATATTCTTGCTTTAGCGAATTAGACATGTTGTAGGATGCATGTTAGCAGCTGGTCGACTAGGAGGTAAGAGGAAAAGACACCATGCCCATTCAAGCATTGTCATATCCAAGCTATCTTTTCTAATGAAACCTCACGCGCCAGGCATAGGATGCAAAGTTGCAGAACTAATACTCCCTCTGATCCAAATTAACTGTCGCAGCTCCAGTACAACTTTGAGTTGTACTAGAGCTGCGACAGTTAATTTGGATCGGAGGGAGTAGTATAATTCTTCCATGCCAGTTTTTCGAACCTGCTTGAAACTAGCTTGAGGAAGGAAGCATCTTGACCTGGCCTTTGGGTTATAAGATCTACTGAGGTACATATTGCTTATTCACGTCATCTATATTCATACAAACATCCAAGAAAACAACCATTTTGTGGAACAATCTTCCATGTGGTTGAATAATAGAAAGTTTTATGATTAGATTAAATGCACTTTTGAACAAATCTGAAGTGGACGATTATGACTGAACAGATTGTGTCTTATCATCTTTCCTTCTGGGCTGGAGATCGTTGTGCTCTTTCCGTTTCCCTTTTTTCTTTTATGCCCTGTCATGATCCTGAATCGACATGATTGCCATGCTCTGTACTTATTTGTTTCCTCCTTTCTCTGTTACCATTGTGTTTCTAGTTCATTTGCCATATGGTTTTGAACATCTTGCACATGTGTATTATTTGCAAGTGCTCTAACAAAAAGAGTTATATCTTTCATCTCTAAAATGTAAAACGCTTTTTGACACTATCATAAGATCAAAAACGCCTTACATTTCTATTTTACGAAAGACATGCCACCGGAAGTTGAGAAACTACTGGTATGGTAGGATCATCGAAATCTGTCTGTGCATAAGGTGTCATCGAGTCCCAGAGTCGAAAACTTGTAGCTCTTCCACGTAATACTAGAAGAACGGGTCTTGCCGCCAAATGGAGATCACTCACAAGTGACAAGTCCCTCTCTTAGGGTTGATAAGATCAACTGCTGCTGCATAAGAGAAGGTAGCATAGAATAAAGTGCAATTTGCTGTCAAGTAGAAGAATCTGTTTGTTTTTCCATCGCTCTCTACCGTCGTGGCGCTCTCACCGGTTGCCCCTCTCCTTTGCAAGCACTTGTTCCAACATTCATAGGCTCTCCTGTCCTTCTCATGCGTGAGCTTGATGTCTTGGAGGGCCTACGACTTTGCTCTTTACTTGCTGTCACACTCCAGCCCTTGGAATATCTTAAGTGGCATGTCACTACTGATTATTTATTCGGTCGCGTGTGAAAATTGTTAATGGCCCGTTGATTTTATCTCCATCATATCTTAAAGTAGAATTGAATCAACCATCATGGCCTTTATTTATGTCTTAGTTCATTATTTTTCTATGTCTTCCCATTCTCGCTGGTCATTGGTTCCAGGAATATGTTAAGTAGCTGAATCTAGATGTTGCATGATTGGTTTGCAAAATTTAATTTTGTCCCGGGAAAAAGTTTGCCAATAGGCGCGCTTGGGTGTCGCCGATAGTTACTGCCACTTGTTCCTGTTGTCCTCCTGTATAAAAGGGCAAGTAGGGTGGCCATTCATGTCTGTTTTTCAATTGAGATGCTGACAGGCGCAAATCAAGAAAAAAAGTTCAACCTCGGGATTTTCCTTTGTAATAAGAACTGAAAGGGAGACGGAAAGATATGTTGTTTCGGTGATCTGATCAACGAGATCGGAGTTGCTAACTCGTGTAAGATGTTCCCTGGCGCGTGAGCCTGACAGGAATGAAGCGCAAAACATAACAAAGTTATAGAGTAGCCATTTGGATAGGACACAGTAAAGACAGAAAAAAGAAACAACTTTCATCCAAAGCGAATGAAAAGGATTGATTTGCTGGAATTTCGTTCCACGGCTCCTACGATTTAGAAAACCCTTGTAGACGTTTTCTTTCTAGTAAGAACTAAATTCCTGTAAATATCTTGTGAAGAATCTACGGTCCAGAGAGCGACATGGTGGACGCTTTTATGTAAACATTTATGCAGTTTTGTTTTAAGAGAAGTCTCATTGCGAACATGTATGAGAGCCTACCAGGCATCATTAGAGGCATTTTGAAGTTTTTTATGAAAATTACTCCATCAGTCCGCGTTTTTTGTAAGATTCTTCTTGTAACATAAGCTCAGAAAAGGATGTGTCTAGTCTTATGCAGAAGATTAGTTTACACAGGAGGAAGCAGGGTATCATATCATTGCGAAGAAGAACACACGCTCAGATTAATTTGCGCGGAAGAAGACTCTGATCACTCGAGAGCTAGATCGATGAACTCCAGCTAGTAGTATGGAGCTGATGATCCACTTTACTTTAGCATACGCAGCAATAACACGCAGGGAAACATTCTTGAGATCCATGTCTTCTTAACTATACATCTCTCCTCTCTTGCTTGCTAGCATTCGGTCGAACCGCTGTTATGATATCAGTTCGTTTTTTAGCCACCTAGCGATCTATAGCCAAGGAAGATCGATCCATGGTGCATGCGCAGCTGCACCCGCTCGCCGTCAACCTACAACTAGCTGGCGGCCACGGGAGTGCGCGCCGCCGCGCCGAGGTTGGCGATGGTCGGCCGGCGGTGCATCATCGACGCCGTCGTCGCGCCCGCCGCCTCGCGGCGCGCGGTGCCGGCGGCCTGCTCTGCCGCGGCCTGCTTGCGGTGCCGGCGCGCCGCCGCGTGGAGCGCCTCGTCCATGGCCATCTGGTCCTGCCTGCACTCCTCGCCGCAGAACGCCGCGTCACCCCTGCACAAGCCAACGCCGGCATCAGCTCCAAGAATCATCACTTGTCATCTTCTCCCCGTGGAAATAAAAGAGAATCAGTTGCAGCAGTAGCGCTAGATAGGTTTAGCTTGCTCGTACTTGTACATGAAGATGTCGCGGTCGCGGGAGATGCTCCTCTTGCAGAGGAAGCAGGAGTCGAGGAAGTGGTGGTGGTGGCGGGCAGCGCCGGCCACGGCGGCCGGCTTCACCCGGAAGAACCTCGACGCCACCATGACGTACCGCTCCTCGTCCCCCTTCACGGCCGCCGCGACCATCAGCGGGGACGCCGACGAGAGCGACGCCGGCGCAGCGGTGGAGGCGGCCTCTTCTCCCATGTGCACGTACGCTCGCGCGCGCGTGGCAGGCACGGCCGCCGTTGCTCCGGAGAGGAGAGTGATGCGTGCGTGCGTGCTCGGGTGGTGCGCCTCGGCACGCTTGCTTGTTTGTCTGGCGGATGGAGGTGACCGGGCCGGGGTTATATACTATACGACGAAAGGCAGGGAAGCCAGCCCGCTTTTGCTTGTCTGCTTGCATGCGTGCCGTTGGTTGTGCTCCGTGACGAAACCATGGGTGGTAGGAGAGGAGTGTGAGGGAACCCGTTGGCTGGCCGGGAAGTCGATGGCCGGATCGAATCAAATCAATCATGTAAGCTGCGGAGAGGGGCCAGATATCTGACGGGCATCTTGAATTTCCCTGGAACTCTCAGTCCATCAGTTAACAAGCATTTTATCTGACCTGCAGGCAGGCTGCAGTGCAGTGCAGTGATCAAATACTCCTATCAACTTTGGTTTTGCCTCCCGGCGCACGTGCATCTTTAACGATCCCTGAATTCTTCCGGTGGAAGGGTAGAATCTTTCCAGGGTGGTGGCCTGGTGATGCGATCTTCTGGCGCCGTATGAAATCCAGCTCTCTGGGGGCGGTGCGCGCGGTGGGCACCTCCGTCACGTCTAGATCTCGTGTGAAATTTGGCGGTGAGCTGCAACTTTTCTTTAGTTTTTCTTTTAAGAAAACGGCAGGAGCGCTGCACTTTCATATATTAGACCGAAAAGAGTGACATGTACTCCCAGCCTAAATATAAGTCTTTTTAGAGATTCCAATATGAACTACTCCCTTCGTTCCTAAATATAATTTTTTTATGAGAATTCACTATAGACTACATACGAAGCAAAATGAGTGAACCTATACTTTCAAAGGTGTCTATAACTCTATGGCCCTGTTTGTTTGGGCTTTTGCTTCTGCTTTTGCAGCTTTTTTATTTTGGCCAAAAAGCCATAAAAGCTCCTAAATAGGTGCTTTTGGGGCTTTTATGGCTTTTGATGAATCAATATATCAATATTTAGCTCCAAAAGCCATAAAAGCTTCAAAAGCACCTATTTATGAGCTTTTGTGGCTTTTTGGCCAAAATGGACAAGCTGCAAAGGCAGAAGCAAAAGCCCAAACAAACAGGGTTTATATACATCTGAATGTATCTCTATAGTGGAATTTTTAAAAAGATTTATATTTAGAAACGGAGGAAGTACATTTGAATGTATATAGATGTATTTTAGAACGTAGATTCACTCTTTTTGCTTCATACGTAGTCCGCATTGAAATATCTAAAAAGACTTATATTTAGGAACAGAGGGAGTATAGAGGTGCCGAAAACTCCACGAAACCCAAGTGAGCTCACAACACACAGAACCTAACCGATGTCGTTGCTTGCCCTAGCGCAGCTAATTAAACGCCATTTCTTGTTGTTTTACGTCTTTGAAAACAAGCGCGACCACCTCGAAATGTGTGAGCCGGGTGCCTTTTCTTTAATTATCCACATCACATATTGGTCTTTGATTAGAAATAAAGATTGTAAGCCTATTGAGAAAAAATAATTGAAAATAGATGTGCCTGTTGGCAAAGTAGGATGCTAAATATTGCTCGCGGAATTGCTTTAGTGCAATCTAGTTCGAGAAAGAGTGAGAAAAGGGCTGATTTTTCAGAGCTAGGATTACTTAGCAATGAGATAAAGATAAGAAGAAGTATCATCTTGTCAAATGGGGTGAGGTGTGCCAGCCCAAGGAACAAGGAGGCTTGGGGTGAATTTGGAAACTGGAAAGAGAGGAAGGACTATGGCAATCCATGTTGTTAAATAAATATGCTAAAGGTGCTTCTCTTTCTGGTATAAAATATAAGCATGGTGATTCTCAATTTTGGTCCGGTATCTTGTCTGTGAAATCCAACTCTCTGGGTCTGGGCGGTGGACGGACACCGCGGCCAGATTAGTACTCCCTCTGTAAAGGAATATAAGAGCGTTTAGATCACTCTCATTGGTTTCTTCGTCGACCGCCTAGAATCTGCGCAACGGAAATTAAAGTGAAGCAGGTGTACGCCGAGCATTGTGGCGGTGATCATGACTGGAGCTGGTAACTAACTAGAATGTGATTAGGAATGAGAACGAAGCGATTTTTGTGTGTGTGTTTTGCGTGGGAAAATGAAAATAGCTAGTAACTAACTAGAATGTGATTAGGAATGAGAACGAAGTGGTTTTTTGTGTGTGTTTTGCGTGGGAAAATGAAAATGAAGATGAAATATGGAAATGAAAACTAAATATCTTCTTTGTCCTGATGATTGACCCCCCTGCAACATCTTCTTGAGTTGGAAATGGCATCCTACACAAGATTCGTGGGAGGGCGCTCTAGTGCGTACCTCGCTATATGCGATGAAGCGGCAATCTTTATGGCCCCATCAAGGGCGACATTGATAACCTCATGGGCATCTTGAGAGGAATTGAGGGTGTCATGAGCTTATGTACTACACAAGAGCTCAGTGGTGCCTATTCGATGCGATCATATCAATCTTGAGAGAATTCTGCGAAGCTGGCCGGCCACAAGAGCCTCCTTCGCAATGCGTTATTTGGGGTTGCTCCGATCTGTTTCGTGCCTTAAAAAGGTGGATCAGCAGTACCTTGTGGACAAGGTTGCAGGAAAGCTAGTCACTTGGGAGGGTCAAAACATAACCTCCATTGGTCGCCCGACCCTCGTCAAGTTGGTGATCACACCATCTACTTGTTGGGGAACGTAGTAATTTCAAAAAAATTCATACGCACACGCAAGATCATGGTGATGCATAGCAACGAGAGGGGAGAGTGTGTCCATGTACCCTCGTAGACCGAAAGCGGAAGAGTTAGCACAACGCGGTTGATGTAGTCGTACGTCTTCACGATCCGACCGATCAAGTACCGAACGTACGACACCTCCGAGTTCAGCACACGTTCAGCTCGATGGCGTCCCTCGAACTCCGATCCAGCCGAGCTTTGAGGGAGAGTTCCGTCAGCACGACGGCGTGGTGACGATGATGATGTTCTACTGACGCAGGGCTTCGCCTAAGCACCACTACAATATTATCGAGGTGGATTATGGTGGAGGGGGCACCGCACACGGCTAAGAGATCCAAGGGATCAATTGTTATCTCTATGGGGTGCCCCTGCCCCCGTATATAAAGGAGCAAGGGAGAGGCCAACCCTAGAGGGGGCGCGCCAAGTGTGGGGAGTCCTACTAGGACTCCCAAGTCCTAGTAGGATTCCCCTTTCCTTTCCGGAGTAGAATAGAAGGAAAGAGGGGGAGAGGAGAAGGAAAAGGGGGCTGCACCCCTTGTCCAATTCGGACGGGGGGGGGGGGGCGCCTCCTTCCTTTTGGCCTCTCTCCTCTATTCCCGTATGGCCCAATAAGGCCCAATACTTCTCCCGGTGAATTCCTGTAACTCCCCGGTACTCCGAAAGTACCCGAATCACTCGAAACCTTTGTGATGTCCGAATATAGTCGTCCAATATATCGATCTTTATGTCTCGACCATTTCGAGACTCCTCTTCATGTCCCCGATCTCATCCAGGACTCCGAAATACCTTCAGTACATCAAATCACATAAACTCATAATACCGATCGTCATCTAACTTTAAGCGTGCGGACCCTACGGGTTCGAGAACTATGTAGACATGACCGAGACACGTCTCCGGTCAATAACCAATAGCGGAACCTGGATGCTCATATTGGCTCCCATATATTCTACAAAGATCTTTATCGGTCAAACCGCATAACAGCATACATTGTTCCCTTTGTCATTGGTATGTTACTTGCCCGAGATTCGATCGTCGGTATCTCAATACCTAGTTCAATCTCGTTACCGGCAAGTCTCTTTACTCGTTCCGTAATACATCATCCCGCAACTAACTCATTAGTTACAATGCTTGCAAGGCTTATAGTGATGTGCATTACGAAAGTGGGCCGTAGATACCTCTGCGACAATTGGAGTGACAAATCCTAATCTCGAAATCGCCAACCCAACAAGTACCTTTGGAGACACCTGAGAGCACCTTTATAATCACCCGATTCACGTTGTGACGTTTGGTAGCACACAAAGTGTTCCTCCGTAAACGGAGTTGCATAATCTCATAGTCATAGGAACATGTATAAGTCATGAAGAAAGCAATAGCAGAATACTAAACGATCAAGTGCTAAGCTAACGGAATGGGTCAAGTCAATCACATCATTCTCCTAATGATGTGATCCCGTTAATCAAATGGCAACTCATGTCTATGGCTAGGAAACATAACCATCTTTGATCAACGAGCTAGTCAAGTAGAGGCATACTAGTGACACACTGTTTGTCTATGTATTCACACAAGCATTATGTATCTGGTTAATACAATGCTAGCATGAATAATAAACATTTATCATGAAATAAGGAAATAAATAATAACTCTATTATTGCCTCTAGGGCATATTTCCTTCAGTCTCCCACTTGCACTAGAGACAATAATCTAGATCACATCGCCATGTGATTTAACACCAATAGTTCACATCAGCATGTGATTAACACACATAGTTCACATCTTCATGTGACCAACACCCAAAGGGTTTACTAGAGTCAATAATCTAGTTCACATCGCTATGTGATTAACACCCAAAGAGTACTAAAGTGTGATCATGTTTTGCTTGTGAGAGAAGTTTAGTCAACGGGTCTACCACATTCAGATCCGTATGTATTTTGCAAATTTCTATGTCAACAATGCTCTGCACGGAGCTACTCTAGCTAATTGCTCCCACTTTCAATATGTATCCAGATTGAGACTTAGAGTCATCTGGATCAGTGCCAAAACTTGCATCGACGTAACCCTTTACGACGAACCTTTTGTCACCTCCATAATCCAGAAACATATCCTTATTCCACTAAGGATAATTTTGACCGCCGTCCAGTGATCTACTCCTAGATCACTATTGTACTCCCTTGCTAAACTCAGTGTAGGGTATACAATAGATCTGGTACACAACACAACATACTTTATAGAACCTATGGCTGAGGCATAGGGAATGACTTTCATTCTCTTTCTATATTCTGCCGTGGTCGGGCTTTTGAGTCTTACTCAATTTCACACCTTGTAACACAGGCAAGAACTCTTTCTTTGACTGTTCCATTTTGAACTACTTCAAAATCTTGTCAAGGTATGTACTCATTGAAAAAACTTATCAAGCGTCTTGATCTATCTCTAGATCTTGATGTTCAATATATAAGCAGCTTCACCGAGGTCTTTCTTTGAAAAAACTCCTTTCAAACACTCCTTTATGCTTTGCAAAATAATTCTACATTATTTCCGATCAACAATATGTCATTCACATATACTTATTAGAAATGTTGTAGTGCTCCCACTCACTTTCTTGTAAATACAGGCTTCACCGCAAGTCTGTATAAAACTATATGCTTTGATCAACTTATCAAAGCGTATATTCCAACTCCGAGATGCTTGCACCAGTCCATAATGGATCGCTGGAACTTGCATATTTTGTTAGCTCCCTTTGGAGCGACAAAACCTTCCGGTTGCATCATATACAATTCTTCTTCCAGAAATCCATTAAGGAATGCAGTTTTGTTTATCCATTTGCCAGATTTCATAAAGTGCGGCAATTGCTAACATGATTCGGACAACTTAAGCATAGATACGAGTGAGAAACTCTCATCGTAGTCAACACTTTGAACTTGCCGAAAACCTTTTGCGACAATTCTAGCTTTGTAGATAGTAACACTACTATCAGCGTCCGTCTTCCTCTTGAAGATCCATTTGATCTCAATGGCTCGCCGATCATTGGGCAAGTCAATCAAAGTCCATACTTTGTTCTCATACATGGATCTCATCTCAGATTTCATGACCTCAAGCCATTTTGCGGAATCTGGGCTCATCATCGCTTCCTCATAGTTCGTAGGTTCGTGATGGTCAAGTAACATGATCTCCAGAATAGGATTACCGCACCACTCTGGTGTGGATCTTACTCTGGTTGACCTACGAGGTTCGGTAGTAACTTGATCTGAAGTTTCATGATCATCATCATTAGCTTCCTCACTAATTGGTGTAGGTGTCACAGAACCGGTTTCGTGATGAACTACTTTCAATAAGGGAGCAGGTACAGTTACCTCATCAAGTTCTACTTTCCTCCCACTCACTTCTTTCAAGAGAAACTCCTTCTCTAGAAAGGATCCATTCTCAGCAACGAATAACTTGCCTTCGGATCTGTGATAGAAGGTGTACCCAACATTTTCTTTTGGGTACCCTATGAAGACGCACTTCTCCGATTTGGGTTTGAGCTTATCAGGTTGAGACTTTTTCACATAAGCATTGCAACCTCAAACTTTAAGAAATGACAACTTAGGTTTCTTGCCAAACCATAGTTCATACGGTGTATTCTCAACGGATTTAGATGGTGCCCTATTTAACGTGAATGTAGCTGTCTCTAATGCATGACCCCAAAACGATAGTGTTAGATCGGTAAGAGACATCATAGATCGCACCATATCTAATAAAGTACGGTTACGACGTTCGGACACACCATTACACTGCGGTGTTCTAGGTGGCGTGAGTACTGAAACTATCTCACATTGTTTTAACTGAAGGCCAAACTCGTAACTCAAATATTCGTCTCTGCGATCAAATCGTAGAAACTTCATTTTCTTTTCACGATGATTTTCCACTTCACTCTGAAATTCTTTGAACTTTTCAAATGTTTCAGACTTATGTTTCATCAAGTAGATATACCCATATCTGCACAAATCATCTGTGAAGGTCAGAAAATAATGATACCCACCGCGAGCTGCAACACTCATCGGGTCTTATACATCAGTATGTATTATTTCCAATAATTCAGTTGCTCGCTCCATTGTTCCGGAGAACAGAGTTTTAGTCATCTTGCCCATAGGGCATGGTTCGCAAGCATCAAGTGATTCCAAAATTCCGTCAGCATGGAGTTTCTTCATGCGCTTTACACCAATATGACTTAAACGACAGTGCCACAAATAAGGTGCACTATCATTATTAACTTTGCATCTTTTGGCTTCAATATTATGAATATGTGTATCACTACGTCGAGATCCAACAAACCATTTTCGTTGGTGTGTATGACCATAGAAGGTTTTATTCATGTAAACAAAACAACAATTGTTCTCTAACTTAAATGAATAACCGTATTGCAATGAATATGATCAAATCATATTCATGCTCAACGCAAACACCAAATAACACTTATTTCAACACTAATCCCGAAAGTATAGGGAGTGAGCGATGATGATCATATCAATCTTGGAACCACTTCCAACACACACTGTCACTTCACCCTTAACTAGTCTCTGTTCATTCTGCAACTCCCATTTCGAGTTACTAATCTTAGCAACTGAACTAGTATCAAATGCCGAGGGGTTGCTATAAACACTAGTAAAGTACACATCAATATCATGTATATCCAATATACCTTTGTTCCCTTTTGCCATCCTTCTTATCCGCCAAGTATCTAGGGCATTTCCACTTTCAGTGACCAGTCCTATTGTAGTAGAAGCACTTAGTCTCAGGCTTAGGTCCATACTTGGGCTTCTTCACTCGAGCAGCAACTTGCTTGTCGTTCTTTTTGAAGTTCCCCTTCTTCCCTTTGCACTTTTCTTGAAACTAGTGGTCTTGTCAACCATCAACATTTGATGCTCTTTCTTGATTTCTACCTTCATTGATTTCATCATCATGAAAAGCACGGGAATCATTTTCGTCATCCCTTGCATAATATAGTTCATCACGAAGTTCTACTAACTTGGTGATGGTGACTAGAATTCTATCAATCACTATTTTATCTGGAAGATTAACTCCCACTTGATTTAAGTGATTGTAGTACCCAGACAATCTGAGCACATGCTCACTGCTTGAGCTATTCTCCTCCATCTTTTAGCTATATAACTTGTTGGAGACTTCATATCTCTCAACTCGGGTATTTGCTTGAAATATTAACTTCAACTCTTGGAACATCTCATATGGTCCATGACGTTCAAAACGTCTTTGAAGTCCCGATTCTAAGCCGTTAAGCATGGTGCACTAAACTATAAAGTAGTCATCATATCGAGCTTTGCCAAACGTTCATAACGTTTGCATATGCTCCTGCAATAGGTCCGTCACCTAGCGGTGCATCAAGGACATAATTCTTCTATGCAGCAATGAGGATAATCCTCAGATCACGGACCAAGTCCGCACCATTGCTACTAACATCTTTCAACATAGTTTTTCTCTAGGAACATATCAAAATAAACGGGGAGCAACATCGCAAGCTATTGATCTACAACATAGATATGCTAATACTACCAGGACTAAGTTCATGATAAATTAAAGTTCAATCTAATCATATTACTTAAGAACTCCCACTTAGATAGACATCCCTCTAATCATCTAAGTGATCACGCGATCCATATCAACTAAACCATGTCCGATCATCACGTGAGATGTGAAGGAAATATGCCCTAGAGGCAATAATAAAGTTATTATTTATTTCCTTATATCATGATAAATGTTTATTATTCATGCTAGAATTGTATTAACCGGAAACATAATACATGTGTGAATACATAGACAAACAGAGTGTCACTAGTATGCCTCTACTTGACTAGCTCGTTGATCGAAGATGGTTATGTTTCCTAACCATAGACATGAGTTGTCATTTGATTAACGGGGTCACATCATTAGGAGAATGATCTGATTGACATGACCCATTCCGTTAGCCTAGCAGTTGATCGTTTAGTATGTTGCTATTGCTTTCTTCATGACTTATACATGTTCCTGTAACTATGAGATTATGCAACTCCGCCACGGAGGAACACTTTGGTGCTACCAAACGTCACAACGTATCGGGTGATTATAAAGGAGTACTATAGGTGTCTCCAAAGGTACTTGTTGGGTTGGCGATTTCGAGATTAGGTTTTGTCACTCCAATTGTCGGAGAGGTATCTCTAGGCCTTCTCGGTAATACACATCACTTAAGCCTTGCAAGCATTACAACTAATGAGTTAGTTGTGAGATGATGTATTACGGAACGAGTAAAGAGACTTACCGTAACGAGATTGAACTAGGTATTGGATACCGACGATCGAATCTCGGGTAAGTAACATACCGATGACAAAGGAACAACGTATGTCGTTATGCGGTTGGACCGATAAAGATCTTCGTAGAATATGTAGGAACCAATATGGGCATCCAGGTTCCGCTATTGGTTATTGACCGAGAATGGTTCTAGGTCATGTCTACATAGTTCTCGAACCCGTAGGGTCCGCACGCTTAACGCTTCGATGACAGCTCATTATGAGTTTATAAGTATTGATGCACGAAGGTTGTTCGAGTCCGGATGTGATCACGGACATGACGAGGAGTCTCGAAATGGTCGAGACATAAAGATTGATATATTGAAGCCTACATTTGGACATCGGAAGTGTTCCGAGTGAAATCGGGAATTTACCGGAGTACCGGGAGGTTACCGGAACCCCCCGGGAGGTCTATGGGCCTTAATGGGCCATAAGAGAGAAGAGGAAGGGCCGGCCAGGTGGGCTGCACGCCCCCCTCCCCCCTCTAGTCCGAATAGGACAAGGAGAGGGGGGGCGGCGCCCCCTTCCCTCTTCCCCCTCCTCCAATCCTAATCCAACTAGGAGAGGGGGAGTCCTACTCGGTGGGAGTAGGACTCCTCCAGCGCCGCCTCCCAAGGCTGGCCGCACCCCTTGGCTCCTTTATATATGGGGCAGGGGGCACCCCATGACACGAAGTTGATCTACGGATCTTTCCTTAGCTGCAGTGCGGTGCCCCTTCCACCATATTCCACTTCGGTCATATCGCTATGGAGCTTAGGCGAAGCCTGCGCGCGGAGAAGTCATATCGTCGCGAGCTTAGGCGAAGCCCTGCGTCGGTGGAGCATCAACATCGCCACCACGCCGTCGTCTTGACGGAACTCATCCCGACACTTTGCTGGATCGGAGTCCGGGATCGCCATCGAGCTGAACGTGTGCGTAACTCGGAGGTGCCGTCGCTCGGTGCTTGGATCGGTCGGATCGTGAAGACGACGACTACATCAACCGCGTTGTTATAACGCTTCCTCTTTCGGTCTCACGAGGGTACGTGGGCGGACACTCTCCCTCTCGCTATGCCATCACCATGGTCTTGCATGATCGTAGGAAAATTTTGAAATTACTACGCTCCCCAACAAGTGGCATCCGAGCCTGGTTTTATGCGTTGATGTCATGTGCACGAGTAGAACACAAGTGAGTTGTGGGCGATATAAGTCATACTGCCTACCAGCATGTCATACTTTGGTTCAGCGGTATTGTGAGATGAAGCGGCCCGGACCGACATTACGCGACGCTTCGCGAGACTGGTTTCACCGCTCCGAGCACTCGTTGCTTAAAGGTGACCGCGGTGTCTCTCTCTCTCACTTTAGTTGAACCGAGTATGACTACGCCCGGTCCTTGAGAAGGTTAAAACGGAGTCTATTTGACAAAGTATCGTTGTGGTTTTGATGCGTAGGTAAGAACGGTTCTTGCTCAGCCCATAGCAGCCACGTAAAACTTGCAACAACAAAGTAGAGGACGTCTAACTAGTTTTTGCAGGGCATGATGTGATGTGATGTGGTCAAGACGTGATGCTATATTGTATGAGATGATCATGTTTTGTAACCGAGTTATCGGCAATCGGCGAGAGCCATATGGTTGTCGCTTATTGTATGAAATGCAAACGCCATGTAATTGCTTTACTTTATCACTAAGCAAGAGCGATAGTCATAGAAGCAATAGTTGGCGAGACGACAACGATGCTACGATGGAGATCAAGGTGTCGCGCCGGTGACGATGGTGATCATGACGGTGCTTCGGCGATGGAGATCACAAGCACAAGATGATGATGACCATATCATATCACTTATATTGATTGCATGTGATGTTTATCCTTTATGCATCTTATCTTGCTTTGATTGACGGTAGCATTATAAGATGATCTCTCACTAAAAAAATTATCAAGAAGTGTTCTCCCTGAGTATGCACCGTTGCCAAAGTTCGTAGTACCCAGACACCACGTGATGATCGGGTGTGATAAGTTCTACGTCCATCTACAACGGGTGCAAAACAGTTGCACACGCGGAATACTCAGGTTAAACTTGACGAGCCTAGCATATAACAGATATGGCCTCGGAACACGGAGACCGAAAGGTCGAACGTGAATCATATAGTAGATATGATCAACATAGTGATGTTCACCATTGAAACTACTCCATCTCACGTGATGATCGGACATGGTTTGGTTGATTTGGATCACGTAATCACTTAGATGACTAGAGAGATGTCTATCTAAGTGGGAGTTCTTAAGTAATATGATTAATTGAACTTTAATTTATCATGAACTTAGTCCTGGTAGTATTTTGCAAATTATGTTGTAGATCAATAGCTCGCGTTGTTGCTTCCCTATGTTTTTATATGTGTTCCTAGAGAAAATTGTATTGAAAGATATTAGTAGCAATGATGCGGATTGGATCCGTGATCTGAGGTTTATCCTCATTGCTGCGCAGAAGAATTATGTCCTTAATGCACCGCTAGGTGATGACCTATTGCAGAGCAGATCGCACGTTATGAACGTTTGGCTAGCTCAATATGAGCGATCTGACGTTATGAACGTTTGGCTAGCTCAATATGATGACTACTTGATAGTTTAGTGCACCATGCTTAACGGCTTAGAATCGGGACTTCAAAGACGTTTTGAACGTCATGGACCATATGAGATGTTCCAGAATTGAAGTAAATATTTCAAGCAAATACCGAGTTGAGAGATATGAAGTCTCCAACAAGTTCTATAGCTAAAAGATGGAGGAGAATCGCTCAACTAGTGAGCATGTGCTTAGATTGTCTGAGTACTTCAATCGCTTGAATCAAGTGGGAGTTAATCTTCCAGATAAGATAGTGATTGACAGAATTCTCTAGTCACCATCACTAAGTTACTAGAACTTCGTGATGAACTATAGTATGCAAGGATGACGAAAACGATTCCCGAGCTCTTCGTGATGTTGAAATCGACGAAGGTAGAAATCGAGAAAGAGCATCAAGTGTTGATGATTGACAAGACCACTAGTTTCAAGAAAAGGGCAAAGGGAAAGAAAGGGGAATTTCAAGTAGAATGACAAGCAAGTTGTCACTCCCATGAAGAAACCCAAAGCTGAACCAAAGCCTGAAACTGAGTGCTTACACTGCATAGGAAATGGTCACTGGAAACGGAAATACCCCAAATATTTGGTGGATAAGAAGGGTGGCAAAGTGAACAAGAGTATATTTGATATGCAGGTTATTGATGTGTGCCTTACTAGTGTTTATAGTATCCCCTGAGTATTTGATACTTGTTCAGTTACTAAGATTAGTAACTCAAACAGGAGTTACGAGAATAAGCAGAGACTAGTTGAAGGGAAGTGAAGATGAGTGTTGGAAGTAGTTCCAAGATTGATATGATCATCATCGCACACTCCCTATACTTTCGGGATTAGTGTGGAACCTAAATAAGTGTTATTTGGTGTTGAGCATAAATATGATTTGATCATGTTTATTGCAATACGATTATTCATTTAAGTAAGAGAATAAATTGTTGTTCTGTTTACATGAATAAAACCTTATATGGTTACACACCCAATGAAAATGGTTCATTGGATCTCGATCATAGTGATACACATATTCATAATATTGAAAACCAAAAGATGCAAAGTTAATAATGATAGTGCAACTTATTTGTGGCACTGCCGTTTAGGTCATATTGGTGTAAAGCGCATGAAGAAACTCCATGCTGATGGATTTTTGGAATCACTTGATTATGAATCATTTGATGCTTGCGAACCGTGCCTTTTGGGCAAGATGACTAAAACTCCGTTCTCCAGAACAATGGAACAAGCTACTGACTTATTGGAAATAATACGTACCAATGTATGCGATCCAATGAGTGTTGATGCTCGTGGCAAGTATCGTTATTTTCTGACCTTCACAAGATGATTTGAGCAGATATGGGTATATCTACTTAATGAAACATAAGTCTGAAATAGTTGAAAGGTTCAAAGAATTTCAGAGTGAAGTGGAAAATCATCGTAACAAGAAAATAAAGTTTCTGCGATCTGATTGTGGAGATGAATATTTGAGTTACGAGTTTGGTCTTCAATTGAAACAATGTGGAATAGTTTCACGGCTCACGCCACCTGGAACACCACAACGTTATGGTGTGTCCGAACGTCAGAACTGCCGTACTTTATTTTGATATGGTGCGATCTATGATGTATCTTACCGATTTACCACTATCGCTTTGGGTTATGCATTAGAGACAGCTGCATTCACGCTTAATAGGGCACCATCTAAATCCGCTGAGATGACACCGTATGAACTATGGTTTAGCAAGAAACCTAAGCTGTCGTTTCTTAAAGTTTGAGTTGTGATGCTTATGTGAAAAAGTTTTCACCGATAAGCTCGAACCCAAATCGGAGAAGTGCGTCTTCATAGAATACCCAAAAGAAACTGTTGGGTACACCTTCTATCACAGATCTAAAGGCAAAACATTCGTTGTTAAATGGATCCTTTCTAGAGAAGAAGTTTCTCTCGAAAGAAGTGAGTGGGAGGAAAGTAGAACTTGATGAGGTAATTGTACCTTCTCCTTATTGGAAAGTAGTTCATCACGTAAATCAGTTCCGTGATTCCTACACCAATTAGTAAGGAAGTTAATGATGATGATCATGAAACTTCAGATCAAGTTGCTACCAAACCTCGTAGGTCTTCCAGAGTAAGATCCGCACCAGAGTGGTACGGTAATCATGTTCTGGAAGTCATGTTACTAGACCATGATGAACCTACGAACTATGAGGAAGCGATGATGAGCCCAGATTCCGCAAAATGGTTTGAGGCCATGAAATCTGAGATATGATCCATGTATAAGATCAAAGTATGGACTTTGATTGACTTGCTCGATGATCAGCAAGCCATGTTTAAATAAATGGATCTTCAAGAGGAAGACGGACACAGATAGTAGTGTTACTATCTACAAAGCTCGACTTGTCACAAAAAGGTTTTCGACAAGTTCAAGGTGTTGACTACAATGAGATTTTCTCAACTGTAGCGATGCTTAAGTCTGTCCGAATCATGTTAGCAATTGCCACATTTTATGAAATCTGGCAAATGGATGTCAAAACTACATTCTTTAATGGATTTATTAAAGAAGAGTTGTATAGGATGCAACGGAAGGTTTTGTCAATCCTAAAGGAGCTAACAAAATGTGCAAGCTTCAAATGATCCATCTATGGACTGGTGCAAGCATCTTGAGTTGGAATAAACGCTTTGATAGTGTGATCAAAGATATGGTTTTATACAGACTTTTGGAGAAGCCTCAGATTTACAAGAAAGTGAGTGGGAGCACTACAAGATTTCGATAAGTATATGTGAATGACATATTGTTGATCGGAAATAATGTAGAATTATTCTGCAAAGCATAAAGGAGTATTTGAAAGGAGTTTTTCAAAGAAAGACCTCGGTGAAGCTGCTTACATATTGAGCATCAAGATTTATAGAGATAGATCAAGACGCTTGATAAGTTTTTCAATGAATACATACCATGACAAGATTTTGAAGTAGTTCAAAATGGAACAGTCAAAGAAAGAGTTCTTGCCTGTGTTACAAGGTGTGAGATTGAGTAAGACTCAAAACCCGACCACGGCAGAAGATAGAAAGAGAATGAAAGTCATTCCCTATGCATCACCATAGGTTCTATAAAGTATGTCATGCTGTGTACCAGATCTATTGCATACACTACCACTAAGCTTGGCAAGGGAGTGCAATAGTGATCTAGGAGTAGATCAATGGACAGCGGTCAAAATTATCCTTAGTATAATAAGGATATGTTTCTCGATTATGGAAGTGAAAAAAGGTTCGTCGTAAAGGGTTACGCCGATGCAAGTTTTAACACTAATCTAGATGACTCGAGTCTCAATCTGGATACATATTGAAAGTGGGAGCAATTAGCTAGAGTAGCTCCGCAAGAGCATTGTAGACATAGATATTTGCAAAATACTTACGGCTCTGAATGTGACAGACCCGTTGACTAAAATTATCTCACAAGCAAAACATGATCACACCTTAGTACTCTTTGGGTGTTAATCACATGGCGATGTGAACTAGATTACTGACTCTAGTAAACCCTTTGGGTGTTGGTCACATGTCGATGTGAACTATGGGTGTTAACCACATATAGATGTGAACTATTGATGTTAAATCACATGGCGATGTTAACTAGATTATTGACTCTAGTGCAAGTGGGAGATGAAGGAAATATGCCCTAGAGGCAATAATAAAGTTATTATTTATTTCCTTATATCATGATAAATGTTTATTATTCATGCTAGAATTGTATTAACCGAAACATAATACATGTGTGAATACATAGACAAACAGAGTGTCACTAGTATGCCTCTACTTGACTAGCTCGTTGATCAAGATGGTTATGTTTCCTAACCATAGACATGAGTTGTCATTTGATTAACGGGTCACATCATTAGGAGAATGATCTGATTGACATGACCCATTCCGTTAGCCTAGCACTTGATCGCTTAGTATGTTGCTATTGCTTTCTTCATGACTTATACATGTTCCTGTAACTATGAGATTATGCAACTCCGTTTACGGAGGAACACTTTGGTGCTACCAAACGTCACAACGAATCGGGTGATTATAAAGGAGTACTACAGGTGTCTCCAAAGGTACTTGTTGGGTTGGCGATTTCGAGATTAGGTTTTGTCACTCCGATTGTCGGAGAGGTATCTCTAGGCCTTCTCGGTAATACACATCACTTAAGCCTTGCAAGCATTACAACTAATGAGTTAGTTGTGAGATGATGTATTACGGAACGAGTAAAGAGACTTACCGTAACGAGATTGAACTAGGTATTGATACCGACGATCGAATCTCGGGTAAGTAACATACCGATGACAAAGGGAACAACGTATGTCGTTATGCGGTTGGACCGATAAAGATCTTCGTAGAATATGTAGGAACCAATATGGGCATCCAGGTTCCGCTATTGGTTATTGACCGAGAATGGTTCTAGGTCATGTCTACATAGTTCTCGAACCCGTAGGGTCCGCACGCTAATGTTTCGATGACAGTTCATTATGAGTTTATAAGTATTGATGCACCAAGGTTGTTCGAGTCCCGGATGTGATCACGGACATGACGAGGAGTCTCAAATGGTCGAGACATAAAGATTGATATATTGAAGCCTACATTTGGACATCGGAAGTGTTCCGAGTGAAATCGGAATTTATCGAGTACAGGAGGTTACCGAACCCCGGGAGGTCTATGGGCCTTAATGGTCCATAAGAGAGAAGAGGAAGGGCCGGCCAGGTGGGCTGCGCGCCTCCCCTCTAGTCCGAATAGGACAGGAGAGGGGCGGCGCCTCTTCCTCTTCCCCCTCCTCCAATCCTAATCCAACTAGGAGAGGGGGAGTCCTACTCCTGGGAGTAGGACTCCTCCAGCGCCTCCCAAGGCTGGCCGCACCCCCTTGGCTCCTTTATATCTGAGGCAGGGGGCACCCCATGACACGAAGTTGATCTACGGATCTTTCCTTAGCCGTGTGCGGTGCCCCTTCCACCATATTCCACTTCGTCATATCGTTGCGGAGCTTAGGCGAAGCCCTGCACCGGAGAAGTCATATCGTCGCGAGCTTAAGCGAAGCCCTGCGTCGGTGGAGCATCAACATCGTCACCACGCCGTCGTCTTGACGGAACTCATCCCGACACTTTGCTGGATCGGAGTCCGGGATCGCCATCGAGCTGAACGTGTGCGTAACTCGGAGGTGCCGTCGTTCGGTGCTTGGATCGGTCGGATCGTGAAGACGCACGACTACATCAACAGCGTTGTTATAACGCTTCGCTTTCGGTCTCACGAGTGTACGTGGACGGACACTCTCCCTCTCGTTGCTATGCCATCACCATGGTCTTGCGTGATCGTAGGAAAATTTTGAAATTACTACGTTCCCCAACAAGATGGAGTAGTTTTCAATGGTGAACATCACTATGTTGATCATATCTTCTATATGATTCACGCTCGACCTTTCGGTCTCAGTGTTTCGAGGCCATATCTGCATATGCTAGGCTCGTCAAGTTTAACCTGAGTATTCTGCGTGTGCAACTGTTTTGCACCCATTGAATTTGAACGTAGGGCCTATCACACCCGATCATCACGTGGTGTCTCAGCATGAAGAACTTTCGCAACGGTGCATACTCAGGGAGAACACTTATACCTTGATAATTTAGTGAGAGATCATCTTATAATGCTACCGTCAATCAAAGCAAGATAAGATGCATAAAAGATAAACATCACATATAATCAATATAAGTGATATGATATGGCCATCATCATCTCGTGCTTGTGATCTCCATCTCCGAAGCACCGTCATGATCACCATCGTCACCCGCGCGACACCTTGATCTCCATCGTAGCATCGTTGTCGTCTCGCCAACTTATGCTTCTATGACTATCACTACCGCTTAGTGATAAAGTAAAGCATTACAGGGCGATTGCATTGCATACAGTAAAGCGACAACCATATGGCTGTTGGAAATATGCCCTAGAGGCAATAATAAATTAGTTATTATTATATTTCCTCGTTCATGATAATCGTTTATTATTCATGCTATAATTGTATTGACCGGAAACAGCAATACATGTGTGGATACATAGACAACACCATGTCCCTAGTAAGCCTCTAGTTGACTAGCTCGTTGATCAATAGATGGTTACGGTTTCCTGACCATGGACATTGGATGTCATTGATAACGGGATCACATCATTAGGAGAATGATGTGATGGACAAGACCCAATCCTAAGCCTAGCACAAAGATCGCGTAGTTCATATACTAAAGCTTTTCTAATGTCAAGTATCTTTTCCTTAGACCATGAGATCGTGCAATTCCCGGATACCGTAGGAGTGCTTTGGGTGTATCAAACGTCACAACGTAACTGGGTGACTATAAAGGTGCACTACAGGTATCTCCGAAAGTGACCATTGGGTTGACACGGATCGAGATGGGATTTGTCACTCCGGTGAGCGGAGAGGTATCTCTGGGCCCACTCGGTAGGACATCATCATAATGTGCACAATGTGACCAAGGGGTTGATCACGGGATGATGTGTTACGGAACGAGTAAAGAGACTTGCCGGTAACGAGATTGAACAAGGTATCGGGATACCGACGATCGAATCTCGGGCAAGTACAATACCGCTAGACAAAGGGAATTGTATACGGGATCGATTGAGTCCTTGACATCGTGGTTCATCCGATGAGATCATCGTGGAACATGTAGGAGCCAACATGGGTATCCAGATCCGCTGTTGGTTATTGACCGGAGAACGTCTCGGTCATGTCGCTTGTCTCCCGAACCCGTAGGGTCTACACACTTAAGGTTCGGTGGCGCTTAGGGTTATATAGGAAGCTTGTATGTGGTTACGAATGTTGTTCGAGTCCCGGATGAGATCCCGGACGTCACGAGGAGTTCGGAATGGTCCGGAGGTAAAGATTTATATATGGAAGTCCTGTTTTGGTAACCGGAAAGGTTTGGGCGATATCGGTAATGTCTGGGACCACCGGAGGGTCCTGGGTCCACCAAGTGGGGCCACCTGCCCCGAAGGTTGCGTGGGCCAAGTGTGGGAGGGAACCAGCCCCAAGGGGCTGGTGCGCCCACAAGGGCCCAAGGCGCATGGGGGAGTGGGAGGGCAAACCCTAGTTCGGATGGGCCTTAAGGCCCACCTAGTGGGCGCCTCCCCTCTCCCCCCTCTTGGCCGCCCCCCCAAACCCATCTAGGGCTGGCCGCCACCCCTAGGGGGTGGAAACCCTAGAGGGGGCGCAGCCCTCCCCTTCCCCCATATATATGAGGCCCTGGGGGCTGCCCATTACACACGAGAACCTCTCCCTCTTGGTGCAGCCCTGCCTCTCCTCCTTCTCCTCTCCCTAGGTGCTTGGCGAAGCCCTGCAGGATTGCCACGCTCCTCCATCACCACCATGCCGTTGTGCTGCTGCTGGATGGAGTCTTCCTCAACCTCTCCCTCTCTCCTTGCTGGATCAAGGCGTGGGAGACGTCACCGGCTGTACGTGTGTTGAGCGCGGAGGTGCCGTCCGTTCGGCACTAGGATCTCCGGTGATTTGGATCACGACAGTCGACTCCTTCAACCCCGTTCTCTTGAACGCTTCCGCTTAGCGATCTACAAGGGTATGTAGATGCACTCTCCTTCCCTCGTTGCTAGTTTCTCCATAGATAGATCTTGGTGACACGTGGGAAAATTTTGAATTTCTGCTCGTTCCCCAACAAAGGCATCATGAGCTAGGTCTATTATGTAGATTCTTTGCACGAGTAGAACACAAAGTAGTTGTGGGCGTTGATGATGTTCAATATGCTTACCGTTACTAGTCCAATCTTGTTTGACGGTATTGTGGGATGAAGCGGCCGGACCGACCTTACACGTATTCTTCGTGAGACAGGTTCCACCGATCGACATGCACTTGGTGCATAAGGTGGCTAGCGGGTGCCGCCTCTCCACTTTAGTCGGAACGGATTCGATGAAAAGGGTCCTTATGAAGGGTAAATAGCAATTGGCATATCACGTTGTGGTTTTGCGTGGGTAAGAAACGTTCTTGCTAGAACTCATAGCAGCCACGTAAAACATGCAAACAACAATTAGAGGACGTCTAACTTGTTTTTGCAGGGGTATGCTATGTGATGTGATATGGCCAAGAAGAATGTGATGAATAATATGTGATGTATGAGATTGATCATGTTCTTGTAATAGGATTCACGACTTGCATGTCGATGAGTATGACAACCGGCAGGAGCCATAGGAGTTGTCTTTATTTATTGTATGACCTGCGAAGTCATTAAACAACGCCATGTAATTACTTTACTTTATTGCTAACCGTAGCCATAGTAGTAGAAGTAATAGTTGGCGAGACAACTTCATGAAGACACGATGATGGAGATCATGATGATGGAGATCATGGTGTCATGCGGTGACAATGATGATCATGGAGCCCGAAGATGGAGATCAAAGGAGCAATATGATATTGGCCATATCATGTCACTACTATATAATTGCATGTGATGTTTATTATGTTTATGCATCTTGTTTACTTAGAACGACGGTAGTAAATAAGATGATCCTTACACAAATTTCAAGAAGTGTTCTCCCTAACTGCACACCGTTGCTACAGTTAAATAAGCTTCTAAGCACCACGTGTTAATCGGGTGTGATGGATTCTTACGTTCACATACAACGGGTGTAAGCAAGATTTACACACGCAGAAACACTTAGGGTTAACTTGACGAGCCTAGCATGTGAAGACATGGCCTCGGAACACGGAGACCGAAAGGTCGAGCATGAGTCGTATGGTAGATACGATCAACATGAAGATGTTCACCGATGATGACTAGTCCGTCTCACGTGTTGATCGGACACGGCCTAGTTGATTCGGATCATGTAATCACTTAGATAACCAGAGGGATGTCTATCTGAGTGGGAGTTCATAAGATGAACTTAATTATCCTGAACATAGTCAAAAGACCTTTTGCAAATTATGTCGAAAGCTCGCGCTTTAGTTCCACTGTTTAGATATGTTCCTAGAGAAAATATAGTTGAAAGTTGAAAGTAGCGATTATGCGGACAGAGAAAGCTTATGTCCTTAATGCACCGCCAGTGTGCTGAACCCCAAACGTCGTTTGTGGATGTTGCGAACATCGGACATACACGTTTGATAACTACGTGATAGTTCGGTTAAGCGGTTTAGAGTTGAGGCACCAAACACGTTTTCGAAACGTCGCGGAACATATGAGATGTTTCGAGGGCTGAAATTGGGATTTCAGGCTCGTGCCCACGTCAAGAGGTATGAGACCTCCGACGATTTTCTTAGCCTACAAACTAAAGGAGAAAAGCTCAATCGTTGAGCTTGTGCTCAGATTGTCTGAGTGCAACAATCACTTGAACCGAGTGGGAGTTGATCTTCCAGATGAGATAGTGATGTTTCTCCATAGTCATTGCCACCAAGCTGCTAGAGCTTCGTGATGAACTATAACATATCAGGGATAGATATGATGATCCTTGAGGTATTCGCGTTGTTTGACATCGCGAAAGTAGAAATCAAGAAGGAGCATCAATTGTTGATGGTTGGTGAAACCACTAGTTTCAAGAAGGGCAAGGGCTAGAAGGGACACTTCATGAAACGGCAAATCAGTTGCTGCTCAAAGAAGAAACCCAAGGTTGAACCCAAACCCGAGACTAAGTGCTTATGTAATAAGGGGAACAACCACTGGAGCAGAATTACCCTAGATACTTGGTAGATGAGAAGGCTGGAAAGGTCGATAGAAGTATATTGGATATACGTTATGTTAATGTGTACTTTACTAGTACTCCTAGTAGCACCAGGGTATTAGATACCGGTTCGGTTGCTAAGTGTTAGTAACTCGAAACAAAAGCTACGGAATAAACGGAGACTAGCTAAAGGTGAGCTGACGATATGTGTTGGAAGTGTTTCCAAGTTTGATGTGATCAAACATCGCACGCTCCCTCTACCATCAAGATTAGTATTAAACCTGAATAATTGTCATTTGGTGTTTGCGTTGAGCATAGACATGATTGGATTATGTCTATCGCAATACGGTTATTCATTTATGGAGAATAATGGTTACTCTATTTGAATAATACCTTCGATGGTCTTGCACCTAAAAGAATGGTTTATTGAATCTCGATCGTAGTGATACACATTTTCATGCCAAAGATATAAGATAGTAATGATAGTACCACTTACTTGTGGCAATCGCCATGTAAGTCATATTGGCATAAAAGCATGAAGAAGCTCCATGTTGATGGATCTTTGGACTCACTCATTTTGAAAAGTTTGAGACATGTGAACCATGTCTATTGGTGTATACGCATGAAGAAACTCCATGCAGATGGATCGTTTGGACTCACTTGATTTTGAATCACTTGAGATATGCAAATCATACCACATGGGCAAGATGACCTGAAAAGCCTCGGTTTCAAGAAGATGGAACAAGGTAGCAACTTGTTGGAAGTAACACATTTTGATGTGTGCAGTCCAATGAGTGCCGAGGCATGCATGAATATCGTTATGTTCGACTTCACGGATGATTGAGTAGATGTTGAGTATATTGACTTGATGAAACACAATCTGAATTATTGAATGGTTCAAGTAATTTCAGAGTGAAGTTGAAGATCATCGTGACAAGAGGATAGAATGTCTATGATATGATCATAGAGATGAATATCTGAGTTACGAGTTTTGGCACACAATTAAGACATTGTGCAAATTGTTTCACAATTAATACCGCCTGGAACACCATAGTGTGATGGTGTGTCCGAACATCATAGTTGCAACCTATTGGATATGATGCGTACCATGATGTCTCTTATCGAATCACCACTATCGTTCATGGGTTAGGCATTAGAGACAACCGCACTCACTTTAATAGGGCACCACGTAATTCCGTTGAGATGACACCGTATGAACTATGGTTTAGAGAAACCTAAGCTGTCATTTCTTAAAAGTTTGGGGCTGCGACGCTTATGTGGAAAAGTTTCAGGTTGATAAGCTCGAACCCAAAGCGGACAAAATGCATCTTCATAGGACACCCAAAATGGTTGGGTATACCTCCTAATTCAGATCCGAAAGCAATAGGGATTGTTTCTTGAATCGGGTCCTTTCTCGAGGAAAAGTTCGTCTCGAAAAGTTGAGTGGGAGGATGGTGGAGACTTGATGAGGTTATTGAACCGTCACTTCAACAAGTGTGTAGCAGGGCACGGGAAGTTGTTCCGTGGCACCTACACCAATTGAAGTAGAAGCTTATGATAGTGATCATGAAGTTTGGATCAAGTCACCGACGCACTCGTGGGGTGACAAGGATGCGTACTACTTGAGTGGTACAAGAATCATGTCTTGAAGGTCATGTTGCTAGACAACAATGAACCTCGAGCTATGGAGAAGCGATGGTGGGCCCAAATTCCGACAAATGGTTAGAAACCATGAAATCTGAGATAGGATCCATGTATCAAAACAAAGCATGGACTTTGGTGGACTTACCCGGTGATCGGCAAGCCATTGAGATGAATGGATCTTTTAAGAAGAAGACGGACGTGGACGGTAATATCACCGTCTATGAAGCTCGACTTGTGGCGAAGAGTTTTTCACAAGTTCAAGAAGTTGACTACGATGAGATTTTCTCATTCGTAGCGATGCTTAAGTCCGTCGGAATCATGTTAGCATTAGCTGCATTTATGAAATCTGGCGGATGGATGTCAAAACGAGTTTCCTTACCAGTTTAAGTAAGGAAAGGTTGTATGTGATACAATCGAAAGGTTTTGTCGATCCTAAGGATGCTAAAAGGTATGCTAGCTCCAGCGATCCTTCTAAGGACTGGAGTAAGCATCTCGGAGTTGGAATGTGCGCTTTGATAAGATGATCAAAGATTTTGGGTTTATACAAAGTTTATGAGAAACTTGTATTTCCAAAGAAGTGAGTGGGAGCACTATAAATTTCGATGAGTATATGTTGTTGACATATGGATGATCGAAAATGATGTGAAATTTCTGGAAAGCATATAGGGTTATTTGAAAGATGTTTTCAATAGAAAACCTGGATTAAGCTATTTGAACATTGAGCATCGAGATCTATAAGGATAGATCAAAATGCTTAATAATACTTTCAAATGAGCACATACCTTGACATGATCTTGAAGGTGTTCAAGATGGATCACCAAAGAAGGAGTTCTTGCCTAAGATGTAAGGTATGAGGTTAAGAGTTAAAGCTCGACCACGGCGAGAAAAGAGAGAAAGGACGAAGGTCGTCCCTATGCTTTAGACGTAGGCTCTATAGTATGCTATCTTGTGTACCGCACCGAAGTGTGCCATGCCATGAGTCACTCAAGGGGTACAAGAATGATCCAGAATGGATCATTGTACAATGATCAAAATTGTCCTTGGAGTAAATAAGGACATGTTTCTCGATTATGGAGGTGATAAAGAGTTCGGCGTAAAGGGTTACGTCGATGCAAGCTTTAACACCTATCCGAGTGACTCCGAGTAGCAAACCGGATACGTATAGTGGAGCAACCATTTGGAATAGCTCCAAGTGGAGCGTGAAAGCAGCATTTACAATATGACATAGAGATTTGCGAAAAACATACGGATCTGAAAGGTTCAGACCCGTTGACTAAAACCTCTCTCACAAGCAAAACATGATCAAACCCCAGAACTCATTGAGACTTAATCACATGGTGATGTGAACTAGTTTAAGACACTAGTAAACTCTTTGGATGTTGGTCACATGGCGATGTGACCTATCAGTGTTAATCACATGGTGATGTGAACTAGATTATTGACTCTAGTGCAAGTGGGAGACTGTTGGAAATATGCCCTAGAGGCAATAATAAATTAGTTATTATTATATTTCCTTGTTCATGATAATCGTTTATTATTCATGCTATAATTGTATTGACCGGAAACAGCAATACATGTGTGGATACATAGACAACACCATGTCCCTAGTAAGCCTCTAGTTGACTAGCTCGTTGATCAATAGATGGTTACGGTTTCCTGACCATGGACATTGGATGTCATTGATAACGGATCACATCATTAGGAGAATGATGTGATGGACAAGACCCAATCCTAAGCCTAGCACAAAGATCGTAGTTCATATGCTAAAGCTTTTCTAATGTCAAGTATCTTTTCCTTAGACCATGAGATCGTGCAATTCCGGATACCGTAGGAGTGCTTTGGGTGTATCAAACGTCACAACGTAATCGGGTGACTATAAAGGTGCACTACGGTATCTCCGAAAGTGACCATTGGGTTGACACGGATCGAGGCTGGGATTTGTCACTCCGTAAGCGGAGAGGTATCTCTGGGCCCACTCGGTAGGACATCATCATAATGTGCACAATGTGACCAAGGGGTTGATCACGGGATGATGTGTTACGGAGCGAGTAAAGAGACTTGCCGATAACGAGATTGAACAAGGTATCGGATACCGACGATCGAATCTCGGGCAAGTACAATACCGCTAGACAAAGGGAATTGTATACGGGATCGATTGAGTCCTTGACATCGTGGTTCATCCGATGAGATCATCGTGGAACATGTAGGAGCCAACATGGGTATCCAGATCCGCTGTTGGTTATTGACGGAGAACGTCTCGGTCATGTCGCATGTCTCCCGAACCCGTAGGGTCTACACACTAAGGTTCGGTGGCGCTAGGGTTATATAGGAAGCTTGTATGTGGTTACGAATGTTGTTGAGTCCGGATGAGATCCCGGACGTCACGAGGAGTTCGGAATGGTCCGGAGGTAAAGATTTATATATGGAAGTCTGTTTTGGTAACCGGAAAGGTTTGAGGCGATATCGGTAATGTCTGGGGACCACCGGAGGGTCCTGGGTCCACCAAGTGGGGCCACCTGCCCTGAAGGTTGCGTGGGCCAAGTGTGGGAGGAACCAGCCCCAAGGGGCTGGTGCGCCCCCCACAAGGGGCCCAAGGCGCATGGGGAGTGGGAGGGGGCAAACCCTAGTTCAGATGGGCCTTAAGGCCCACCTAGTGGGCGCCTCCCCTCTTCCCCCTCTTGGCCGCCCCCCCAAACCCATCTAGGGCTGGCCGCCACCCCTAGGGGGTGGAAACCCTAGAGGGGGCGCAGCCCTCCCCTTCCCCTATATATATGAGGCCCTGGGGGCTGCCCATTACACGAGAACCTCTCCTCTCTTGGTGCAGCCCTGCCTCTCCTCCTCCTCCTCTCCCTTGGTGCTTGGCGAAGCCCTGCGGGATTGCCACGCTCCTCCATCACCACCATGCCGTTGTGCTGCTGCTGGATGGAGTCTTCCTCAACCTCTCCTCTCTCCTTGCTGGATCAAGGCGTGGGAGACGTCACCGGCTGTACGTGTGTTGAGCGCGGAGGTGCCGTCCGTTCGGCACTAGGATCTCCGGTGATTTGGATCACGACGAGTCGACTCCTTCAACCCCGTTCTCTTGAACGCTTCCGCTTAGCGATCTACAAGGGTATGTAGATGCACTCTCCTTCCCTCGTTGCTAGTTTCTCCATAGATAGATCTTGGTGACACGTAGGAAAATTTTGAATTTCTGCTCGTTCCCCAACAGTGGCATCATGAGCTAGGTCTATTATGTAGATTCTTTGCACGAGTAGAACACAAAGTAGTTGTGGGCGTTGATGATGTTCAATATGCTTACCGTTACTAGTCCAATCTTGTTTGACGGTATTGTGGGATGAAGCGGCCGGACCGACCTTACGTACTCTTCGTGAGACAGTTCCACCGACCGACATGCACTTGGTGCATAAGGTGGCTAGCGGGTGCCGATCTCTCCACTTTAGTCGGAACGGATTCGATGAAAAGGGTCCTTATGAAGGGTAATAGCAATTGGCATATCACGTTGTGGTTTTATGTAGGTAAGAAACGTCTTGCTAGAACCCATAGCAGCCACGTAAAACATGCAAACAACAATTAGAGGGCGTCTAACTTGTTTTTGCGGGGTATGCTATGTGATGTGATATGGCCAAGAAGAATGTGATGAATAATATGTGATGTATGAGATTGATCATGTTCTTGTAATAGGATTCACGACTTGCATGTCGATGAGTATGACAACCGGCAGAGCCATAGGAGTTGTCTTTATTTATTGTATGACCTGCGTGTCATTAAACAACGCCATGTAATTACTTTACTTTATTGCTAACCGTAGCCATAGTAGTAGAAGTAATAGTTGGCGAGACAACTTCATGAAGACACGATGATGGAGATCATGATGATGGAGATCATGGTGTCATGCGGTGACAATGATGATCATGGAGCCCGAAGATGGAGATCAAAGGAGCAATATGATATTGGCCATATCATGTCACTACTATATAATTGCATGTGATGTTTATTATGTTTATGCATCTTGTTTACTTAGAACGACGGTAGTAAATAAGATGATCCCTTACACAAATTTCAAGAAGTGTTCTCCCTAACGTGCACCGTTGCTACAGTTAAGTCGCTTCTAAGCACCACGTGTTAATCGGGTGTGATGGATTCTTACGTTCACATACAACGGGTGTAAGCAAGATTTACACACGCAGAAACACTTAGGGTTAACTTGACGAGCCTAGCATGTGAAGACATGGCCTCGGAACACGGAGACCGAAAGGTCGAGCATGAGTCGTATGGTAGATCGATCAACATGAAGATGTTCACCGATGATGACTAGTCCGTCTCACGTGTTGATCGGACACGGCCTAGTTGATTCGGATCATGTAATCACTTAGATAACCGGAGGGATGTCTATCTGAGTGGGAGTTCATAAGATGAACTTAATTATCCTGAACATAGTCAAAAGACCTTTTGCAAATTATGTCGAAAGCTCGCGCTTTAGTTCCACTGTTTAGATATGTTCCTAGAGAAAATATAGTTGAAAGTTGAAAGTAGCGATTATGCGGACGGAGAAAGCTTATGTCCTTAATGCACCGCTCGGTGTGCTGAACCCCAAACGTCGTTTGTGGATGTTGCGAACATCGGACATACGCTTTTGATAACTACGTGATAGTTCGGTTAAGCGGTTTAGAGTTGAGGCACCAAACACGTTTTGAACGTCGCGAACATATGAGATGTTTGAGGGCTGAAATTGGGATTTCAGGCTCGTGCCCACGTCAAGAGGTATGAGACCTCCGACGATTTTCTTAGCCTACAAACTAAAGGAGAAAAGCTCAATCGTTGAGCTTGTGCTCAGATTGTCTGAGTGCAACAATCACTTGAATCGAGTGGGAGTTGATCTTCCAGATGAGATAGTGATGTTTCTCCATAGTCATTGCCACCAAGCTGCTAGAGCTTCGTGATGAACTATAACATATCAGGGATAGATATGATGATCCTTGAGGTATTCGCGTTGTTTGACATCGCGAAAGTAGAAATCAAGAAGGAGCATCAATTGTTGATGGTTGGTGAAACCACTAGTTTCAAGAAGGGCAAGGGCTAGAAGGGACACTTCATGAAGCGGCAAATCAGTTGTTGCTCCAAAGAAGAAACCCAAGGTTGAACCCAAACCCGAGACTAAGTGCTTCGTAATAAGGGAACAGCCAACGGAGCAGAATTACCCTAGATACTTGGTAGATGAGAAGGCTGGAAAGGTCGATAGAAGTATATTGGATATACATTATGTTAATGTGTACTTTACTAGTACTCCTAGTAGCACCAGGTATTAGATACGGTTCGGTTGCTAAGTGTTAGTAACTCAAACAAAAGCTACGGAATAAGCGGAGACTAGCTAAAGGTGAGTGACGATATGTGTTGGAAGTGTTTCCAAGTTTGATGTGATCAAACATCGCACGCTCCCTCTACCATCAAGATTAGTATTAAACCTGAATAATTGTCATTTGGTGTTTGCGTTGAGCATAGACATGATTGGATTATGTCTATCGCAATCTGATTATTCATTTATGGAGAATAATGGTTACTCTATTTGAATAATACCTTGATGGTCTTGCACCTAAAAGAATGGTTTATTGAATCTCGATCGTAGTGATACACATTTTCATGCCAAAGATATAAGATAGTAATGATAGTACCACTTACTTGTGGCACTCGCCATGTAAGTCATATTGGCATAAAAGCATGAAGAAGCTCCATGTTGATGGATCTTTGGACTCACTCATTTTGAAAAGTTTGAGACATGTGAACCATGTCTATTGGTGTATCGCATGAAGAAACTCCATGCAGATGGATCGTTTGGACTCACTTGATTTTGAATCACTTGAGATATGCAAAATCATACCACATGGGCAAGATGACCAAAAGCCTTGGTTTCATAAGATGGAACAAGGTAGCAACTTGTTGGAAGTAACACATTTTGATGTGTGCAGTCCAATGAGTCTTTGAGGCATGCAAAGGAATATCGTTATGTTCGACTTCACGGATGATTCGAGTAGATATTGAGTATATTGACTTGATGAAACACAAATCTGAATTATTGAATGGTTCAAGTAATTTCAGAGTGAAGTTGAAGATCATCGTGACAAGAGGATAGAATGTCTATGATATGATCATAGAGATGAATATCTGAGTTCTGAGTTTTGGCACACAATTAAGACATTGTGCAAATTGTTTCACAATTAATACCGCCTGGAACACCATAGTGTGATGGTGTGTCCGAACATCATAGTTGCAACCTATTGGATATGATGCGTACCATGATGTCTCTTATCGAATCACCACTATCGTTCATGGGTTAGGCATTAGAGACAACCGCACTCACTTTAATAGGGCACCACGTAATTCCGTTGAGATGACACCGTATGAACTATGGTTTAGAGAAACCTAAGCTGTCATTTCTTAAAAGTTTGGGGCTGCGACGCTTATGTGGAAAAGTTTCAGGTTGATAAGCTCGAACCCAAAGCGGACAAAATGCATCTTCATAGGACACCCAAAATGGTTGGGTATACCTCCTAATTCAGATCCGAAAGCAATAGGGATTGTTTCTTGAATCGGGTCCTTTCTCGAGGAAAAGTTCGTCTCGAAAAGTTGAGTGGGAGGATGGTGGAGACTTGATGAGGTCGTTGAACCGTCACTTCAACAAGTGTGTAGCAGGGCACAGGAAGTTGTTCCCGTGGCACCTACACCAATTGAAGTAGAAGCTTATGATAGTGATCATGAAGTTTGGATCAAGTCACCGACGTACCTCGTGGGGTGACAAGGATGCGTACTACTTGAGTGGTACAAGAATCATGTCTTGAAGGTCATGTTGCTAGACAACAATGAACCTCACGAGCTATGGAGAAGCGATGGTGGGCCCAAATTTCGACAAATGGTTAGAAACCATGAAATCTGAGATAGGATCCATGTATCAAAACAAAGCATGGACTTTGGTGGACTTGCCGTGATCGGCAAGCCATTGAGATGAATGGATCTTTAAGAAGAAGACGGACGTGGGCGGTAATATCACCGTCTATGAAGCTCGACTTGTGGCGAAGAGTTTTCACAAGTTCAAGAAGTTGACTACGATGAGATTTTCTCATTCGTAGCGATGCTTAAGTCCGTCGGAATCATGTTAGCGTTAGCTGCATTTATGAAATCTGGCGGATGGATGTCAAAACGAGTTTCCTTACCGGTTTAAGAAGGAAAGGTTGTATGTGATACAATCGAGAAGGTTTTGTCGATCCTAAGGATGCTAAAGGTATGCTAGCTCCAGCGATCCTTCTAAGGACCGGAGTAAGCATCTCGGAGTTGGAATGTGCTTTGATAAGATGATCAAAGATTTTGGGTTTATACAAAGTTTATGAGAAACTTGTATTTCCAAAGAAGTGAGTGGGAGCACTATAGAATTTCGATGAGTATATGTTGTTGACATATGGATGATCGAAATGATGTAGAATTTTCTGGAAAGCATATAGGGTTATTTGAAAGATGTTTTCAATAGAAAACCTGGATTAAGCTATTTGAACATTGAGCATCAAGATCTATAAGGATAGATCAAAATGCTTAATAATACTTTCAAATGAGCACATACCTTGACATGATCTTGAAGGTGTTCAAGATGGATCGACCAAAGAAGGAGTTCTTGCCTAAGATGTAAGGTATGAGGTTAAGAGTTAAAGCTCGACCACGGCGAGAAAAGAGAGAAAGGACGAAGGTCGTCCCTATGCTTTAGACGTAGGCTCTATAGTATGCTATCTTGTGTACCGCACCGAAGTGTGCCATGCCATGAGTCGACTAAGGGGTACAAGAATGATCCAGAATGGATCATTGTACATCGATCAAAATTGTCCTTGGAGTAAATAAGGACATGTTTCTCGATTATGGAGGTGATAAAGAGTTCGGCGTAAAGGGTTACGTCGATGCAAGCTTTAACACCTATCCGAGTGACTCGAGTAGCAAACCGGATCGTATAGTGGAGCAACCATTTGGAATAGCTCCAAGTGGAGCGTGAAAGCAGCATTTACAATATGACATAGAGATTTATGAAAACATACGGATCTGAAAGGTTCAGACCCGTTGACTAAAACCTCTCTCACAAGCAAAACATGATCAAACCCCAGAACTCATTGAGACTTAATCACATGGTGATGTGAACTAGTTTAAGACACTAGTAAACTCTTTGGATGTTGGTCACATGGCGATGTGACCTATCAGTGTTAATCACATGGTGATGTGAACTAGATTATTGACTCTAGTGCAAGTGGGAGACTGTTGGAAATATGCCCTAGAGGCAATAATAAATTAGTTATTATTATATTTCCTCGTTCATGATAATCGTTTATTATTCATGCTATAATTGTATTGACCGGAAACAGCAATACATGTGTGGATACATAGACAACACCATGTCCCTAGTAAGCCTCTAGTTGACTAGCTCGTTGATCAATAGATGGTTACGGTTTCCTGACCATGGACATTGGATGTCATTGATAACGGGATCACATCATTAGGAGAATGATGTGATGGACAAGACCCAATCCTAAGCCTAGCACAAAGATCGCGTAGTTCATATACTAAAGCTTTTCTAATGTCAAGTATCTTTTCCTTAGACCATGAGATCGTGCAATTCCCGGATACCGTAGGAGTGCTTTGGGTGTATCAAGCGTCACAACGTAATCGGGTGACTATAAAGGTGCACTACAGGTATCTCCGAAAGTGACCATTGGGTTGACACGGATCGAGATCGGGATTTGTCACTCCGTAGACGGAGAGGTATCTCTGGGCCCACTCGGTAGGACATCATCATAATGTGCACAATGTGACCAAGGGGTTGATCACGGGATGATGTGTTACGGAACGAGTAAAGAGACTTGCGATAGCGAGATTGAACAAGGTATCGGGATACCGACGATCGAATCTCGGGCAAGTACAATACCGCTAGACAAAGGGAATTGTATACGGGATCGATTGAGTCCTTGACATCGTGGTTCATCCGATGAGATCATCGTGGAACATGTAGGAGCCAACATGGGTATCCAGATCCGCTGTTGGTTATTGACCGAGAACGTCTCGGTCATATGCGCTTGTCTCCCGAACCCGTAGGGTCTACACACTAAGGTTCGGTGGCGCTAGGGTTATATAGGAAGCTTGTATGTGGTTACCGAATGTTGTTCGAGTCCGGATGAGATCCCGGACGTCACGAGGAGTTCGGAATGGTCCGGAGGTAAAGATTTATATATGGGAAGTCCTGTTTTGGTAGCAGGAAAGGTTTGAGGCGATATCGGTAATGTCTGGGACCACGGGAGGGTCCTGGGTCCACCAAGTGGGGCCACCTGCCCCGGAAGGTTGCGTGGGCCAAGTGTGGGAGGAACCAGCCCCAAGGGGCTGGTGAGCCCCCACAAGGGCCCAAGGCGCATGGGGGAGTGGGAGGGCAAACCCTAGTTGGAGATGGGCCTTAAGGCCCACCTAGTGGCGCCTCCTCTCCCCCTCTTGGCCGCCCCCCCAAACCCATCTAGGGCTGGCCGCCACCCCTAGGGGGTGGAAACCCTAGAGGGGGCGCAGCCCTCCCCTTCCCCCATATATATGAGGCCCTGGGGGCCGCCCATTACACACGAGAACCTCTCCCTCTTGGTGCAGCCCTGCCTCTCCTCCTTCTCCTCTCCCTAGGTGCTTGGCGAAGCCCTGCGGGATTGCCACGCTCCTCCATCACCACCATGCCGTTGTGCTGCTGCTGGATGGAGTCTTCCTCAACCTCTCCCTCTCTCCTTGCTGGATCAAGGCGTGGGAGACGTCACCGGGCTGTACGTGTGTTGAACGCGGAGGTGCCGTCCGTTCGGCACTAGGATCTCCGGTGATTTGGATCACGACAATCGACTCCTTCAACCCCGTTCTCTTGAGCGCTTCCGCTTAGCGATCTACAAGGGTATGTAGATGCACTCTCCTTCCCTCGTTGCTAGTTTCTCCATAGATAGATCTTGGTGACACGTAGGAAAATTTTGAATTTCTGCTACGTTCCCCAACAATGGCTCCTGCCAGTTGCCGATAACTCGGTTACAAAACATGATCATCTCATACAATAAAATATAGCATCATGTCTTGACCATATCACATCACAACATGCCCTACAAAAACAAGTTAGATGTCCTCTACTTTGTTGTTGCAAGTTTTACGTGGCTGCTACGGGCTGAGCAAGAACCGTTCTTACCTACGCATCAAAACCACAACGATAGTTCGTCAAGTTAGTGCTATTTTAACCTTCTCAAGGACCGGGCGTAGCCACACTTGATTCAACTAAAGTTGGAGAAACTGACACCCGCTAGTCACTTATGTGCAAAGCACGGCGGTAAAACCAGTCTCGCGTAAGCGTACGCGTAATGTTGGTCCGGGCCGCTTCATCCAACAATACCGCCGAACCAAAGTGTGACATGCTGGTAAGCAGTATGACTTATATCGCCCACAACTCACTTGTGTTCTACTCGTGCATATAACATCTACGCATAAAACGAGGCTCTGATACCACTGTTGGGGAACGTAGTAATTTCAAAAAATTTCCTACGCACACGCATGATCATGGTGATGCATAGAAACGAGAGGGGAGAGTGTGTCCACGTACCCTCGTAGACCGAAAGCGGAAGCGTTAGCACAACGCGGTTGATGTAGTCGTACGTCTTCACAATCCGACCGATCAAGTAACGGACGTACGACACCTCCGAGTTCAGGACACGTTCAGCTCGATGACGTCCCTCGAACTCCGATCCAGCCGAGCTTTGAGGGAGAGTTCTGACAGCACGACGGCGTGGTGACAATGATGATGTTCTACGACGCAGGGCTTCGCCTAAGCACCGCTACTATATTATCGAGGTGGATTATGGTAGAGGGGGGCACCGCACATGGCTAAGAGATCCAAGGGATCAATTTTTGTCTCTATGGGGTGCCCCCTTTCCCCGTATATAAAGGAGCAAGGGAGAGGCCAGACCTAGAGGGGGCGCGCCAAGTGTGGGGAGTCCTATTAGGACTCCCAAGTCCTAGTAGGATTCCCCTTTCCTTTCCGGAGTAGAATAGAAGGAAAGAGGGGGAGAGGGAGAAGGAAGAGGGGGCTGCACCCCTTATCCAATTCAGACCAGGAGGGGCGCCTCCTTCCTTTTGGCCTCTCTCCTCTTTTCCCGTATGGCCCAATAAGGCCCAATACTTCTCCCGGTGAATTCCCGTAACTCCCCGGTACTCCGAAAGTACCCGAATCACTCGGAACCTTTCCGATGTCCGAATATAGTCGTCCAATATATCGATCTTTACGTCTCAACCATTTCAAGACTCCTCATCATGTCCCCTATCTCATCCGGGACTCTGAACTACCTTCGGTTCATCAAATCACATAAACTCATAATACCGATCGTCATCTAACTTTTAAGCGTGCGGACCCTACGAGTTTGAGAACTATGTAGACATGACCGAGACACGTCTCCGGTCAATAACCAATAGCGGAACCTGGATGCTCATATTGGCTCCGACATATTCTATGAAGATCTTTATCGGTCAAACCGCATAACAACATACGTTGTTCCCTTTGTCATCGGTATGTTACTTGCCCGAGATTCGATCGTCGGTATCTCAATACCTAGTTCAATCTCGTTACCGGCAAGTCTCTTTAATCGTTCCATAATACATCATCTCGCAACTAACTCATTAGTTACAATGCTTGCAAGGCTTATAGTGATGTGCATTACCGAGTGGGCCCAGAGATACCTCTCTGACAATCGGAGTGAAAAATACTAATCTCGAAATACGCCAACCCAACAAGTACCTTTGGGGACACACTGTAGAGCACCTTTATAATCACCCGATTCGTTGTGGCGTTTGGTAGCACACAAAGTGTTTCTCCGTAAGCAGGAGTTGCATAATCTCATAGTCATGGGAACATGTATAAGTCATGAAGAAAGCAATAGCGAGAATACTAAACGATCAAGTGCTAAGCTAACGGAATGGGTCAAGTCAATCACATCATTCTCCTAATGATGTGATCCCGTTAATCAAATGACAACTCATGTCTATGGCTAGGAAACATAACCATCTTTGATCAACGAGCTAGTCAAGTAGAGGCATACTAGTGACACTCTGTTTGTCTATGTATTCACACAAGCATTATGTTTCCGGTTAATACAATTCTAGCATGAATAATAAACATTTATCATGAAATAAGGAAATAAATAATAACTCTATTATTGCCTCTATGGCTTATTTACTTCACTACTTTATCACACAGCTTGTGGTTTCGCCGGGCATACTCCACGACATCAACAAGCTCGAACAAGATTTCATTCAGTCCGCTTCGGACAAGACGACCGGGGCAAAATGCAAGGTCAACTGGGAGGCGGTTTGTCGGCCTTCGGAGTATGGTGGATTAGGCGTGCTTAATACCGACAAATTCGCATGTGCTCTTAGGTTACCTTGGCCTTGCTATGAATGGAAAGAGCCTTCCAAGCTTTGTGTGGAGATGTGAAACCCATGTGATGAGGATGATCTCAACTTCTTCTATGCTTTTTCCATCTGCAATCGTGCGAAAATAGCATTTTGGAGCTTGCCTTGGCTTCTTGGGCGGAAGACCATGGATATTGCTAAAGGAAATATGCCCTAGAGGCAATAATAAAGTTGTTATTTTATATTTCCTTATTCATGATAAAGGTTTATTATTCATGCTAGAATTGTATTGACCGGAAACCTTAATACATGTGTGAATACATAAACAAACACCATGTCCCTAGTGAGCCTCTACTAGACTAGCTCGTTGATCAAAGATGGTTAAGGTTTCCTAAACATTGACATGAGTTGTCATTTGATAATGGGATCACATCATTAGGAGAATGATGTGATGGACAAGACCCATCCGTTAGCTTATTATAATGATTGTTCAATTTTATTGCTATTGCTTTCTTCATGTCAAATACATATTCCTTCGACTATGAGATTATGCAACTCCCGGATACCGGAGGAATGCCTTGTGTGCTATCAAACATCACAACATAACTGGGTGATTCTAAAGATGCTCTACAGGTATCTCCGAAGGTGTTTGTTGAGTTGGCATATATCAAGATTAGGATTTGTCACTCCGAGTATCGGAGAGGTATCTCTGGGCCCTCTCGGTAGTACACATCATAAGCTTGCAAGCAAATGACTTAGGAGTTAGTCATGAGGTGATGCATTACGAAACGAGTAAAGAGACTTGCCGGTAAAGAGATTGAACTAGGTATAGAGGTACCAACGATCGAATCTCGGGCAAGTAACATATCGATAGACAAAGGGAATTACATATGTTGTCATAACGGTTCGACCGATAAAGATCTTCATAGAATATGTAGGAGCCAATATGGGAATCCAGGTTCGGCTATTGGTTATTACCGGAGAGGTGTCTTGGTCATGTCTACATAGTTCTCGAACTCGTAGGGTCCGCACGCTTAACTTTTGATGACGATATTGTATTATATGAGTTATGTAATTTGGTGACCGAATGTTGTCCAGAGTCCCGGATGAGATCACGGACATGACAAGGAGTCTCTAAATGGTCGAGAGGTAAAGATTGATATATAGGATGATAGTATTCGGACACCAGAAGTGTTCCGGAGGGTACCGGGTACATATCGGGTCACCGGAAGGGGTTCTGGGCACCCCCGACAAGGATATGGGCCTTATAGGCCAAGAGAGGGAACACACCAGCCCACAAGGGGCTGGTGCGCTCCCATATCATGCCGGCCTATGAGGAGGAGAAGGAAAGAGGTGAGGGCAAGGAAAGTGTGGAGTAGGACTCCCCCTTCCTTCCCTCTCTCCCCCCTCTTTCCTTCCCCCTTCTTCTTACAAGGAAAGGGGGGCACAGGGCAAGGAAGCAGTCCTAGGGCTGCCGCCAGGTCTCTTGGGGTTCCCCAGGGGCTGCCTCCTCCTCTCCCACCTGTATATACATGGGTAGGGGGCACCACACAAGGACACACAACATTGTCTTAGCAGTGTGCGGCGCCCCCGTCCATCGTTTACTCCCTCGATCATATTTTCGTAGTGCTTAGGCGAAGCCCTGCGGAGATCACTTCACCATCACCGTCACCATGCCATCGTGCTTACGGAACTCATCTACTACCTCGACGTCTTGCTGGATCAAGAAGGTGAGGGACGTCACTGAGCTGAATGTGTGTAGAACGCGGAGGTGCCGTGCGTTCGATACTTGATCGGCTGAAGCGCGAAGAAGTTCGACTGCATCAACCACGTTGAGAAACGCTTCCGCTTATGGTCTACGAGGGTACGTAGACATACTATCCCCCTCGTTGCTATGTGTAGGACCTTGAAGTATGTCTAGAGGGGGGGGGGGTGATTAGACTACTTGACCAATTAAAAACTTAACCTTTTCCCAGTTTTAGAGTTTGGCAGATTTTAGCTATCTTAGGACAAGTCAAGCAATCATCATACAAATCAAGCAAGCATGCAAAGAGTATATGGGCAGCGGAAATTAAAGCATGCAACTTGCAAGAAAGTAAAGGGAAGGGTTTGGAGGATTCAAACACAATTGGAGACACGGATTTTTTTGGCGTGGTTCCGATAGGTGGTGCTATCGTACATCCACGTTGATGGGGACTTCAACCCACGAAGGGTAACGGTTGTGCGAGTCCACGGAGGGCTCCACCCACGAAGGGTCCACGAAGAAGCAACCTTGTCTATCCCACCATGGCCATCGCCATACGAAGGACTTGCCTCACTAGCGGTAGATCTTCACGAGTAGGCGATCTCCTTGCCCTTACAAACTCCTTGGTTCAACTCCACAATCTTGTCGGAGGCTCCCAAGTGACACCTAGCCAATCTAGGAGACACCACTCTCCAAGAAGTAACAAATGGTGCGTTGATGATGAACTCCTTGCTCTTGTGCTTCAAATGATAGTCTCCCCAACACTCAACTCTCTCTCATAGGATTTGGATCTGGTGGAAAGAGGGTTTGAGTGGAAAGCAACTTGGGGAAGGCTAGAGATCAAGATTCATATGGTAGGAATGGAATATCTTGGCCTCAACACATGAGTAGGTAGTTCTTTCTTAGAAATGGTAAGTTGGAAGTGTAGGTTCAGTCTGATGGCTCTCTCCACGAATGAAGAGGAGGTGGAGGGGTATATATAGCCTCCACACAAAATCTAACCGTTACACACAATTTTCCAAACTCGGTGGGACCGATTCAACAGACTCGGTCGGACCGATTTAGTAAACCTAGTGACCATTAGTGATTTTCGGTGGGACTGACATGCAACTCGGTGAGACCGATTCGGTTAGGGTTAGGGCATAACGTAATCTCGGTGAGACCGATTACACAAACTCGGTGAGACCGATTTTGGTAATAATCTTTCCAGAGAGTTGGTCAGGTAAACTCGGTGGGACCGATTTGCTCTTTTCGGTGAGACCGAAATGTTACAAAAGGGAAACAGAGAGTTTACATTGTAATCTCGGTGGGACCGATCGCTCACTTCGGTTAGACCAAAGCGTTACGAAGGGAAGCAGAGATTATAATCCCATCTCGGTGAGACCGAGATCCCTATCGGTAGGACCGATTTGCCTAGGGTTTGTGGCAGTGGCTATGACTTTTGAAATCGGTGGCGCTGGTAGGAAGAATCGGTGTGACCGATTTTGGTTTAGGTTTAGGTCATTTGTGGATTGTGAGAAAGTAGGCTGAGGGTTTTGGAGCATATCACTAAGCACATGAAGCAAGAGGCTCATTAAGCAACACCTCATCCCTCCTTGATAGTATTGGCTTTTCCTATAGAGTCAATGTGATCTTGGACCACTAAAATGTAAAATGAAGAGTCTTGAGCTTTTGAGCTTGAGCCAATCCTTTGTCCTTAGTATTTTGAGGATCCACTTTCATCATCCATGCCATGCCATTCATTGAGCTTTCCTGAAATAATAGTCTTGGAATAGCATTAGCTCAATGAGCTATATGTTGTTATGAATTACCAAAACCACCTAGGGATAGTTGCACTTTCAATCTCCCCCTTTTTGGTAATTGATGACAACATATAGATCAAAGCTTCGACAAATGATAATAAGATTGAAAAACATCGTCGCTTTGAGAAGTATGTGATAAGCAAGAGCTCCCCCTAAATTTGTGCATAGTTTAAGATTTGCTTTGGACTGCAAATGCATAAGGAATTAGGCTCATGGGTTACTCTTCCATGTCACATACATCTTGGTGGAGCGCTCAAAATGATAACGATTGAATACATGCACTCATCACCAAGCAAGGTCAATGATCACATAGGATAGATAAGATAATATCATCAAACATGCATAAGTGTAGCTTATGATCAAACACATGATCATCAATGTCTCACAGATAACAACATAGTATCTCAAGCAATCAAAAGCAAACAAGTTTGAACCACCAAATCAAGAGAGAACAAAAGCAACACACTCTCTCTCGAAGCCTATGATCTATACATTTTTCTCCCCCTTTGGCAACAAGTTACCAAAAATTTCATAGAAAATGCATAGTGCTAGATCGTCTCTTTGGCTTGATCTTCAGGTGGTGGTGTAGAGATGGCTCCTTGGACGAAGGCCTCAGTTGATGCAGAGGGAGCTGGAGGAGTTGATGCTGGAGCTGGTTGCACTGGAGCTGTAGGAGCTGTAGCTGGTGCAGATGATGTTGCTCTAGTGTCTGGCTCTGGCACTGCAGCTGATCTGTGAGCTCTAGGCACTCTGGCAAATACATTTGTGGTAGTCTTGCCCTTCCTCTCCTGCATGTCATCCTGCAGCTGCTCCACAACCGGCCAATCTCGCCACTTTGACATCTAGATCATAGAATTTTTGTTCCATGATTCTTTCCAAGCTCTCCTGATTTTGAGTGAGGGTGGCCAATCCCTTCTCAATCCTCAGAGATGATGCTATCAAGTAACCAAGCTGCTCCTGCTTGTTCTTCAAGAAATACTCAGATGGCTCCTCTTGAGTTGGCATCTTGGCAGCCTTCTCCTTCCTTGCCTTCTCCTTCTTCTCTTGAGCTTGAACTGATGATGGATCATTCTCATTCATGACAACCTCATTGTACTCAAAGTCTGGATAAAGTCGAAAATGTTCCTTATCCAATAGATATTTGCCTGTGCCCATCTTTGAGTTAATCAACTCTTGAATCTGAGGGGCATATCCACAACTCCTCTTATGATCTGCTGCAGTCCTCTTAATGGTTTCAACTATAAGGCTCATGACCTTGAATTTCTGAGGCACATCAAATAAATGCAACATATTGATTGCATGCCCTCCGATCATGTTGTGGTCACCGACTTAGGCAATAGAGTGTGCCTTAGGATCCAATTGATTGTAGGCAGCCAGCGAGAAGAAAGTGGACTGATCCAAAAGAGAAAGTCTCTAGGGCTTTGTCAGGATCTCCTTGTACATATGTGCCATGGTATCATGTCCCATTTTCTTCTTGGCATATACATCCAGGTCATCATCATTTTCCTTTGGGGCATTTATCGTTTTGCCCACTCCTCAACAGTTAGATCGGTACCTTGTACCTTCGGACATCAAACTATCCTCCCATCTGGATAGAAGTGTGCTGTGGGGTAGAATTGCATGATAAGTTCATCATTCCAGTTGGTGAGCTTTTGCCCAACAAATTCTGCAACTCCACAAGCAACAAATAAGATTTCCAGAGAGTTGGTCAGGTAAACTCGGTGGGACCGATTTGCTCTTTTCGGTGAGACCAAAATGTTACAAAAGGAAAACAGAGAGTTTACATTGTAATCTCGGTGGGATCGATCGCTGACTTCGGTTAGACCAAAACGTTACGAAGGGAAACAGAGAGATTACAATCCCATCTCAGTGAGACCGAGATCCCTATCGGTAGGATCGATTTGCCTAGGGTTTGTGGCAGTGGCTATGACTTTTGAAATCGGTGGCGCCGGTTAGGAAGAATCGGTGTGACCGATTTTGGTTTAGGGTTTAGGTCATTTGTGGATTGTGAGAAAGCAGCTGAGGGTTTTGGAGCATATCACTAAGCACATGAAGCAAGAGGCTCATTAAGCAACACCTCATCCCTCCTTGATAGTATTGGCTTTTCCTATAGACTCAATGTGATCTTGGACCACTAAAATGTAAAATGAAGAGTCTTGAGCTTTTGAGCTTGAGCCAATCCTTTGTCCTTAGTATTTTGAGGGATCCACTTTCATCATCCATGCCATGCCATTCATTGAGCTTTCCTAAAATAATAGTCTTGGAATAGCATTATCTCAATGAGCTATATGTTGTTATGAATTACCAAAACCACCTAGGGATAGTTGCACTTTCACTATGCATCTCCATGGATAGATCTTTGCGTGTGCGTATAATTTTTTTTGTTTTCCATGCAATGATTCCCAAACAGTGGCATCAGAGCCAGGTCTATGCGTAGATGATATGAATGAGTAGAACACAAAGAGTTGTGGGCAATGATAGTCATATATACTTCTTACCACTAACGTCTTTTTTTTATTCGGCGGTATTGTGGGATGAAGCGGCCTGGACCAACCTTACATGTCCACGCACATGAGACCGGTTCCACCGACTGACACGCAACTAGTTTTGCATAAAGGTGGCTAGCAAGTGTTTGTTTCTCCTACTTTAGTTGGATTGAATTTGACTACGACCAGTCCTTGAAGAAGGTTAAAACAACAAACTTGACAAATCACCGTTGTGGTTTTTGCCGTAGGTATGAATGGTTCTTGCTAGAAGCCTGTAGCAGGCACGTAAAACTTGCAACAACAAAGTAGAGGGCGTCTAACTTGTTTTTGCAGGGTACATTGTGACGTGATATGGTCAAGACATGATGTGATATACGTTATTGTATGAGATGATCATGTTTTGTAAGTTATCGGCAGCCGGTAGGAGCCTTATGGTTGTTTGTTTATTGTATGAAATGTAAACGCCATGTAATTGCTTTACTTTATCACTATGCGTTTGCAATAGTTATAGAAGCAATAGTTGGCGAGACGACCACGACGCAACGATGGAGATCAAGGTGTCGAGCCGGTGACGATGGATATCATGACGATGCTTTGGAGATGGAGATCAAAAGCACGGGATGATGATGATGGCCATATCATGTCACATATTTTGATTGCATGTGATGTTTATCTTTTATGCATCTTATTTTGCTTAGTTCGGCGGTAGCATTATAAGATGACCCCTTCACTAAATTTCAAGGTAAAAGTGTTCTCCCTGAGTATGCACCATTGCTACAGTTCGTCGTGTTGAGACACCATGTGATGATCGGGTGTGATAGACTCTACGCTCACATACAACGGGTGTAAGACAATTTTACACATGCATAATATTTGGGTTAAACTTGACGAGCCTACACTACTGCAGGATGCTGCTAATGCGACACTACGATCAGAGACCCTTCGAGAAACTATGTGCGATGCAATAATCACAAATGGTGGTGTATGAAAACCATAAAAAATGTATAAAATGTTTGCGATGATGGATGCATCAAACACGATTCAGATTTTAGTTACATGTGCAATGAAGGGCATACAGTTCAGTTCAGTTAACTATTTGCGATGAGGAGGAACAAAAGAAACGGGAAGCCAGATGAAGGCGTGTGTGATACACATCATACGGTTCACTCGGATGAACCGTTTGTGATTAGGCAACACAAAAGAAACGGGCAACCAGATGAAGGCATGTGCGATGTACATCATACGGTTCACTCGGATGAACTGTTTGTGATTAGGCAACACAAAAGAAACAATCAGCCAGATTAAGGTGTGTGCGATATACGCATGCGGTTCACTCGGCCTTGTCGTCAGTGTGTGACCTTTGTGCCAACCGTTCGCTCCCCACTAGCCTCTTCTTGTACCGTGGCAACCGCCCAACGCCTCTTCGCCTTCCCTCTTGATTTGGAATTGCTGTTGCACGCTCTTCCTCCCTCCATTTGCCTCCACCCTTCCTTCTGCCATTGTTCGATCATCTTCTCCATGGAAGGAACAAGCCAGAAACGACCCCGTTATTCTTGCCCCGATCTGAAAGATGACGTGGTGGAGGAACTCAATGATCGGTGCGACGTCATCACCTCAGCTAGCATGGCAGGTTCATTCAAGATCATTCTCGACTCAACTAATAACATCACTACAAGGAACCCAAGGGTCCAGGAGCGGTTTGATCTCACCCATCTTCTTCGCCGTGACCCTGCTGACTGGCGCGGGGATGAGGGAAGCCTCACCTTGTGCAAGTTGATGCCGCTTGATAATGATACATATGATGTTAAGATGCCATCGCTTGAGGGCAAGGCTTGGGCAGGCGCAAATGGAGATTGGGTTGTTTATTTTGGGTACAACTGCGAGTGGGAACTTGTGAATGTGTACACTCGTCACTGGGTTCCACTTCCAAAAATCTCAGCTGCCCAGAGGTTGAGTACACCGGTATTCTACGTGAGTTCAAATACGATCATGGTGACTGTCGTCTACGGAAGATAGCAATTTGTCGAGTTCCCAACCGCTCTTGGGACTACACGAACTATGAAGTTGTTGCTATCTTCGACAAGCTTGTTGCCGTCCTTACTTCCACGCCTCGATGGATATTGCTCAAAAATCAATTTCTGTACACGGATGAGTACTGTGATGCAATTCAATACGAGGGTCTTGTGTTTGCTGCCACCACTCGTGGCACTTTTTTTGCATGGAATCCTGATGCTTTCGGTACGTTTGTATTCCACCGTAATTATAATTGTTTCATCCACATGCATGCGGGTTAGCTAGTTTCCCTTTACTAATTAATCTTCTTGTGTTTCCAAGGTCCTGTGAACATTCCACCACCTATACTTGAAAATTTTTATAACCAAGGGGGAGATGACGATGCTGATGATCACGAGCATGAGGACGAGCAAGATCCATATACTCAGTGGTGCCTGGCAACTTATTCCGACGGATCACCTCTTCTTGTCTGTATACAGGGCACTTCTGATGTTACCGAAGCAGGTGTTGTCTCGCATGGTCGCACTCTCCGGACCTATTCCAACATCCGTTGTAGGGTATTCGTGATGGATACTAGTGTACTAGTGCCAACACCTTCTCCCTGGTTCAGTATTGAAAGTCTTGGAGGAAACTCGCTCTTCCCTGGACAAAACTATCCAATGATGGTGGAAGGCGATCCAGCTGCTGTTGACACAACGTTACTACCATTTATGAGAAGCAACTGAATCTATACCTCGGACATTGCTATGCTTCCCTACCGTCCCAATATGGGTCCTGACATAGGCCGCTTTAGCCTGGATGATCAGTCCTGCGTTGGTCTCGAGATTGACAGTAGCTGTGTGACAACCTGGTTTTTGCCCTCTTCTCTTTGCCTGATTTTCAGTTGGTTTGGATTTGAAATTTTTGAATCACTTCAGATGGACTTAAACACTTGGGTACCCCCTTGACTTTCACCCAAGAGACTTATTTCTCTCCCTCAGCCATCATTTCTTCTCTGATCCATCTCAAAATAATATTATGAATATTTTTCTCTAATGAAAAATATTCATTTTCTCTCTAAAACCCTAACTAGCCCCTTGTGTTCCAAAGCAACCCCACTTTTTCTTGCCCACAAAAATCTGAGAAAATTCCCATATATTCTTTGAACCCCAGGGCACCTTCCTGAGCAAAAATATTTCATCACTTTTTGGAATATTTTTGCTACAGAAATATTTTCTGTTCTAGATAGAAATGGTAGTTTCTACAGCAACTACCATTTTACTTGCTCAATTGTGGTTGAATTTTATTGTGCATCATCACCTTAGTAGATGATTGCTAACCTCCAAAGCCCAGCTCCCAACTCTTAGTATTTTGACCACAGTAAGCTCTCAAAGTTATTTTCCAGAAACTTACCAGGAAGTTGAAATCCATGTTACTGTGCCTGAGCTCAAACCAAAGTGTGGTAAACTCTCAATCTACCACGGACTACACGCCAGACATCAAGTTTAGGCTTAGCTCAGCCCGAGGTCAGAGTTCACGCGGTGACCGCGTTCGTCCAGGCGTGCTGGCATACGGCCGACGCGCTCTGCGTCGCGCCCGCGCCTCTGTTGCTCGCGTGATTGCTTCCCCGCCTGCCAAACCTTGCCAAACTTCGCCCCGATCATCGTCCCGACCCTCATAACTCTCTCCTGGCGCTCGCCGACGCCGGAGCTCGCCGCAGCGAGCACGGGCGCGGTCCGGCCAACCCAACAGTGCGCTGCGCACTGTGTTCGTTGCCACCCCCTCGCTCCTGTGCTCGTCTCCGCTCGCCCACAGTGCCCGCGTGAGCTGCGTCGCCTTCCCCCTCGCTCACTGGCGCCGTTTGTCGTTGGGCGCCATGTCCAGGTGTCCACCGGTGGAGCCCGAACCCCTCTCATCGCTTGGCTATAAATAGAGTTCTCCCTAGCCTCCTCGAGCATTATCCACTCCTCACACACACTCCACAAACTCGTAGAAAGCCGTAGCCCGGCCGGGCAGGCCGTGGGCCACCGTCCCCGAGCTCGAGCTCGCCGGCGATCCCCTCGGGTCATCTCCGCAGATCTAGCCCCTCCTAGGCTCGGGCCACCCTTCTAGGGCCTCCGCCGTCCCTCGGTGGTGCCGTTCCGCTGGGTTGGAGCCCCTGGTGCTGCCTCTAGTCGCCGTCGTCTCCAACTCCGGGGACCTCTACTTTCTGTCGCTGCTGGAGAGGCTGTTTCCGACGCCGTCCGACCACCCCTAGCTAACCTATGGGTACGGGCAGGTGCGCCTCCGTCTCCTCTTTCGATCCCTCCCTCAAGTTCTGGCCAACCTCCTTGCCGGCGTGTGGTCCGGCGGAGCCTCGCCACCCTCTGTTTCCCTCTCCCCTCCCTCTCACCTGACTAGCGGGACCCGCTAGTTAGCCACTCTGTACGCACCCAAATCGGTACGAGTGGTGGCGCCCGCGAGGTTTACGCCTTTGACGTCACCGGCCCAGTTTTGTTTATTTAAATTCAAAATTCAATTTTATCCAGAGAGCTTCAAACAGCCAAAACTTTTTAACCATAAGTCCAAATGAATTGATTCTTTTTGCATTGTGTTCTTTATGCAGAAATCTAGCAGCTCACCAAAAATGAGATTTTTCTCTGCTGTGTAGATTTTCTGGTGAATTTCAGAAGGGTTCTTGATGTTTTGTTTTTGTGTTTATAATTGTTTTCAGAAAGTGAAGCTTGTCTTGAGGATCACCAGGAGGATTGTGAACCTCATTTGCACTAAGGCAAGCCACAGCAACATTTTCATGGTGCCATTACAATATTTGTGATTTTTAACTTGAATTAATGGTTTAATCCATGCATTTGAATCACTAGAATAATATTTATATTCTGTTGGTTGCTTATTTGAGTTGATATGCTTAGTTTACAGAAGTTTGAAGCTAATTTAGTTGGTTAAGTAACTAGAAGTAATATTTGTTATGAAGAATTAATATGGTTATGGATATAAGTAATTATTTTTGAGTTATTTTCTTAAATGAGATAAATGATAAATTTGCTAAGTAAAGATTCTGTTTAAAGTGATGATAAATCATAACCAGAGGGGTGTTATGAGCTGTTGATGTCTATGCTTAGTGTGGATATGGTTGACCCAGTTATTTTCGTTGATATATGATGCATATGTTTGTGATGCATTTTCATGGCATATCGTGACACCGGTTACTTTCACCTTAAGTTGAACCTGATAATAACTCAACTTGAACATATCGTTGATCGGGTCATGGTGCCACTGAATCGAGTTTTCCTAGTGCAACCACATTTGCCTTTATGGGAAGGCCTTTATTCGGTCTGTTGTCATGCCTCTGGTCGGTGCCTCCAATGAGGGAGGTTATGGGTGTCTTGTACCACGGCCCGATGGCGCACATAACCTTGTGTGCCCGTTGTTGTTATGGTATCTTGTCCCCGTTTGGACCGTTTATGTTTTGCCCCGACGGTGGCCGTTGGTGTTTTTTTGGTAGACACGGGGCCACCCAGGACTAGCCCAGTGGGGAGTGAGTCGGAGTGGCCGGGAGAGTGTCATGGCAATGGAGGGGTTTCGTCGGAACGCCGTTGGTCCACCCGAATGGGAGTGCGAGGCCATGGGTTCCGTGGTGTGGGTACAGTGCGCTACCTCTGCAGAGTGTATTAAATCTATCGATAGCCGAGTCCACGGTTACGGACACGCTCGAAAGTAGGTCACACCATGGGTCAACGTTTAATTAATTTTGCACACTAAGATACGAACTTTGCACCGTTGGGAAGATGATGTTTGGGAAAACATTGTGTTGATGGAGACCAAGTTGTTGGTCCGTTTGTGATCTCGGTAAGATCACCGCTTGGTTACAAGCTAACCTGATCAAAGACCACGAGGTTGGTCCGTTTGTGATCCGAGAGCGATCATCGTTTGGTAAGCAAGTCCGAGGGACTTATATTACAAGATCATGATCACTGCATGTATGATATGATGTTGCATTAGTAAAGCAATTGGTTAAATATCATGATATTGCTTGTCATTATGTTTATGTTGTTGTGAGCTTGCAAGTACATTCAATGTACTGACCTGGCGTGTCATGCCAACTTTCAGGAAAGTCTCGTTGGAAAGGAGTGCTGTCCAAGTCTAGATCGTGTCCACATCGGTGTCCCTTTGCTATGGAGTTCCGCTACGATGTCGTTCTGCTCCCGCGTAGTTGTTATGATCGAGGCCCCTTTACGTTCACTAAATAATGTACATATTGTTCAGCCGCATTGTGTGTGCCGTTTGGCCTCGCCACCTGCTGTAATATGAACTATGATCCGCTAGCATCAATAAAGCGGTTGTTTTCTATACCAAGATGTTCTGTGTTGCCAGAAGACATGGTCTCTGGCCTGGCAATGCATGGTAAACCGGTTGCTCTGAGCCGGGGTGCCACAACGCTTGGTATCGGAGCCGCGCTGACTGTAGGCTACGCTAGACTACGACGTGTTAACTGGATGTTAGTTACGAGTTTAAGTTGAGTGCCAGTAGTATTTGTAGCTGGTTGTTGCATTGTATGCACTCGTTTTATTTTTATGCTAACCTACTAATGATTGTGAGTGTAGATGGCTCCGGTGCCGTATCCATGCCAGTTGCAGCTGATGCCATACACGTCGCCGTCTCTCCTTCGTAACGTGTGGCGTCGGCTGTACCCCCTCGGTGACGACCCAGTCTATCGTGTGTATCGGGAGCGTCTAGCAGACTCAGTGTATGAGTATCACGCAGTGGTTACTCTGTGCACCTGTTCCGATTCCAACACTTACACTCATACCTCTCGGAGCGGTTTTGCTTCTACCGCTTCCCATGCCGTCCAGTTTGCTGCATTCAAGGTCCTTGTCGAGCTTCGTTATAACGAAGTCCGGATGCAGAACCACCCATGTTTCCACTACTATCCCTCTCTGCATGACAATGGTCGTGTCCATTTTCCTATCATTGATCCGGAGTCTGATAGTGTTGCTAGCCACCTTTCTCGTTATATCACTGCTAGCTACCTTATGATCCACGAGCTGGCTCGAGAGATAACTCGTGCTCGTACTGCTTTAGCCACTACTAGATCTTTCACTACTCCATCCTCTACGGGATTTACCCCTTATATTCCATCCAGTTCTAGTTCAACTATTTCACTGGTTACTCCTCCGAGTAGCTCGGGCACCTCGATCGCGAATCCTGTCAGTGCTCCTGCTGAGTGGGTTTCACTTCTCACTACTCCCGTAGCCCCGATGCTTCACCCTACACCTGCCCCGGAGGGAGAGCCCTCGAGGCAGCGTCATTGTGTTACCTTTAACCCGGAGGTTTCAGTTAACGTCATCATTTCAGGTTCCGAGTCCGCTTCAGGAGAGGACCCCGCATCACCAGCAGAGCAGTAGAGCGTTTGAGTATGTGCAGTCGTCAGGATGATGTACGGATGTATTCGTACGAGTCATGATGCTCCGTTTCATGTATGAGAGTAGTTGAACTTGGCATGTTGTTTATCTTTCATGTATGAGTCTATGTATACTTATGTTGGAACTCTATTTTATTCTCATATTTTCTTCATTATTTCGCATTCTCTCGGGCTTTGTTGATGGCTTTTCCCCAATTTATTTTGGATGTTTCTCATCTCGGTTGCGTTGTCTTGGAAAAAATCCACAATAGGATGACGCGGGGAGGCAGCAGTAGCGACACTCATGAGGATGCTCCTGTTCGTCGTTCCGCACGACAGGCAGGACACTCCCCCGAGCCGTACGTTCCACCACCGCCTCCACCACCAAATCCGCCCTCCACCAAGCAAATTCTGCGTATGTTTGAGGAAAGGAGGAATAATGATCTGATTGAAATATTAAGGAGTGTGCAAGCTTTGGTTGGACAGAATGGAAATCAGAACGGTCATCACTCCAAGCTGTTAGATTTTCAGAGAACCAAGCCTCCCAGTTTCAGTCAGGTTACTGATCCCTTGGATGCAGACGATTGATTGCGAACCATTGAGAGGAAGCTTGATATTGCTCGTACTAAAGAAGATGATAAATTTCCGTTTGCAACTCATTATCTTGAAGGCGCTGCGGCCATATGGTGGGAAAATGCAAAAGCCATGTGGCCTGCCGATGAAGAAATCACCTGGGCAAAATTCAAGGATCAGTTCCGGAAATATCATATTCCTACTAGAATTATGAAGGTTAAGCAGCATGAATTTCTCGCGCTCCTCCAAGGAAGTCAGTCTGTGGGTGAATATTTGCAGAAGTTCAATCATTTGGCCCATTACTCCCTTTATGACGTGGCCACCGAAGAAAGAAAGATTGACAGGTTTCTTGGGGGATTAAACCTGCAACTCCGATGTACCCTCAGTATGTTTGATTTCCCAGATTTCCAAACTCTGGTAAACAAGGCTTTCATTGCTGAAAGGGAGCACAAGCTCGTATCGGACAATAGGCCTGCTAATAACAATCACAAGCACAATTTCGAGCCAAGGAAGGAAGTGCAGCCAGTGCAAAAGGCTCGTACCTGGCAGCATACTCAAGTGGAGTACATGCCCAATTTGTAGCAGAATGTTAACAAAACCACCACACAAGTCAAGAATGTCGTGACCAACCCGGTGCGAGAAGAGTGCTAGCGCAACAATTCTTGCTTCAGTTGTGGGCAAACTGGACATTATGCCAGACAGTGTCCCAAGAAGGACAAGGCAAATGCTCTATTCAGGCCACAAGTCAACTTTATGGAGTCATACCCTACCCAACAAAACATCACTGGGCACGTTCATCGTCTCTCCATAGACGAAGCCCAAGAGAACCCCGAAGTCGTCGTTGGTATGTTCTGTTAATAACATACATGCCGTAATTTTATTTGACTCTGGGGCTTCCCACTCTTTTATTTTGAGGAGTTTTGTTGCCCAAAACAAATTTCCTTGTTCGCTTTTGGGCAAGAATATGCTGGTACAATCCCCGGGATCTTTGATCAGGAGCAATCTGGTCTTCCGTAATCTGGAAATCAATATCAGCGGAGCCTGTTTTCCAACTTCCTTGATAACCATTGAGTCTGTAAAGCTGGACATTATTTTGGGAATGAATTGGTTGACCCAATATCAAGTATGCATAAATTGCGCGACCCGAGAAGTCACTTTGACCAGTCAAGAGGGGCAGACTACCAAATTCTATGCTTGCAGGAGCATACCCAAGAAAGAAATGGTCTTCACCGCTGTGGCTGGTGACTTGGAATTAATTCCTATGGTCAGTGAGTTTCCTGATGTATTTCCAGAAGAACTGCCAGGCATGCCGCCCGATCAAGAGCTTGAGTTTGCAATAGATCTTGTACCCGGAACTGCACCGTTATACAAGAAGTATTATCGGATGCCTTCATCAGAATTAGTGGAGCTAAAGAAACAACCTGATGAAATGCTCCAGAAAGGATATATCCGTCCCAGCTCTTCACCAGGGGGATCACCTGCTATCTTCGTGGATAAGAAGGATGGCAGCCTCCACATGTGTGTGGATTACCGTCAGCTGAATGATCTCACCATCAAAAATGAATATCCACTGCCCAGGATTGGTGACTTGTTTGATCAGCTCAGTGGGGCCAAGGTATTCTCCAAAATTGATTTAAGGACAGGATATCATCAACTCAAGATTAAAAAGGAAGATATTCCTAAGACCGCATTCACTACTCGGTACGGTCTTTATGAACATACAGTTATGTCCTTTGGTCTCACCAATGCCCCTGCCTTCTTCATGCATATGATGAATAAAGTATTCATGGACTTCCTTAATAAATTCGTGGTAGTCTTCATTGATGACATACTTATATACTAAAAAAGTGAAGAAGAGCACAAAGAACACCTCAGAGCTGTGTTACAATGACTCCGTGACCATCAACTATACGCCAAATTTAGTAAATGCGAGTTTTGGGTCAAGCGAGTTGGATTTCTTGGACATGTGCTGTCCACAGAAGGTATAGCCATGGACCCGAGCAAAGTAAAGGATGTGCTCGATTGGTTGGCACCCAGAACCGTATCACAAATCCAGAGTTTTCTTGGATTAGCCGGCTACTACCGTCGTTTCATTGAAGGGTTTTCCAAGATTGCTAAACCCATGATGGAGCTGCTCAAGAAAGATAAGAAGTTTGAATGCACTGAGGATTGTGAGAAAAGTTTCAATGAGCTAAAAACCCGGGTGACGACAGCACCTGTGTTGACTCTTCCAGACATCTACCGCAGCTTTGATGTGTACTGCGACGCCTCCAAACAGGGTCTTGGATGCGTACTTATGCAAGATGGCAAGGTGGTAGCCTATGCATCACGACAGCTACGACCCCACGAGGGAAATTATCCTACTCATGATCTGGAATTGGCCGCAGTGGTTCATGCTCTAAAAATTTGGAGACACTACTTCATTGGGAAGAGGTGCCAAATTTTTACGACCACAAAAGTCTCAAGTATATATTTACTCAGCCAGATTTAAACCTCCCTCAGTGAAGATGGCTTGAGTTAGTCAAGGACTATGATCTTGGAATAAATTACCACCTGGGTAAGGCCAACGTGGTTGCCGATGCACTCAGCGGAAAACCTGTCAGCCTGAATACCATAATGGAATCCTTGCCTCCTGAACTTCAAGAGGAGATTGCTCAGCTCAACCTGGTCATAGTTGATGCTAGTCTTGCTAATATTATGGAAGTTGTACCTACACTCGAGGAAGAGATCCGCAAGGCCCAGCCAGGTGACACCGTCCTGCAGAAACGTGCCAAGAGTATGTTAGCAGGACAAACTTCAGACTTCTCTAAGGATCAACATGGTACCCTCCGATTCCATGGAAGGATTTGTGTACCCAGTCAAGCGGATTTAAGGAAGAAAATCCTGTCGGAAGCACACGAATCTTCGTATTCTATTCACCCTGGAGGTACTAAAATGTATGAAGACCTTCGGCAAATATTCTGGTGGGATGGGATGAAGAAAGGCATTGCCTATTTTGTGGTCTGTTGCGGCATATGCAACAAGGTGAAGGCAGAACATTAGAAGCCAGCCGGACTTCTCCAACCATTGCCAGTTTCACAACAGAAATGGGATGATGTCTGCATGGATTTTGTCACAGGGCTACCTAAGACTCAGCGAGGCAACGATGCAATTTGGGTCATAGTGGACACCTTAACCAAGGTTGCTCACTTTATCCTTATCAGAACCACACATCGAGCCGACCAACTCGCACAACTATATGTATCCAGAATAGTCAGTCTGCATGGAGTGCCTCGAACAATCACTTCTGACCGGGGGTCACTTTTTACCTCCGCTTTCTGGTCACGTCTCCACCAAGCTTTGGGGACAGCGCTAAAATATAGTACCGCTTATCATCCTCAGACTGATGGATAGACTGAGCGGGTAAACCAAATACTCGAAGATATGCTACGAGCCTGCGCTTTGGCCCAAGGGCCTAAATGGGAAGACTGCCTGCCGTATGCCGAGTTCTCATACAACAACAGCTTTCAGCCCAGTCTAAAGATGTCACCGTATGAAGCTTTGTATGGCCGTAAGTGCCGCACTCCTTTAAATTGGTCTCAAACTGGAGATAGCCGTATTTTCGGAACGGATCTCATGTTGGAAGCTGAGAAGCAAGTCAAGGAAATCCGTGACAGATTGCAATTGGCCAAATCTCGATAGAAGAGTTATTATGATGCAAAGCACCGATAGATTAGTTTTGAACCTGGAGAACACGTATACCTCCGAGTCAATCCTATGAAAGGAGTCAAGAGATTCCAGACTTGTGGAAAGTTGGCACCCAGATTTATTGGTCCATTCCCAGTTATGTCCAGAGTGCGTACTGTTGCATACCAGTTGGAACTACCCCCAGAATTGTCGGAAGTGCACAATGTGTTTCATGTTTCACAGTTGAGGCGATGCATATCACCGCTGGAGAAAAAGACTGCTATGACAGAAATAGAGTTGGCAAAGGATTTAACATATGAAGAGAGACCGGTCAGAATTTTGAATGAGATGGAAAGGGTCACTCGTAGTAAAGCAAGGAAGTTTTACAAAGTTCAGTGGGAGCATCACACAGAGGCAGAATCAACTTGGGAACGTGAAGAATTTCTAAAGATACATTATCCAGAATGGTTTTCCCAAGCAACCGTATCTCGAGGACGAGATTCATCCTAAGTGGGGGAGGTTTGTGACAGCCTGGTTTTTGCCCTCTTCTCTTTGCCTAATTTTCAGTTGGTTTGGATTTGAATTTGAAATTTTTGAATCACTTCAGATGGACTTAAACACTTGGGTACCCCTTTGACTTTCACCCAAGAGACTTATTTCTCTCCCTAAGCCATCATTTCTTCTCTGATCCATCTCAAAATAATATTATGAATATTTTTCTCTAATGAAAGATATTCATTTTCTCTCTAAAACCCTAACTAGCCCCTTGTGTTCCAAAGCAACCCCAATTTTTATTGCCCACAAAAATCTGAGAAAATTCCCATATGTTCTTTGAACCCTGGGGCACCTTCCTGAGCAAAAATATTTCATCACTTTTTGGAATATTTTTGCTACAGAAAATATTTTCTGTTCTGGACAGAAATGGAAGTTTCTACAGCAACTACCATTTTACTTGCTCAATTGTGGCTGAATTTTCTTGTGCATCATCACCTTAGTAGATGATTGCTAACCTCCAAAGCCCAGCTCCCAACTCTCAGTATTTTGACCAAAGTAAGCTCTCAAAGTTACTGTCCAGAAACTTACCAAGAAGTTGAAATCCATGTTACTGCGCTTGAGCTCAAACAAAAGTGTGGTAACCTCTCAATCTACCACGGACTACATGCCGGACATGAAGTTTAGGCTTAGCTCGGCCTGAGGTCAGAGCTCACACGGTGACCGCGTTCGTCCAGGCGTGCTGGCATACGGTCGACGTGCTCTGCGTCGCGCCCGCACCTCTGTTGCTCGCGTGATCGCTTCCCTGCCTGCCAAACCTTGCCAAACTTCGCCCCAATCATCGTCCCGACCCTCATAACTCCTGGCGCTCGCCGACGCCGGAGCTCGCCACAGCGAGCATGGGCGCGGTCTGGCCAACCCAATAGTGCGCTGCGCACTGTGTTTGTTGCCACCCCCTCGCTCCTGTGCTCGTCTCCGCTCGCCCATAGTGCCCGCGTGAGCTGCATCGCCTTACCCCTCGCTCACTGGCGCCGTTTGTCGCCGGGCGCCGTGTCCAGGTGTCCTCCAGTAGAGCCCGAGCCCCCCTCATCGCTCTGCTATAAATAGAGCTCTCCCTAGCCTCCTCGAGCATCATCCACTCCTCACACACACTCCACAAACTCGTAGAAACCCGTAGCCCGGCTTGGAAGGCCGCGGGCCGCCGTCCCCGTGCTCGAGCTCGCCGGCGATCCCCTCAGGTCGTCTCGGCAACTCCAGCCCCTCCCAGGCTCGGGCCACCCTTCCAGGGGCTCCGCTGTGCCTCGGTGGTGCCGTTCCGCCCGGTTGGAGCCGTTGGTGCTGCCTCTAGTCGCCGTCGTCTCCAACTCCAGCGACCTCTGCTTTCTGTCGCTGCTGGAGAGGCCGTTTCCGACGCCGTCCGACCACCCCTAGCTAACCTACGGGTATGGGCAGGTGCGCCTTCGTCTCCTCTTTTGATCCCTCCCTCCAGTTCTGGCCAAGGAGCCTTCCTCGCCGGCATGTGCTCCGGTGGAGCCTCGCCGCCCTCTGTTTCCCTCTCCCCCTCCCTCTCACCTGACTAGCAGGGCCTGCTAGTCAGCCACTCTGTATGCGCCCGAAGCGGTACGAGTGGTGGCGCCCGAGTGGTTTACGCCTTCGACGTCACCCCCAGTTCTGTTTATTTAAATTCAAAATTCAATTTTATCCAGAGAGCTTCAAACATCCAAAACTTTTTAACCATAAGTCCAAATGAATTGATTCTTTTTGCATTGTGTTCTTTATGCAGAAATCTAGCAGCTCACCAAAAATGAGATTTTTCTCTGCTGTCTAGATTTTCTGGTGAATTTCAGAAGGGTTCTTGATGTTTTCTTTTTTTGATTATAATTGTTTTCAGAAAGTGAAGCTTGTCTTGAGGATCACCAGGAGGATTATGAACCTCATCTTCACTAAGGCAAGCCACAACAACATTTCCATGGTGCCATTACAATATTTGTGTTTTTTCAACTTGAATTAATGGTTTAATACATGCATTTAAATCACTAGAATAATATTTATATTCTGTTGGTTGCTTGTTTGAGTTGATATGCTTAGTTTACATAAGTTTGAAGCTAATTTAGTTGGTTAAGTAACTAGAAGTAATATTTGTTATGAAGAAGTAATATGGTTATGGATATAAGTAATTATTTTTGAGTTATTTTCTTAAATGATATAAATGATAAATTTTCTAAGTAAAGATTCTTTTTAAAGTGATGATAAATCATAACTAGAGGGGTGTTATGAGCTGTTGATGTATATGCTTAGTGTGGATATGGTTGACCCAGTTATTTTCGTTGATATATGATGCATATGTTTGTGATGCATTTTCATGGCATATCATGACACCGGTTACTTTCACCTTAAGTTGAACCTGATAATAACTCAACTTGAATATATCGTTGATCGGGTCATGGTGCCACTGAATCGAGTTTCCCCAATGCAACCACATTTGCCTTTATGGGAAGGCCTTTATTCAGTCTGTTGTCATGCCTCTGGTCGGTGCCTCCAATGAGGGAAGGTTATGGGTGTGCGGTACCCTGGCCCGGTAAGCAGACATAACCTTGTGTGCCCGTTGTTCTTATGGTACCTTGTCCCCGTTTGGGACCGTTTATGTTTTGCCACGACGGTGGCCGTTGGTGTCTTTGGTAGACACGGGGCCACCCAGGACTAGCCCAGTGGGGAGTGAGTCGGAGTGGCCGGGAGAGTGTCATGGCAATGGAGGGGTTTCGTCGGAACGCCGTTGGTCCACCCGAATGGGAGTGCGATGCTATGGGTTCCGTGGTGTGGGTACAGTGCGCTACCTCTGTAGAGTATATTAAATCTATCGATAGCCGAGTCCAAGGTTACGGACACGCTCGAAAGTAGGTCACACCATGGGTCAATGTTTAATTAATTTTGCACACTAAGATATGAACTTTGCATCGTTGGAGATGATGTTTGGGAAAACATTGTGTTGATGGAGACCAAGTTGTTGGTCCGTTTGTGATCTCGGTAAGATCACCGTTTGGTTACAAGGTAACCCGATCAAAGACCACGAGGTTTGTCCGTTTGTGATCCGAGAACGATCACCATTTGGTAAGCAAGTCCGAGGGACTTATATTACAAGATCATGATCACTGCATGTATGATATGATGTTGCATTAGTAAAGCAATTGGTTAAATATCATGATATTGCTTGTCATTATGTTTATGTTGTTGTGAGCTTGCAAGTACATTCAATGTATTGATCTGGCATGTCATGCCAGCTTTCAGGAAAGTCTCGTTGGAAAGGAGTGCTGTCTGAGTCTAGATCGTGTCTACATCGGTGTCCCTGTGCTATGGAGTTCCACTACGATGTTGTTCCGCTGCCACGTAGTTGTTATGATCGAGGCCCCTTTATGTTCACTAAATAATGTACATATTGTTCAGCCACACAGTGTGTGCCGCTTGGCCTCGCCACCTATTGTAATATGAACTATGATCCGCTAGCATCAATAAAGAGGTTGTTTTCTGTACCAAGATGTTGTGTGTTGCCAGAAGACATGGTCTCTGGGCTGGCAATGAATGGTAAACCGGTTGCTCTGAGCCGGGGTGCCACAAGCTGGCCCTTCCTAGAGAATCACTTTTGGTTCAAAGCAAGCATTTCCAACGTCGACGAGTGGTTGAGCTAAAGTTCATTTCATCGCTTTGTTATTTGTTGTGTGAGAAAAACTTTACTTTACTAGAATGTTTTGTTGGGAATGATCTATAATCCAACGTGTATCCTCGTTGTCGTTGTGGGTTGATGACTTGTTGTATGTGATCAATGGTACATTTGCATATGCGTCCATCAACTCACGCCTACTAGTGCTGTCCATATGAACAGTGCTAGTGATTTTAGTTGCAAAAATTAGATAGTGCTAGTGATTTTTAGCTGCATATTTTGACAAATTGCAGTGTTACAAGGTTGACAAATGGCAATGTTACTAGATAAACAAATGTCAATCTTTCCAGTTTGACAAATGGCAACATATCCAAAATGACAGATATGAAAATCTTACCCAATTGTTTGTACGTGGTTGCACACGGGTCATGCAAAACAACCGTTTGCGTTGAAGGGATGCACAAATCCTGCGCTGTGCAAGGGAAGACCATAGCTCTTAGTTTGCATACGGGTGTTCTATCTAAAACGTTTGCGATCAAGGGATGCAGAAATCCTGCTCGACATATTTTCCCTTGGCTTCCTTGGGAAGCTGTCGGTTTGCATACGGGTGTTCTAACTAAAACGTTTGCGATGAATGTTTTATATTTAAAAACCATTGACGTTGTTTTCAAAAGAAAATCGTTTGATAAGTCTGTACATTAAGAGAGAAAAACGCAAGTTCGTCCAAACCATATCTTTCATTCAGTCACACTGCAAATTTATATTCATATGATCGAGAATTCGAGATACGGTATTAAACCCCAAAAAAACTATTTCCGGCGGTGGCGCAGGCGGCATGCCGCGCCATCGTTGTCGTTGTTGTCCTCCGGGATGCCGTTGTTGAAGTCTTCAAGGCAGCATAAAATGTTCTTCACTTGTAAATCAAACATCATGTCATCGCGCGATCGACGGGCGGGGCGCGGGAGGATGGCAACTGGCGCCGCTGAGATGTAGCGGTCGACGGCAGCGTCCCATGCTGCTGAGGGGGGCGCACGCACGGGCACGGGCACAGGTATGGCGGGTGCAGCCAAATGCACGGGGACCGGCGCTACGGTGGGTGGAGGGGCGCGCACGGCCAGGGGCACAGGCGCGGCGGGTGCAGCCAAACGCACGGGGGGCCGACGCCACGGTGGGTGGAGAGGCGCGGATGGGCACAGGCACGGGCGCTGGCATGTACACGAGCTCGCGCGGGTCCGCGGAGACCTCGCTGACGCCCGTGGCTTCCAGCTCTACGATAGTGCTCACGGACCAGCACGTCAATGCTACGGGATGGTCATTTGGCGCTGGGCGGGATGTGCTGGGGCGGAGCGGGGCAGCAACCGCCGTGGCCAGCTCGTTCTGGGCCATGTCCATGAGGCCCCATTCCTCCTTATTTTCTATCTCCTCCGGCTCGGAGTCGACTTCACCAAACTTAAAGACTAGTGGCAGATGATCATTCTGCGCCATGGCGTTGGTGGAGGTCTGCCGGAGGGAGGGGAATGGGAGGCGAACAGTAAGGCCGCCCGTATTAAACAGCAGCTCAGGCGCCATTAATGGAGAGGAAGGCGGGCGGCCATGGAAGTCAAAGGGCTCACTTCCCAGTGAGCCTGCGCAGCATACAGCTCGCATGCTTCCTGGTGAGCCTGCCCATTCGAGGATAGCTTGCACGCCTCTTAGTCAACCTGCGCACCGGATTGCGCTCGCACGCCTCCCGTTCAGTCAAGGTCAAGCAGCTGTCCACACGACACCTCCTACAGCCATTAAAACCAAGACACGTGGCGTCACGTGAATGGTTAAATGAACACACACGATTTGAATTATACAAACGTTTGAGATATTAAAGTGGCAGCTATTTTTTCAAAATGCCTTTGTTGGCTGTCATTATTCGAGTGCACCTTCTTTCAAAATGGACACGAAAAATACCACAGCACGTCGGATGCCATTCCACGATAGCATGCCAAGTTTCATAAATTTCAGACGAGTTTTGGATTTACTAGAATTTGAAAACCAGGCATCTCAACGTTTTGCCGGCAATCAACGGCGCCCTGGTGATTGAAATTCATTACCATTTATTGCATGGGACCTAAGCATGCACCCAATGACACATATTTGATTTTTCGACCAATTTATATGCACTGGAGCATGTGCATGTAGTTCAAATTTGAATTATGCACATAAATGCATTGAAAACTCAGTTCATGCATAAAAATGTCCAAACGAACCCCGAAAAATCACAAAAATTGACGCAACACTCCTCTTGTTCTATGTTGACACGAGAAATTTTTTGAAATCAATAAGAGGCAATGGATATCATTTCGTCCCCAAAGGTGGGCCGTTCCCTACCGAAACCATTATGCTTGTTATGAGAAGCTCTGGTTTGTGAGAAGCATATACCCAAACCTGCCCCAAATGGGGCAAAATTTTTACCACGGCATGTTGATGCCGCTCCATGATAGCATGCCAAGTTTCATGAATTTTAGATGAGTTTTGGATTTACTAAAATTTAAAACCAGATATCTCAATGTTTTGCCGGCAATCAATGCTGCCCTGGTGATTGAAATTCATTACCATTTATTGCATGGGACCTAAGCATGCACCCAGGGAAACAAATTTGATTTTTCAACCAATTTATATGCACTGGAGCATGTGCTTGTAGTTCAAATTTGAATTATGCACATAAATGCCTTGAAAACTCAGTTAATGCATAAAAATGTTCAAACGAACCCCGAAAAATCACATAAATTGACACAACACTCCTGTTGTTCTATGTTGACACGAGAAATTTTTTGAAAGCAATAAGAGGCAATGTATATCGTTTCGTCCCCAAAGGTGGGACGTTCCCTACCGAAACCATCATGCTTATTTTGAGAAGCTCTGGTTTGTGAGAAACATATACCCAAACCTACCCCAAATGGGACAAAAAATATACCACGACATGTTGATGCCGCTCCATGATAGCATGCCAAGTTTCATGAATTCTAGACGAGTTTTGGATTTACTAGAATTTAAAACCAGGTATCTCAACATTTTGTCGGCAATCAACGGTGCCCTGGTGATTGAAATTCATTACTATTTATTGCATGGGACCTAAGCATGCACCCAAGGAAATAGAATTGATTTTTCAACCAATTTATATGCACTGGAGCATGTGCATGTAGTTCAAGTTTGAATTATGCACATAAATGCATTGAAAACTCAGTTAATGCATAAAAATGTCCAAACGAACCCCAAAAAATCACAAAAGTTGACACAACACTCCTGTTGTTCTATGTTGACACGAAAAAAAAATTTAAAGCAATAAGAGGCAATGGATATCGTTTCGTCCCCAAAGGTGGGACGTTCCCTACTGAAACCATCAGGCTTGTTGTGAGAAGCTTTGGTTTGTGAGAAGCTGATACGTCCATTTTGTGTCATGATTTTGTATCGATATTTATTGCATTATGGGCTGTTATTACACATTATGTCACAATACTTATGCCTTTTCTCTCTTATTTTACAAGGTTTACATGAAAAGGAGAATGCCGCAATGGAATTCAGGCTGGAAAAGGAGCAAATATTAGAGACCTATTCTGCACAACTCCAAAAGTCCTGAAACTCCACGAATGTCAGTCTTGGAATATATTAAAAATATTGGGTGAAGAAAGCACCAGAGGGGGGCCACCCACTGTCCACGAGGGTGGAGGGCATGACCTACCCCCCTGGGCGCGCCCCCTGCCTCGTGGGCCACCTGGTAGCCCCCCGATGCCCATCTTCTGATATAAGGTGTCTTTTGCCCTGGAAAAAAAAATAAGAAGGAAGCTTTCGGGATGAAGCGCTGCCGTCTCGAGGCGGAACCTTGGCGGAACCAATCTAGGGTTCCGGTGGAGCTGTTCTGCCGTGGAAACATCCCGCCGGGAGGGGGAAATCGTCACCATCGTCATCACCATCAATCCTCTTATCAGGAGGGGGTCAATCTCCATCAACATCTTCACCAGCACCATCTCCTCTCAAACCCTAGTTCATCTCTTGTATCCGATCTTTGTCTCAAAATGTACCTGTGGGTTGCTAGTAGTGTTGATTACTCCTTGTAGTTGATGCTAGTTGATTTATTCGATGGAAGATCATATGTTCAGAACCTTTATGCACATTAATACCCCTCTGATTATGAACATGAATATGATTTGTGAGTAGTTACGTTTGTTCCTGAGGACATTGGAAAATTCTTGTTATAAGTAATCATGTGAATTTGGTATTCGTTCGATATTTTGATGATATGTATGTTGTCTTTCCTCAAGTGGTGTTATGTGAACATCAAATACATGACACTTCACCATTATTTGGGCCTAGGGGAAGGCATTGAGAAGTAATAAGTAGATGATGGGTTGCTAGAGTGATAGAAGCTTAAACCCTAGTTTATGCTTTGCTTCGTATGGGGTTGATTTGGATCCATATGTTTCATGCTAAGGTTTGGTTTACCTTAATTCTTCTTTTGTAGTTGCTGATGCTTGCGAGGTGGTTTAATCATAAGTGGGATGCTTTTCCAAGGAAGGGAAGTACCCAAGCACCGGTCCACCTACATATCAAATTATCAAAGTAACGAACGCGAATCATATGAGCATGATGAAAACTAGCTTGACGATAATTCCCATGTGTCCTCGGGAGCGCTTTCCTTTATATAAGAGTTTGTCCAGGCTTGTCCTTTGCTACAAAAAGGATTGGGCCACCTTGCTGCACCTTGTTTACTTTTGTTACTTGTTACCTGTTACAAATTACCTTATCACAAAACTATCTGTTACCGATAATTTCAGTGCTTGCAGAGAGTACCTTACTGAAAACTGCTTGTCATTTCCTTCTGCTCCTCGTTGGGTTCGACACTCTTACTTATCTAAAGGACTACGATAGATCCCCTATACTTGTGGGTCATCAAGACTCTTTTCTAGCGCCGTTGCCGGGGAGTGAAACGCCTTTGGTAGGTGGAATTTGGTAAGGAAAAATTTATATAGTGTGCTGAAATTTACTGTCACTTGTTACTATGGAAAATAATCCTTTGAGGGGCTTGTTCGGGGTATCTTCACCCCGAACAGTAGAGCAAAGAGTTGCTCCTCAACCTACTGAACCTACTGAAAATGTTTACTTTGAAATTCCTTCGGGTATGATAGAGAAACTGCTAGCTAATCCTTTTACAGGAGATGGAACATTACATCCCGATATGCACCTAATCTATGTGGATGAAGTTTGTGGATTATTTAAGCTTGCAGGTATGCCCGAGGATGTTATCAAGAAGAAGGTCTTCCCTTTATCTTTGAAGGGAGAGGCATTGACATGGTTTAAGCTATGTGATGATATTGGATCATGGAACTACAACCGATTGAAATTGTAATTTCATCAGAAGTTTTATCCTATGCATCTGGTTCATCGTGATCGTAATTATATATATAATTTTTGGCCTCGCGAAGGATAAAGTATTGCTCAAGACTGGGGGAGGCTTAAGTCAATGTTATATTCATGCCCCAATCATGATCTCTCTAGAGAAATTATTATCCAAAAAAATTATGCTTGGCTTTCTCTCAATAATCGAATCATGCTCGATACTTCTTGTACTAGTTCTTTTATGATGAATACTATTAAACGCAACTCTGAAGATTGGGAAATCGATGAAGGTAAGGAGTCAGGTATGACACCTAAGTTTGATTGTGTTAAATCTTTTATGGATACCGATGCTTTTCATGAATTTAGCACTAAATATGGACTTGACTCTGAGATAGTAGCTTCTTTCTGTGAATCATTTGCTACTCATGTTGATCTCCCTAAGGAGAAGTGGTTTAAATATCATCCTCCCATTGAAGTAAAAGTAGTTGAACCTATTAAAGTTGAAGAAAAGACTATCACTTATAATATTGATCCTATTGTTCCTACCGCTTATATTGAGTAACCACCTTTCCCTTTTAGAATAAAGGATCATGCTAAAGCTTCAACTGTGGTTCGTAAGAGTAATGGTAGAAAACCTACACCCCCTGAGGAAATTAAATTTGAACCTAGTATTGCTATGGTTAAAGATCTCTTGGTCGATAATATTGATGGGCATGTTATTTACTTCTGTAATAAAGCAGCTAGAATTGCTAGACCCGATACTAAAAATAAACATAGACCTGTTGTAGGCATGCCTGTTGTTTCTGTTAAAATAGAAGATCATTGCTATCATGGTTTATGTGATATGGGTGCTAGTGAGAGTGCAATACCCCATTCCTTATATAAAGAAATCATGCATGATTGCACCTACTGAGATAGAAGATATTGATGTTACAATCAAGCTTGCCAATAGAGATACTATTTCACCAGTTGGGATTGTTAGAGATGTTGAAGTCTTGTGTGGGAAACTAAATATCCTACTGATTTTCTTGTTCTTGGTTCCCCACAAGATGACTTTTGTCCCATTATATTTGGTAGACCCTTCTTGAATACTGTTAATGCTAAGATAGACTGCGAAAAGGATATTGTTACTGTTGGTTTAGGAGATATGTCTCATGATTTTAATTTTGTTAAATTCCGTAGACAACCCCATGATAAAGAATTGCCTAGTAAAGATGAAATTATTGGTGTTGCTTCTATTGCCGTGCCTCCTAATGATCCTTTAGAACAATATTTGCTAAACCATGAAAATGATATGTCTATGAATGAAAGAAGGGAAATAGATGAAGTATTCTATAAACAGGGACCTATTTTAAACACAACTTGCTGGTTGAAATTTTAGGGGATCCTCCTCCACCCAAGGGTGATCTCGTGTTTGAGCTTAAACCATTACCTGATACTCTTAAATATGCTTATGTTGATGAAAAGAAGATATATCCTGTTATTATTAGTGCCAACCTTTCAGAGCAGGAAGAAGAGAAATTATTGAAAACTCTGAAGAAGCACCGTGCTGCTATTGGATATACTCTTGATAATCTTAAGGGCATTAGTCCCACTCTATGTCAACACAAAATAAATTTGGAGAAAGATGCTAAACCAATTGTTGATCACCAACGATGGTTAAATCCTAAGATGAAAGAAGTGGTAAGAAATGAAATACTAAAGCTTCTGGAGGCAGGTATAATTTATCCCGTTGCTGATAGTCAGTGGGTAAGTCATGTCCATTGTGTCCCTAAGAAGGGAGGTATTACTGTTGTTCCTAATGATAAAGATGAATTGATCCCACAAAGAATTGTTATGGGTTATAGAATGGTAATTGATTTACGCAAATTGAATAAAGCTACTAGAGAAGATCATTACCCTTTACCTTTTATTGATCAAATGCTAGAAAGATTATCGAAACATACACATTTTTGCTTTCTAGACGATCATTCTGGTTTCTCTCAAATACCTGTGTCAAAAGAGGATCAGGAAAAGACCACTTTTACTTGCCCTTTCGGTACCTTTGCTTATAGACGTATGCCTTTTGGTTTATGTAATGCACCTGCTACCTTTCAAAGATGTATGACTGCTATATTCTCTGACTTTTGTGAAAAGATTGTTGAGGTTTTCATGGATGATTTCTCCATATATGGAACTTGTTTTGATGATTGCTTAAGCAACCTTGATCGAGTTTTGCAGAGATGTGAAGAAACTAATCTTGTATTGAATTCGGAGAAGTGCCACTTTATGGTTAATGAAGGTATTGTCTTGGGGCATAAAATTTCTGAAAGAGGTATTTAAGTTGATAAAGCTAAAGTTGATGCTATTGAAAAGATGCCGTGTCCTAAGGACATTAAAGGTATAAGAAGTTTCCTTGGTCATGCCGGTTTTTATAGGAGGTTCATTAAAGACTTCTAAAAAATTTCTAGGCCTCTGACTAATCTCTTTCAAAAAGATGTTCCTTTTGTCTTTGATGATGATTGTGTAGAAGCATTTGAAATAATTAAGAAATCTTTGATTACTACACCTATTGTTCAGCCACCTGATCTGAATTTACCCTTTGAAATTATGTGCGATGCTAGTGATTATGCTGTAGGTGTTGTTCTAGGACAAAGAGTTGATAAGAAATTAAATGTTATCCAATATGCTAGTAAGACTCTAGACAGTGCCCAGAGAAATTATGCTACTACTGAAAAATAATTTTTAGCAGTTGTATTTGCTTGTGATAAGTTCAGACCTTATATTGTTGATTCTAAAGTAACTGTTCACACTGATCATGCTACTATTAAATATCTTATGGAAAAGAAAGATGCTAAACCTAGACTTATTAGATGGGTTCTCTTGCTACAAGAATTTGATTTGCATATTATTGATAGAAAGGGAGCTGAGAACCCCATTGCAGACAACTTATCTAGGTTAGAGAATGTTCTTGATGACCCACTACCTATTGATGATAGCTTTCCTGATGAACAATTAGCTGTCATAAATGCTTCTCGTACTACTCCATGGTATGCTGATTATGCTAATTACATTTTTGCTAAATTTATACCACCTAGTTTCACATACCAGCAAAAGAAAAAGTTTTTCTATGATTTAAGACGTTACTTCTGGGATGACCCACACTTTTATAAAGAAGGAGTAGATGGTGTTATTGGACGTTGTGTACCTGAGCATGAACAGGAACAGATCCTATGCAAGTGTCACTCCGAGGCTTATGGAGGAAACCATGCTGGAGATAGAACTGCACATAAGGTATTGCAATCCGGTTTTTATTGGCCTACTCTTTTCAAAGATGCCCGTAAGTTTGTCTTGTCTTGTGATGAATGTCAAAGAATTGGTAATATTAGTAGACATCAAGAAATGCCTATGAACTATTCACTTGTTATTGAATCATTTGATGTTTGGGGCTTTTATTATACGGGACCGTTTCCTTCCTCTAATGGGTATACACATATTTTAGTTGCTGTTGATTACGTTACTAAGTGGGTAGAAGCTATTCCAACTAGTAGTGCTGATCATAACACCTCTATTAAGATGCTTAAAGAAGTTACTTTTTTCGAGGTTTGGAGTCCCTAGATACTTAATGAATGATGGTGGTTCACATTTTATTCATGGTGCTTTTCGTAAAATGCTTGCTAAGTATGATGTTGATCATGGAATTGCATCTCCATACCACCCACAGTCTAGTGGTCAAGTAAAACTGAGCAATAGAGAGATTAAATTAATTTTGCAAAATACTGTTAATAGATCTAGAAAGAATTAGCCCAAGAAACTTGACGATGCATTACGGGCCTATAGAACTGCATATAAAAATCCTATGGGTATGTCTCCGTATAAAATGGTTTATGGAAAAGCATGTCACTTACCTCTCGAACTAGAACATAAGGCATATTGGGCCATTAAAGAGCTCAATTATGATTTCAAACTTGCCGGCGAGAAGAGACTATTTGACATTAGCTCACTTGATGAGTGGAGAATCCAGGCCTATGAGAATGCCTAACCGTTTAAAGAAAAAGTTAAAAGATGGCATGACAAAAGGATACAAAAGCGTGAGTTTAGTGTAGGTGATTATGTTTTGTTATACAACTCGCGTTTAAGATTTTTTGCAGGAAAACTCCTCTCCAAATGGGAAGGTCCTTACATTATCGAGGAGGTCTATCGTTCCGGTGCCATAATAATCAATAACTTCGAAGGCACAAATCCGAATGTGGTGAACGGTCAAAGAATCAATCATTATATCTCAGGTAATCCCATAAATGTTGAAACCAATGTTATTATCACCATAACCCTAGAGGATTACATAAGGGACACTTTCCAGAATGTTTCAGACTCCGAAAAGGAATAGGTATGTGGTATGGTAAGTAAACCGACTCCAAAACAGTTCTAATAGCAATTTTTCTCCGTTTTGGAATATTTAAGAAAATAGGAAAAATAAGAAGTAGTCCGAAAGGGACACGAGGCATCCATGAGGGTGGAGGGCGCGCCCTACCCCCTTGGGCACGCCCCCTGCCTCGTGGGAACCTCGTGTGCCCTCCGGACTCCGTTTTCTTGCACGATACTTCTTTTGGTTGGTAAAAATTCATTATATAATCTCCCGATGGTTTTGACCACCGTACCACGACACAATCCTCTGCTTTTGTTTCGAGCTATTTTTTGACAGATCTAGATCACCATGACGTCTTCAAGCGCTCCCAAGGACAAGTTTTTCAAGAAGGTCATCAACCCCTACCTCGCGGAGGTGCTGCAACACCCTCAAACCATAGAGCTGCGTGAGGGGGTGCTGCACATCCGCGATGTTGAGGGACCAAGGAGGACCAGAAGCGTGGAGACAAGACTCGAAGCAATGGAGCAACAAGTTTTCAAGTGCCAGGGGATGGTGGAACACGGACTCAATGCCAATCACATGATGATCGTGGAGTTCACCAACAACCACGAGCTGGATGCCAAGAATATTAGGGAGACCATCTTCAAGCTTCACTAGAAAATCGAGCACCTCCAAGCCCAGATCTATGATCTGCAAAACCAAAACTGTGAGTATGAATATAGATTCAAGAGAATGAGTTTGGCTGCAGATTTGAGGATCCCGGAGACTCGATCATGCTTCTATGATGGTGAGCCTATGCCTTGGAAGATGGAAGACAAGCCTACATCATCGACAACTCCATCATCACCACCTCCGAAGAAATAGACATAAATACATTGGTATGGGCACTCCCCTTGGTAACTACCAAGCTTGGGGGAGGTGCCCTGGCATCATATCACCATCACACTTCTATCTTCACCATTTTCCTTAGTTCGATCCTTTTGGTTATATCTTGATCTAGTAGAATAAAGTTTAGTATGATCTAGCTTTGAGTTTTTGTGTTGATCCTTATCTATGTAATCGAGTCCACGAGCTATATAGTAAAGATTAGTCTTGAGTCGAGGGCTTGGTTATCTTGCTATGATCTTGAGAGAAAAAAACGAGAAAGAATAAAAAGAATAAAGAGATCATATTGATCTTATGGAGAGTAATGACTTCACATATAAAGAGTATGATGAATAAAAGTTGTTGAGAGTTGACAAACATAGTTTTGGTCATCGTTGCACTTAATAGCAAGTAATAAATAAAGAGAGGTTTTCACATATAAATATACTATCTTGGACATCTTTTATGATTGTGAGCACTCATTAAAATATGACATGCTAAAAAGTTGATGCTGGACAAGGAAGAAAACGTAATGTGTTATGTTTTCTTATATCCGAAATAAACTATATTGTCATGGATCATCCAACATGTTTAGCTTGCTTTTCCCCCTCATGCTAGCCAAGTTCTTTGCACCAAGTAGAGATATGACTTGTGCTTCCAAATATCCTTAAACCCAGTTTTGCCATGAGAGTCCACCATATCTACCTATGGATTGAGTAAGGTCATTCAAGTAAGTTGTTATTGCTGCAAGCAATAAAAATTGCTCTCTAAATATGTACAATCTATTAGTGTGGAGAAAATAAGCTTTATACGAGCTTGTGATATGGAAGAAATAAAAGCGACGGACTGCATAATAAAGGTCCCTGTCACAAGTGGCAATATAAAGTGACGTTCTTTTGCATTAAGATTTTGTGCATCCAACCATAAAAGCACATGACAACCTCTGCTTCCCTATGCGAAGGGCCTATCTTTTATTTTTGTCTTATACCTTATACAAGAGTCATGGTGATCTTCACCTTTCCTTTTTACACTTTATCCTTTGGCAAGCACTATGTGTTGGAAAGATCCGATATATATATATATATATATATATATATATATATATATATATATATATATATATATATATATATATATATATATATATATATATATATATATCCAATTGGATGGGGTTTTCATAAAGCATTATTGTTGACGTTACCCTTGAGGTAAAAGGTTGGGAGGCAAAACTATAAGCCCCTATCTTTCTCTGTGTCCAATTAAAACTTCATACCCATAAGTTTTGTGTGACTGTTAGCAATTGTGAAAGACTAAATGATAGTTGAGTATGTGGACTTGCTGAAAAGCTCTTATATTGACTCTTTCTGATGTTATGATAAATTGCAATTGCTTCAATGAGTGAGATTATGGTTTGCTAGTTTTTCTGATTCATACTTTACATTGTGAATAGATTGTTACTTTAGCATAAGAAACCATATGACAGTATATATATATGTTTCTACTCTAAGAATGATCATGATGCCCTCATGTCCGTATTTTATTTTATCGACACCTCTATCTCTAAACATGTGGACATATTTTTCAATATCGGCTTCCGCTTGAGGACAAGCGAGGTCTAAGCTTGGGGGAGTTGATACATCCATGTTGCATCATGCTTTTATATCGATATTTATTGCATTATGGGCTGTTATTACACATAATGTCACAATACTTATGCCTTTTCTCTCTTATTTACAAGGTTTACATGAAAAGGGAGAATGCCGGCAGCTGGAATTCTGGGCTGGAAAAGGAGCAAATATTAGAGACGTATTCTGCACAACTCCAAAAGTCCTGAAACTCCATGAATGTTAATTTTGGAATATATTAAAAATATTGGGTGAAGAAAGCACCAGAGGGGGGCCACCCACTGTCCACGAGAGTGGAGGGCGCGCCCTACCCCCTAGGCGCGCCCCTGCCTCTCGTGGGCCACCTGGCAGCCCCCCAACGCCCATCTTCTGACATAAGGTGTTTTTTGCCCTGGAAAAAAATAAGAAGGAAGATTTTGGGACGAAGCGCCGCCTTCTCGAGGCGGAACCTTGGCGGAACAAATCTAGGGCTCCGGCGGAGCTGTTCTGCCGGGGAAACATCCCCCCCCCCCCAAGAGGGGGAAATTGTCACCATTGTCATCACCAACGATCCTCTTATCGGGAGGGGGTCAATCTCTATCAACATCTTCACCATCACCATCTCCTCTCAAACCCTATTTCATCTCTTGTATCCGATCTTTGTCTCAAAACCTCAGATTGGTACCTGTGGGTTGCTAGTAGTGTTGATTACTCCTTGTAGTTGATGCTAGTTGGTTTATTTGGCGGAAGATCATATGTTCAGATCCTTTATGCACATTAATACCCCTCTGATTATGAACATGAATATGATTTCTGAGTAGTTATGTTTGTTCCTGAGGACATGGGAAAAGTCTTGTTATAAGTAGTCATGTGAATTTGGTATTCTTTCGATATTTTGATGAGAGTATGCTGTCTTTCCTATAGTGGTGTTATGTGAACATCAACTACACGACACTTCACCATTTTTTGGGCCTAGGGGAAGGCATTGGGAAGTAATAAGTAGATGATGGGTTGCTAGAGTGACAGAATCTTAAACCCTAGTTTATGCATTGCTTCGTAAGGGGCTGATTTGGATCCATATGTTTCATGCTATGGTTAGGTTTACCTTATTTCTTCTTTTGTAGTTGCGGATGCTTTCGAGGGGGGTTAATCATAAGTGGGATGCTTGTCCAAGGAAGGGAAGTACCCAAGCACCGGTCCACCCACATATCAAATTATCAAAGTAACAAATGTGAATCATATGAGCATGATGAAAACTAGCTTGACGATAATTCCCATGTGTCCTCGGGAGTGCTTTCCTTTATATAAGAGTTTGTCCAGGCTTGTCCTTTGCTACAAAAAGGATTGGGCCACCTTGCTGCACCTTGTTTACTTTTGTTACTTGTTACCTGTAACGAATTACCTTATCACAAAACTATCTGTTACCGATAATTTCAGTGCTTGTAGAGAGTACCTTACTGAAAACTGCTTGTCATTTCCTTCTGCTCCTCGTTGGGTTTGACACTCTTACTTATCGAAAGGACTATGGTAGATCCCCTATACATGTGGGTCATCAGAATCATATACCCAAACCTGCGCCAAATGGGACAAATTTTTTACCACGACATATTGATGCTGCTCCATGATAGCATGCCAAGTTTCATGAATTTCAGACGAGTTTTGGATTTACTAGAATTTAAAAACCAGACATCTCAATGTTTTGCCAGCAATCAACGGTGCCTTGGTGTTTGAAATTCATTCCCATTTCTTGCATGGGACCTAAGCATGCACCCAGGGACACATATTTGATTTTTCAACCAATTTATATGCACTGGAGCATGTGCATGTAGTTCAAATTTGAATTATGCACATAAATGCATTGAAAACTCAGTTAATGCATAAAAATGTCCAAACGAACCCCGAAAAATCACAAAAATTGACACAACACTCCTCTTGTTCTATGTTGACACGAGAAAAAATTTGAAAGCAATAAGAGGCAATGGATATCGTTTCGTCCCCAAAGGCGGGACGTCCCCTGTTAAAACCATCATGCTTGTTGTGAGAAGCTCTGGTTTGTAAGAAGCTTATACCCCAAACCTTCCCCAAATGGGACAAATTTTTGACCACGGCATGTTGATGCCGCTCCATGATAACATGCCAAGTTTCATGAATTTCAGACGAGTTTTGCATTTACTAGAATTTAAAAACCAGGCATCTCAATGTTTTGCCGGCAATCAACAGTGCCCTGGTGTTTCAATTTCATTCCCATCTCTTGCATGGGACCGAGAAATTCACCCAAGGACACACATTTGATTTTTCAACCAACTTTGGTGCACTGGAGCATGTGCTTGTAGTTCAAATTTGAATTATGCACATAAAATGCCTAGAAAACCCAGTTAATGTATAAAAAAGGCCGAACGAACCCCGAAAAATTTCAAGATTAAACACAACACTCTTGTTGTTCTATGTTGACACTAGAAATTTTTTGAAAGCAATAAGAGGCAACGGATATTGTTCCGTCCCCAAAGGTGGTACGTTCCCTACCGAAACCATCCTGATTGTTGTGAGAAGCTCTGGCTTGTGAGAAGCTTATACCCAAACCTGCCCCAAATGGGACAAAATTTTCACCACGACATGTTGATGCCGTTCCATGATAGCATGCCAAGTTTCATGAATTTTAGATGAGTTTTGGATTTACTAGTATTAAAAAACCAGGTATCTCAACATTTGTCCGGCAATCAACAATGCCCAGGTGTTTGAAATTCATTCCCATCTCTTGCATGGGACCTAAGCATGCACCCAAGGACACACATGTGATTTTTGAACCAACTTTGGTGCACTGGAGCATGTGCTTGTAGTTTAAATTTGAATTATGCACATAAAATTCCTAGAAAACCCAGTTAATGTATAAAAAAGGCCAAACGGACCTCGAAAAATTCATTCCCATTTCTTGCATGGGACCTAAGCATGCACTAAACACTACAAAAAAATACACTTCCGTGATGATACGTGTTTGTCACAGTAGGTCGCATTTTCTGTCATGCATGTACATCCATGACGATTTTATGACAGAATCAAGATAGTCATACATGTGCTGTCGTAGAAGTGTTCCATGACATTACCAAAATTATCATCAGGGAACTATCCACTTCCATGACGATAAATCACGCATCACAGAAGTGCTTTCGTCAAGGTTGACCGACACGTGGCATCCACCGTAACGGAACGCCATTAAGCTATCGGGTCGGGTTTTGGATCCAATAACTCGTTAACAGCCCCGACCAATGGGGATTTTCCATGTGTAAAATCATCATTGGCTGGAGGAAACACGTGTCGGCTCATCGCTCGGACAGATGTCATCCACTCATTGGACAAAAGGCGCCTATGATACGTCGACACGTGGCACGGCCCAACAAAGGCCCATTGCTATGAAAAGGTCGACCTGTTTGACTTGGTCAAAAGGTGGCGGGCCGGCCCATGGAAAGCCTGTTAGTGGCCTGTTCGCATATAGCCCATTTACAGCCCGCTAACCAAAGGCCCGTTACGCCCTATTCGAATTAGGCCCAGTAGCGTCATCTGGGCCATCCAATATGATTCCAGCCCATTTTCACTTCTGGCCCATGTATGGCCCATGACGTCTTTCGGCCCATATGAGGCCCTATGTAACTCTTGGCCTATTAACGGCCCGTGGTGAAATCGCCCGTAATGAACGAAGTATCACTTTACACCCATTAACGGCCGTGGTGAAACGGCCCGTATAGAATAGTGTATCACTTTATACCCATTAACGGCCCGTTATTTCGTTGGGCGTTTCAGCCCATGTTATCTTCGGCCTTCTCGAGCCCATTTATTCTTGGGCTCATTTCGGATTCGCTTACTTACGGCCCGTTCTTGTCATTTTTTCGCTTGTGGGCCAAATTCAGCCCGTGGTTACAGTCAGCCCGTTTGTGGTCCGTTAATACGTTGGGCCATTTTCATAGCGTCATCAAATACAGTCTATTAACTATGGCCCGTTATGGTCGGCCCATCAACGGACGATTCCAACTCTAGCCCGTTTACGGCCAGAATGCGGTCTGTTTGGCCCATGTTTGGCCAATCGATCATATGGCCCGTATAAGGCCCATTGATGATACGGCCCGTAGAAGGCCCATTGTTTCTACGGCCCGTAGAAGGCCCACTATTTCTACGGCCCGTAGAAGGCCCATGTTTATCGGCCCATAGAAGGCCCATTGTTTCTCTGACCGTGGTCCGGTGTCACTACAGTAAATATTAGCCCATGGTTATTGTGGCCTAGTTTTAAAAAATAGGTTATTGCCGCCACTAGCAAACCGCAGAAAAAGAACTGCACTGACTACAAGCAAACAAATAAACAATACAACAAGGAAATAAATAAGCAAGCAACTTACACTAGGCTATCACGGCTATTACACATATTACATCCACTGGGCATCAAAGTTCGCCACCAGTGCAAATATAGGGAACACAGCAGCATATAAACAATATCCTGGGTACCCATAATGCTGGCAAGATGCTTAGCAAGCTTATTAACTTTCTCTTGTTTGGCGCTTAAGTCCTCCAGTAACTTTGTCGTTGCACCGAAAGTATGCATCTGAATTCTGCAGGACTTCCTCAGGTCCTTGACTTCACGCATAACATCGATCGATGTCTTTCAACTTGAAGTTGAGACTCAAGAAGTTGAACTGATTCAGGCAACGAGTTCGAAGAGCTGGTGCCAGCAGTGGTAGCCAGTAACTCGAACACTACATCAAGACAGGACTTTGGGGTTGTCTTAGTGTCTTCAATATAGTTTTTATCAGCTTTCTTGGAGACCAACAGGGATGTCTCACTATCTTGAACCTTATCTGCATTACTTCCTTTACCATTGCATATCAGGGTACTCTTCTCCAATATTTTATCCGCGTTCTAAAAGAGAAACAAACAAACACATCTCAGGTTTACAATGTAGTATATGAAACTCATTTTGGTAAACCAGTTCAGTAGTAAGGTGGATAGGATAACAGCATGAAACAGACATATATCTATGTAGTATGGTCACTGTATGGTCTATATCATTCTAGTTTATGTTGCCAAATCAAGATAGATACAGTTCGAATCATATCTATTTAAGACAAAGCAGCATAGACAGAATATAAGTGTGGGAAACTACAAAGCAATAACAACACTTGTAATGTGCATGGCATGAGAACATAACTGTTTATTCAATTGAAACTGAAATCAACATAGAGCAAGTTACAACAGCAAACAGCCAAACACGTTAAGAAACAAGTTTAAAACATACCTGTTGCGCCATTGGAGTTTCAATTGCATCCTTCAAATTTGAAATTGGTTGGTATCAGTAAATATAGTGATGCAAGAGCAAAGTAGTATGAACCATAGGTACGGAACCTGACTTGAGAACAATTCTTCTTCTGCTTTAAGCGTTGACTTCGGCTTCGGAGTGGTGGTCCTCGTGATTTGGGCACTGCAGTTGCCTTACTAACTGCTCGTGTTTGGGTGCTTTGTGGTGGAGACGGTGCTGTGTCAACGGGAACTGGGTGTCTATTTGCTGGGGTTGGGGTTAGAAGGGGTGTAGCTGGTTCTCTGTCCAACTGGGTAGGGGTACAATCTGCATGAGTGTGGGTTATGTGTGGTGGGGCTGGTTCTTGGGCAAGTACAACCATGGTTCTATCTACATCGATAGGTAGCATGATCTTTTATGAAGACCGTGTTTTTACTCCCACAGATACTGCCATCACTCCCTCCAATTGAAATGGCTGATAAACAAGAAAAGTAATTGAATGTACAGACATTGTAAGATAGACAGGTGCAATGGGTAGTAGGGAAGAAAACATGGCATGAAATAATTCACATTTATGTTGTCTAAGCAAACAGAATAGCAGGACATAATTTCACATATATGATGGCTAATTAAACAGGATAGCATGTCACAATTTCACATGTATGATGGCTAACTAAACAGGATAGAATGACATACTTCAAAATATGATGACTATGTAAACAGGATGACATGATATAACTATACGATTGTCTATTAAAGTGGTTGGCATGCCATAAATCACAAACATGCTGTCGATGGAAACATGATGGCATGATATAATTCACGGATAGAATGACATAATTTAAAATATGATGACTACGCAAACATGATGAGATGATATAACTATATTATGTCTTTAGAAAATGGGTTGGCATGCCATAATTCAGATACATGTTGTCTATGTAAACATCATGGCATGACATAATTCAAATATATGATTTATATACTAAGGAAGTGAGCAGAGGGCAATCGCATATATGATGTGTCAACTAAGGAGATGGCATTCAATATTGTGTATATGATGTAAAACTAAGCATTGCAATACAACATATGCATTATATGAGTAATATTACCCTGCCAAGTTTGAGCATACACCTCGGGGGATAATAGGACTGGTCATCGCCTCTGAATCCTCCTCTCAAGAGCTATCTCAGAACCAGCAAGATATCTGCTTCAAGAGGTAGCATTGTCTTCTCTGAAGACCTTGTTTTCACTCCAGATTTCTCCATCACCAATTCAAATGGCTGATGCACAGGAAGAGCAGTTGAATATAAAAACATTGTCGATAAAAGCAATGAGAAATACAAAAAAAGGACGGCATGATATAATGCACATATATGACGCTTGCCTAAACAGCATGGCATTGCATAATTCACATACATAATGCCTTGCAACTAGATAACATTGCATAATTCACATATATAATGTCTTGCAACAAGATGACATTGCATAATTCACATATATGGTAATTAGACACTAAACATGTGACATTCACACAAAGCATGTCTAAACTAAGCAAATGACATAGCAATGCAAGATACCATATGCACAATATGAGCAACATAACCCTGCCAAGTTAGGGCATGCACCTCGGGGGATATGATCGGTCATCTGTCTCTGAATCCTCCTCTGAGGAGCTATCGGTAACCAGCAAGACATGCGCTTCGTCAGATAGCATTGTCTGCTCTGAAGACCTTGTTTCCACTCCAGATTTTTCCATGACCGTGCCGAATGGCTGATGCACAGGAAGAGTAATTGAATGTACTAAAATTGTTGACAAATTTAACACGTAATAAAAAATGATGGCATGATATAATTCACATATAAGATGACTGGCTAACCAGGGTGGCATTGCAAAATTCACATATATGATGCCTGGCTAGACAAGATGGCATTGCATGATTCACATATACATTAAAGAAACTAAGCAGATGGCATTGACACAAAGCATGTCTAAACTAAGCGAGATGACATCTTTAATGTATACTGATAAGCAATGCAAGGCACCATATGCATGATATTACCAACATCAAGATGCCAAGTTAGAGAGAAGACCTCATGGGGTAAATAGGAGTGGTCTTCTCCTTGTGAATCCCCCTCAGAACAGTTATCTTCCTCTTGATTACGATCCGAAATGGGTGGAGGGGCTGCCTTTGCGCCCACCATGGAACGGCGTCTGCATGAAATTTTATTGCCACACAAGGCTCGTGTATTTTGCTCTACATGATCAGTTCCATTGTATACAATAACTGGCATGCATAGGAATAAAACATAGTGAGATTATGTAAGGAGTGCATGCACAAATCCAGAGTGATGGTAGCAAACTGTGGATAGAACCAAAACCAATGATAGCAGGCAGATAATAGCTTTAGTTAAAAAATACAAATAATGGCTCCTTTAATGTTTGTTTGCACCCAACATGAAACTCATAGTAGACACCGGAGATTAACCAGATAGTAGGCGATAGTACTAATTGCTGCCCCAATATGTACCCACAACCATTTAAAACTCAAGTTTCAGCATTAGTTTGGACCTGACTCGAGTCTAATAGGTGAACACGACGATAATGTAGCATGTCATCATATTAAGCGATGCATAACGTAAGCAGACACGGAAGAGTGCGACCTCTCTTGCGGACCCGTGTAGTCCTCAAGGTCATCTGCTCAGCTGATGATGGTAATGCAGTTGTCGTGGCTGCAGGCGGCGGGGAAGAAGATTTGAGGTGGCGAAAGACAGTCTGGAGAGCGGATCCCTGCTATGGTGAACCCTTCTTTCGTTGGAGCAGCTGAGCTGGGGTGGAACACAGCGCCGCAGGAGCAGGACAAACCACACAAGGTTTTCTTTGACACATATCTGTAACATAAGTAATTGAGTAAGGGCTTGTTTGAATTTGAGGATTCTAACAATGCATGGATAGGAAATAGACAGGAATAGGATAGGAATGCACGTGCAAAACAGAGAATTTAAAAACACAGGATTTCTGCCAATATGGATGTTTGATTCACAACAATTGGAAGATCACATGATGCAAAAAGCATGGTGAGATTAAGTCAAACCACCAGAAAATGTACGGTTATAATGCTATTATGCTACTATCTCTTAGTCTTGTGCTTGATGAATAGGAATATGAAAAGGAGGAGAAGTGGAAATTAGAATTCCTACGGTTTTTCTTTCAAGGAGACACTAAAGGAACAAATCCTACACTTTTCCTTTGCTCCATTCCTTTGCACCAAATTCATGAAAAGTAGTACCATACGAAACTTTCCAATTCCTATGTTTTTCATTCACTTTTCCTTTCAAGCACTGGCGATTCTAGTAGGAAGGCTTGAGCATGGAAAATCCTACACTAAGAAAAATGTTTTAGTGCTACTTCTATTACTTTGGACCCAGGCCACTGCCATACTAGCTCAACTCCCAGGCCCATCAACAAATGCACAACTCAAATGCGCAGAGATAAATAATGATGGCGTTCAAGAGAGTCCATCACGGATAGCTAAGTTGCCTGGTACCTCACTGCTTGTCATATAGTAGGATAAAATAATCGTATTTCCTGTTACTACGAGTGCTCAGTGGACAATATATATAACATGTAGACTAAAAAAGAGATGCAACAAGTGTACAAGCTCTTTGGCGAAGCCATGTCAATCTCAGCGTGATTGGGTTGGCCGGTGAGGATGCTCCGGCTGACTTTGCTGTCGGAGGAGGGGAAGAAGATCTTAGGCGTCTGGAGATGGAGCCTGAGGTACTGATCCGCTGTGATGGAGGGTTTCATCGTTGGAGCAGCTCCGGTGAGTTGTACGATGCCGAGGCCGAAGCAGGACAAGAGAGACAACGGACAACGTTAACCTGAGTGGAATTCTAATAGCATATCCAATACATGACCTAAATTACATAACCACAAAGTGCTAGATGTAAAATACATCAGCCGCTCATCTCTGAACTTAACTGTCGAAACTGAACTTAACTGTCAAAATTGAACTTAACTGTCGAAACTAAACTTAACTGTCTGAAAGTGCAACTATCCCTAGGTGGTTTTGGTAATTCCTAACAACATATAGCTCATTGAGCTAATATCATTCCAAGATGAATATTTTAGTAAAAGCTCAATGGATGGCATGGCATGGATGAGAAAAGTGGATCCCTCAAAATGCTAAGGATAAAAGGATTGGCTCAAGCTCAAAAGCTCAAGACTCTACATTTTATATTTTAGTGATCCAAGATCACATTGAGTCTATAGGAAAAGCCAATACTATCAAGGAGGGATGAGGTGTTGATTAATGAGTTTCTTGCTCTACAGTGCTTAGTGATATGCTCCAAAACCCTCAACTACTTTCTCATATCCACATATGACCAAAACCAAAAGTCAAACTCAGCCCTACCGATTCTTTCTACCCGGCGCCACTAAGTTCAGATGTCGTAGCCACTGCCACAAACCCTAGGCAAATCGGTCTCACCGATAGGGATCTCGGTCTCACCGATGGGATTGTAATCTCTCTGTTTCCCTTCGTAACGTTTCGGTGCCACCGAGATGAGCGATCGGTCCCACCGAGATTGCAATGTAAACTCTCTGTTTCCTTTTCATAACATTTCGGTCTCACCGAAATGAGTGAATCGGTCCCACCGAGTTTACCTGACCAACTCTCTGGTTAGCTTATTACCAAAATCGATCTCACCGAGTTTGTGTAATCGGTCTCACCGAGATTATGTTATGCCCTAACCCTAACCATATCGGTCCTACCGAGTTGCATGTCGGTCCCACCAAAAATCCTAACGGTCACTAGATTTGCTGAATCGCTCAGACCGAGTTTATCAATTTGGTCCCACCGAGTTTGGCAAGTTGTGTGTAACTGTTAGATTTTATGTGGAGGCTATATATACCCCTCCACCTCGTCTTCATTCGTGGAGAGAGCCATTAGAACAAACCTACACTTCCAACTTGCTGTTTCTGAGAAGGAACCACCTACTCATGTGTTGAGGCCAAGATATTCCATTCCTACCATATGAATCTTGATCTCTAGCCTTCCCCAAGTTGCTTTCCACTCAAATCTTCTTTCCACCAAATCCAAATCCTATGAAAGAGAGTTGAGTGTTGGGGAGACTATCATTTGAAGCACAAGAGCAAGGAGTTCATCATCAACACACCATTTGTTACTTCTTGGAGAGTGGTGTCTCCTAGATTGGCTAGGTGTCACTTGGGAGCCTCCGACAAGATTGTGGAGTTGAACCAAGGAGTTTGTAAGGGCAATGAGATCGCCTACTTCGTGAAGATATACCGCTAGTGAGGCAAGTCCTTCGTGGGCGACGGCCATGGTGGGATAGACAAGGTTGCTTCTTCGTGGACCCTTCATGGGTGGAGCCCTCTGTGGACTCGCGCAACCGTTACCCTTCGTGGGTTGAAGTCTCCATCAACGTGGATGTACGATAGCACCACCTATCGGAACCACGACAAAAACATCCGTGTCTCCAAATGCGTTTGAATTCTCCAAACCCTTCCCCTTTACATTCTTGCAAGTTGCATGCTTTACTTTCCGCTGCTCATATACTCTTTGCATGCTTGCTTGAATTGTGTTATGATTGCTTGACCTGTGCTAAGATAGCTAAAATCTGCCAAAGACTAAAATTGGGAAAAGGATAAGTTTTTATTTGGTCAAGTAGTCTAATCACCCCCCTCTAGACATACTTTCGATCCTACAAGTGGTACCGGAGCTTTGGTCTCCATTTGCTTTGATTTCCATAGCTTTTGGTGGTCATAGCCTTGGTTTCACAACCTAGGAGAGTATGGCATCTAGCAAGGGAAATTATCACCATAGAGGTCCTTACTTTGATGGTACTAATTTTGCTAGTTGGAAGCATAAGATGAAAATGCATATTCTTGGACATAACCCCGCCGTTTGGGCTATTGTGTGTATTGGCTTGCAAGGTGAATTCTTTGATGGGAGAGAACCGAACCGTGAAGCTAGTGCGGAAGAGTTGAAGATGTTGTAATACAACGCTCAAGCTTGCGATATCCTCTTCAACGGATTGTGCCCCGAAGAATTCAACAAAATCAACCGTCTTGAGAATGCAAAGGAAATTTGGGACACTTTTATTGATATGCATGAAGGTACCGACTCCGTCAAGGAATCCAAGTTGGATGTGCTCCAAAGTTAACTTGACAAGTTCAAAATGAAGGATGGTGAAGGTGTCGCTGAAATGTACTCTAGGCTTGCTCTTATCACAAATGAGATTGCCGGCTTAGGAAGTGAAGAGATGACCGACAAATTCATCATCAAGAAGATCCTAAGAGATTTGGATGGAAAATATGATACCGTGTGCACATTGATCCAAATGATGCCCAATTGTAAAGATCTCAAGCCAACAGAAGTCATTGGAAGAATTGTTGCTCACGAGATGTCGCTCAAGGATAAGGAGGAACTTCACAACAAGTCAAGTGGTGCTTACAAAGCCTCATGTGAAGCCCCCACATCATCAAGTGTGAAACAAACCTTCAATGAAGAATTGAGCTTAATGGTGAAGAACTTCTACAAATTCTACAAGAGTAGAAGCAAAGAGAGAAGCTCCAAGTCAAGGTCCTACAATGACAAAAGATCTTCTAGTCGGGAGCGTAATTGCTACAATTGTGGAAGACCCGGACACTATTCCAATGAGTGTACTGCACCCTACAAAAGAAGAGAAGATTCTCCAAAAAGGAGAAGTAGAAGAGAGGAATCACCACCAAGAGAGAGAAGGAGTAGAGATGATCGTTATGAACGAAGACCCTCACGGAGAAGCAAGGATTTGGAAAGGAAGGACAAGTCATCAAGGAGCTACACAAAACGAAGACATCAAGCTCATGTTGGTGAATGGGTATCCGACTCCGACTCCGACAATCACTCTGAGAGAAGCTATCACTCCGACTCCGAATATACTCAAGATGAAGGTGTTGCCGGTCTAGCACTTGTGTCAACCAACTGCTATGACATATTTGATTCACCTAATGAAGGAATTGGAAGATGTTTCATGGCTAAAGGCCCAAAGGTAACACACCCCGAGTATGTTGATTTCAATAGTGATGAAGATGACTTGCTAGGTGATGATGATTTACTTGTTGACAACTCTAGTGATGAATACTATGATGAAACGCCAATTAATCATGCTAATCAAGATAAAACGAATGACAATGATAAGGAGAAGATTGAGCTTATAACTAAAGAACTAAACACTCTTAAGTTAGCTCATGAAACTATCTTAGAAGATCATCGAGAACTTTTAAGGACTCATGAGAAGTTACGCTTTGAAAAGCTCAATCTTGAGCAAGAGCATGAGTTCTTAAAGGCAATCAATGATGATCTTCGCAAGAAAAGTTCTTCTTACATTGCCAAGCGTTTACTCTTATCTACTTACATGCCTCAAGTCAAGTCCATTAACAAAAACAAGAAGGATTCTTCCTCTAGTAGTAACAATAATCATGCTAAATCAAATGTTGTTGCTTCTAGTAGTTCTCTTGATTCCACTAATGATTCTCTTAGCCAAGTTACACTTGAGCAAGAAAATAGCTTATTGAAGGGAATTATAGAGAAAGGTGTTTACAAGAGCCTTGCCGGGAGTAAGCAATTTGAGGAAATTGTACGCAAGCAAGGAAGGCACTGGAAGAATCAAGGTGTTGGTTTTGAATGAAAGTTCAATGCCAATGGAGTTGAGTGGGAAGAAGATCAATATCCCAAGACGAAGTTTGTTCCTCAACAAGAGAAGTATGATCCTACTTCTTTCAAAGGGACACAAGCTCAAGATGATCTTCCACCACAAGACCACAAGCAAAAAGGCAAGGACAAGCTTCAAGAGGAGATTGATGCATTTGAAGAAGCTCCTAAGGCCTTGGTCAAGTGGGTTCCCAAGACTATGACAAGTTCTACTTCATCAAGTACGACTACAACTCCAAGGATTCCCATGAAGATGATGTGGATCTCGAAGAAGAAGAACTAGAGAGTTCTTGAGGGTGACTCCGCCAACATATTTCACTCATATCATTTTGGCAACAACAAGAGCAATCAACTTCCACATCTTGCACTAGTTCAAGGAGTCAAAAACCCTCTTGTTGGTAAGACAAGGGACGAGGTAATCTAATGCTTTCATAGACATCATCTTGTGTGTGCATCACTCTATGTCTATGGATATCCTTGTTTGTTCCTTGTGGGACTAACCCGTGTAGGTATTGAAAGTGCAACTCACTCCAAAGGATTGCTCCAAATGATCTTCATCAACATTGAGCATCCACATCTTCAACACCTACATGAAGTCATCATCGACAAAACCCAAGGTTAGTTCATCCCTCTAAGGGGGGATCTCACATCTAGGGGGAGCTTTACTCTAAAAAATTGAGTCAAAGCAACTCTAATGGTGTGAACACATCAATGCATTATGTAAAAGTGGTAACCCCACTTGAGCTTAAACAATGAGTATGACCTATGATCAAATGTTCTCATTTGACTCCTAAGTCAATATACTCATATATAGATGACCTAGTCATCGCCAATTGCTTGATAGATGCTAGAATTGTTTGTGCATGCTTTGTCACATATTTCATTTGTCATTTTATTGTGTGAGCATGTTGGTTGCATATTTCACTCATTCGAGGACATCCACTTGTTGTTTGTTTGATTGGTTTCTTTTTCTTTTGCCAAGTGGATGGACAAGAATGCCTAAGAACCTTCTCTTGCTATCTATGCTCTTCTCGTCTCAAACTCTATTCATGCTACATCACAAAATTTGATCAAGTCAGATTCGAACCACTCATGTGAGGAGCACTGAGTCCCGATTAGTCATAGACTTAAACTTCCAAAACTTCTTTGTGCGTTTGATCCGACCGATTCCTCTATTTCGGTCATACCGAGATCACTAAGTCGATCTAGGTTTTCAATCTCGGTGCAAGCGATTTGAACTTTTCGGTCACACCGAGTTGCTGTAACTATCAACAGTTATGCATCTCGGTGCCACCGAGTTGTTCCACTCGGTCACACCGACAGGGTCGACCTATATATACTCACGGGCAAAAATTTGGAAACTTTCTCCAAACCCATTCGCCCGCGCATAGCTCGCTCTGCCTACAGGGTCTCCGGATCGTCCTCCTCGTTGCCAGCCGCCTCCAGTCGCTGGTCTCCGCCGCCGTCAACGGAATTCAACCCCGCCGTTGCCGCCGTAGCGAGTTCATCACCAAGCTAGGGTATGGACTCGATCACAGTGCTATCCCCGTCCGATTCCTAGCACATTGCACTACTAGGAAAAGGGCTATAGATGGAAATGACACTAATGGCGCACCGGAAAGATGGTGCGCCATTAGTATATACTAATGGCGCACCACCATCCGATGCGCCATTAGAGTCTAAACTACTAATGGCGCACCATGCTTTGGGTGCGCCATTAGTATCAAATTTTTTTAAACTAGTGCGCTGTCCAAACATACTAATGGCGCATCCTGCCCAAGTCGCCATTAGTAGTTGTAACTACTAATGGCGCACCAATGTGTGCGCCATTAGTATATAAACTTTTTGAACTAGTGCGCTGTCCAAACATACTAATGGCGCATCCTGCCCAGTGCGCCATTAGTAGTTAAATTACTAATGGCGCACCGGGGTGTGGGTTCGCCATTAGTATAGAAACTTTTTTGAACTAGTGCTTTGTCCAAACATACTAATGGCGCATCCTTCTTAGGTCGCCATTAGTAGTGGTAACTACTAATGGCGCACCATGCAAGAGGTGCGCCATTAGTAAGTGGGCAGCAACAAGATATTTGGGACAACCTCTCCTACCCACACACTCACTTTCTCCCCACTTCATTCTCTCCACCTCTTCCTTGTCTCGGTGCCTCCTCTTTTCACCTCATTTCCACCATAGATTCATTCAAATTAAGTGGTTAAATTACCTTGTTTTAATAGGTAAGTAAGGGGAAGCTATATTTAGGTTGTTCTCCTTACAACAATGTGCACATGCACTTTTTACGGCCTAGCTAGATCTATGTATGTTCGTGGTGTTGCATATGTTTGTGGTGTTTGCATATGTGTTTGTGTTTGGAGGTGTACGGTATTTGAAATGCGATAGTTGCCAATATTTTGCGGAATGTTGATTCATTTCCGTTTGGTGAGAATTTTGGCATTAAGCATCCTTTTGGTCCTATTTTTAGGAAAGTCATGCCAAATTTTTCTTGGTTCTAAAATATCGTTTTGCTCTACCCTTGACGACCATGGTCCGCACGATGACCGAAGGCATCGTGAATAGGTTTTTGAGGTCCGCGAAGGCGAGATGCTTCAAAAGAATGAGGCGGAGATAAGATGTCCGTGTCGAAGATGCAAGTGAAGAGCCTTATTGCGGACACGGATTCGAACAGGTGCGGGACCACCTGCTGTTGCGTGGTTTCATGGATGGCTATCGGTGGCAAGGTGATGAAGATGACTACGAAGTCGTCCATGCGGGCGGGCAAGAAATGAGGAAGGGCAGCAAGACAACCACCGCGGCTCGGGCGGGCGAGAAGACGAAGAATCCCGGGAGATGATCACGACCGTGATGCTGTACAAAGTCATCATGTAGAAGATGCAGGACATGATGATGAGGAAGATGCGGAGCAGGCGACGGGCATGATCATGAAGATGATGATGCGGCGGAGCGACGACGCTGGACCATCGATGGGCTGGGTGCAGGACCCTCATATTCAAGAGCTGCTTCTCAAGCGGGCGGATAACGCAAGAGCTGCCGCCGAGAAAAGCCAAGATGGATCAACTTGAGTTAGACGCGGTTACTCCATTGTATGAAGGATGCAGGCCGAGGATACCGCTGAAAGTAACGCTCATGGCCCCGGAGATGAAGGTAAAACACAAAATGACCGGCGCGTGCTTCGGCGAGAACATGTCATTCTGGCACGAACGTCTTCCCAAGGGGAACAAGTGCCCGACCAGTTTGGAGGAGGCGAAGAAAATCGTGTGTCCTCTGGATTTACCGCACGTGAAATACCATGTGTGCATGAACAATTGCATCATTTATCGGGACGAGCACGCGAGTCTACCATATGTCCGGTGTCTTGGCGTCACTCGATACAAGAAGAGGAAGAAAGCTCCTCGAAAAGTGGTGTGGTACTTTCCGATCACTCCTCGTCTGCAGCGCTATTTCATGGACCCTAAGGTAGCAAAGCTCCTGCGTTGGCACGCGGATAGGGAGGAGAAGAAGCGGAAGATGACGCAAATGATCCGGAGATAGATAAAAAGACAAGATGCTGAGTCACCCTAAGGATGCGAGCGGTGGCAAGCGTTGAACTTCAAGACTCGGAATTTGGGAACGATCCAAGGAACATCGTCTTTGGGCGCGAGCACCGATGGAGTCAATCCGTTTGGCAGCCGGAGAAGCACACATAGCACCTGGCCTGTGTTTGTGTGGATGTACAACCTTCCCCTGGTTGTGCATGAAGAGGAAGTACATTCACATGAGTATGCTAATTGAAGGGCGAAACAACCAGGGAACGACATCAATCAGTATCTGGGGCTGCTGAAAGAGGAGCTTGACACGCTGTGGAAAACGCCAGCCAATCGTGGGACACCGCAGAGAAAGAATATTTCCCTATGAGAGCCGCCTTTGCTCACGACGGTGCACGACTATCTCGATTCGGATATGTCGCGGGCAGGTAGTCCACGGATTTTCTGGATCGTAAGGTGCATGGATGACACAACGTATCGCCAGCTAGATAGAGATCCGGGTCTTGAAAACCGTGTTCATGGGACATCGAAGGTGGCTTCGCGACGATGACCCGTGGAGAAACGCAAGGATCTGTTCGATGGTGAAACCGAACCCAGCGCCGCCTGTACGAGGAGCGGCGAGGAAATAGACAAGCTGTTGGAAAATTGGAAAGATTGCCCACCGCCGGAAAGAAGCAAAAGGCGCGAGCCGGAAAGAAGCGAAAGCGCCAGAGCAGCTGCTGAAGGTATGGAAAACGAGGTCTGTTTTCTGGGACTTGCCGTACTGGAAGATCCACCGTGTGCCTCACAGCCTTGATGTCATGCATATCACGAAGAACGTGTGCGAGAGTCTGCTTGGTACCCTGCTCAACATGCCAGAGAGGACCAAAGATGGGCCGAAAGCAAGGGCAGACTTGAAATCAATGGGCATCAGGTAGGAGCTTCACGCTATATATGATGATGATGATGATGATGATGATGATGACGATGAGGCGAAGCAGGACACGGAAAGTCGTCGCAAAGGCAAAAAGGCCAAGAAGACCGGAAATGACTACCCTCCCGCGTGCTTCACTCTAAGTCAGGAGGAGATCGAGCAGTTTTCACCTGCCTCCTAGGAGTAAAACTTCCTTCTGATTCTGCTGGGAAGATAAGCGAGATACCTAGACCCAGTGAAGCGAAGTTCAGCGGGATGAAGTCTCACGACATCACGTCTTGATGATGCAGATACTTCCATTGCAATCCATTGGGATCATGGGCGCGCGCCGTCCGTGAAACGCTATTTGGCCTATGCAACTTCTTCGACGTCATCTCTCGGAAGTCGATTGGCGTGAGGCAACTCGAAGGCTACGAGGAAGAGATCGTGGTGATACTATGCGAGCTTGAGATGTACTTCCGCCCGCATTCTTGACGTTATGGTGCATCTGCTGGTCCATATAGTGGAGGATATCATCCAACTCGGGCGGCGTTCCTGCACAACATGATGCCGTTCGAAAGGATGAATGGTGTCATCAAAGGATATGTTTGCAACATGTCACGTCCGAAGGAAGCATAGCTAGGGGCTTTCGACCAAGAGTGCATCTCCTATCGCACGGATTGTCTAGGCATCGAGAACCCCATTGGTCTGCCGTCAGCGAGCACCTCGGCAGGCTCGCTGGATGGGGTCGCCGTGAGGGTCGCCCTTGAAATGCATGTCGACTTCGAGGGTCGACTCGCGACTTTGAAAGAGCAAACCTAGTCGCGCTACAACACATAGGCGTGGTCGATCCTTGGGTGGTAGAGCACAAAACCTTTATTAAAAAGATGTACAATGACCGAGGCCAACAGAGGACGGACGGAGATACACTCAAAGAGCACAACTCATGTTTCACGCGTTGGTTCAAGCATAAGCTTCATGTTGTACCCTTTACATGAGGATTCTTCCGCGGAAGAACAACTCATATTCGCCTTTGTCACAGGCCCCGAGCACAACCTCGATGACCTATGAGGCGTCACGATATCAACGGCTACACATTCTACACGAGGCCAAGGACATGAAGAGCGATGGTTATCGAACTCCGGGTAACGATGGAATCCTACACCGGTAACGACAAGGACAGATACTACGGAAGGATCGAGGAGATCTGGGAGCTGAGCTACGCTAGAGAGAAGGTCCCGATGTTCCGTGTCAGATGGGCCAAGAACGTCATAAAAGAAGACCGGTATTTCACCACCATGGTTATACCCGAAGCCAAATCCAAGACCATGGTATAAGCGTCACCGCAAAAATGAGCCATGGGTACTGGCTTCCCAAGTGGACCAATGCTTCTTCATTACCGACCCGCCAAAGCCCGTCGTGTTGTCGTGAGGAGAGGCAAAAGGAAGATCATCGGAATGGATGGAGTAGCCAATGAGCAAGACTTCGACAAGCACGGCGACCGAGGATCGAACATGACGACGATGATGAAGTAGCAGCATACACCACAAGAAGAAGCAGGACCACCCTACCTAAAGGACGTCCGTTCCACGAAGAACTCCATTTGCGAAAAAGAAGGGCAAGAAGATTGTGAACAGATAGCTAGCTAAGATCGATTGTATTTAAATCGTAGCCTTCATTTCTCGATTGTATTTCATGGGTACTTTTGAACTATCATGCATATTTTAAATTTCATGGACACTCGATCTCGATCCCCTCCATCTCGATCGCTATCCCACCTCGCCAGATCCGGCCCCCGCCGAGAGCACCCCCAGATCCACGGCCGCCACGACCCCCGCACCCTCGATTCCCCTACTCAACCGCCACCCCCCCGCACCTCACAAGACCGCCTTATAAAAAATAAGTATCAAACAGCTTTTTAAATGCTACTGTCTTATAAAAAAATATTACTGTTATTATTTAAACAAGTTTGAACATTTTAAACACAAATAAGTATCAAACAACTTTTTAAATGCTAAAAAATTTGTGGAGCCCACCTCGATCCCCCTCCATCTCGATCGCTGTCCCACCTCGCCAGATCCGGTCCCCCGCGCCTTGAGCACCCCCAGTCCACCGGCCGCCGCCACGACCCCCGCACCTCGATTCCCCTACTCAACCGCTGCCACCCCCCACTCACACCCGCCTTATAAAAAATAAGTATCAAACAGCTTTTAAATGCTCTTGTCTTATAAAAATATTACTGTTATTATTTAAACAAGTTTGAACATATTTAAACATAAATAAGTATCAAATAGCTTTTTAAATGCTAAAAAAAAATTTGTGGAGCCTGGGAGTCGAACCCAGGACCTCCTGGTGTGAGAACTGGAGGCTGACCAGTCGAGCTAGTAGAGTGGGCTTGACATGGATAGGTTCTGGTAGTACATAACCTTTTGGCTTGAGTGGAAATAAAAAAAATACTAATGGCGCACCACGGTGAGGTGCGCCATTAGTGTGGACATGCTAATGGCGCACCGCGGTGAGGTGCGCCATTAGTATTGTGGCCCCCCTTCGCCCGATCCCCCCTTCGCCCGATCCCCCTTCGCCCGATCCCCCTCGCCAGTTCTCTCCCTCTCGATCCACCGCCGCGCCCTGCCTCGCCCTCGCCCTCGCCCTCTCCCTCCCTCGCCCTCTCCTCGCCGCCGGGCCGCCGCCGACGCCTTGCGCCGCCTCGACCCGCCCGACCCGCCGCCCGGACGCCGCCCGACCCGCCCGCCCGGGCGCTGCCCGACCCGCCGCCCCCGACGCCGCCCGACCCGCCCGCCCGTCACCAGCCGCCATAAATACCGCCCCTCCTCGCCTCAAGTCCACCTTCTCGTCGAATCCTCCTTCCCCACCGCCTCAAGGTACGACGATTCCTTCCCCTCTCCTGTCGGCTAATCCTCCTTCTCATAAGCATGCCAACAGCTATATAGAAATCCGTGAGAAAATTGATTATCGAGATATGCATGAACCTATTTGCTCGCTGGTATCTCTTTGATGAAGAAAATATGTCTCATTGAGTCTCGGCTTTTGATGTATAAGCTTATCTATTTGCGTTGTTAGATTGGTTAAGCTTTAGTGAATTAGTAGGGATTTTGTGTTTATTTCCTAATTCTTCTTGAAGGGTTAGGTCTATTCGCCTTCCGGGTGAATTCCTGATGCCATATGGTTTCATATGTTAATCTGCATGTTTCATCTATTACAGTTCCGTTCGGCTTGGTAAATCTTTATGATCCAAATAGTAGTTGCGTGATAAAATTTTCTCCACACATGGATACTTGTATGATTTGTTGCGCCTTATCCGATTGTTGTTTTACCAAGATCGTCCTAATAGGCCTAGAATTGTAGATTGTTTTTCTCCTGAAGCTTGTGGAATCATTGAGATAGCAAATACATGTAGATTAGTGTCGGGCGTCCAAAAGTGCATATACTTGATGATCCTTGTAAGAGTACGCATGATAGTTGAGCCTTGGTGGTGCCAAATGGCCCATTTGGTTTTAGAATTGAATAAATGATAGCTCGCGTTGCCTTGTTTTTCTGTGAATCAATGAGCAAATGCTTTAAAACTGAACCTTATGCAAAGCGTTGCCTCTTTTAAAAATAATAATTATGCGGGCATTTGTAAGAATTGAGATGTTCATTTGAGGATAACCTTTGGTTATATTGTTGAGAGTGAAATATATATCTTTCTCCTTTGCACTAAATCTTCTCGCATCAAATGTTTTGAAGAACTCCGCACGTCCTACCTGCAAAGAAATATTTCTTTTATTTTTACACGCAGTCACATTTTTTGGCTGTGGTTCCCTAAGTTCTATGGTTTATAGTTGTTCACTGGTTTGCTACTCGAAGTAGTTTTGGCTTGCATCTCTTCTGTTTTGATTTGTAGATGTTGCTCGTAAAGGTAAATTTGGCAAGGGGCAGATTTCTACATGTTGGACCTGGTACTTTCGGTGCTCGAGAGCCCAAACCGCTTCTTGCACTTCTTTTAAATAGTGTTTGGGGTTCAGAGTACCGAATTTTTTGTGGTTGTTTCAAACTGCAACCATTGTTTGCTTTTATTTTTGAATGGTGAGCGTCGTTTGTTTGAGTGCCTCTTTATATTGCTGCACGCAGGAGTACTCCCATCCTCTGTTTTTCCACCAACATATCACTTGAGAGCACAAGCCTGCCTCTTGCAACATCATTTTTTCAGACTAACAGGATCAAAGTGTTATCTTAGTCGGTGAGTATTTCTCATATCAACTTGGAATTTCTCATTTCACTTAGTGAGTATGCATTGAAGCACACCTTCCAATCAATAAATTCAAACACCAAATGTTTACATTCACTTGATAAATATTTCACATCTCTGTACATGCAAATATTCATGACGGCTTTGCTCAGCTCGATAACACCATCGAGTAAAGCTATTTCAGACACAATAAAGTTGCAAAATTCAGATACTTCATAGACATATGTGTGTTGCTTTTGTTTACGCTAAACTGTCTATGGTAGATAAACTGAGTGTTGTGGCCATGCTTGATGCAGGAGCTCAAGAACCTGCGGCAGCACTCTACTCCGCCTCCGAGTATCATGAGAAGTCCTACCTCAACACCCACCGTAAGTAGATGTGAGTAGCTAGTTGGGGTCAGATTGGTTTTGTGGACAGTATTTGACCTTATGTTTTGGTTTTGTGGACAGTATTTGACCTTATGGTAACTAGTTGGGGTCAGGTTTTGGGGTTTTGATTATTGGTATGAAGTCTTGACAGAGGATCTTATTCACACCAAGTTTTAGTTAAACACTGGTACTTGAATGATTTTGTGCTACTTACATTGTGGTTTTGTGGACAGTATTTGAACTTAAAGGTAACTAGTTGGTTATGAAAGCATGATACTGCTATAACTTTAGTACTAAGTAGAATAGATCGTACTCTGATAGCTCTAGGCAGAGAATGGCATGTTACTACCATAGAGGTACCCAAATATGTAGGTGTAGTTTGTGTTTTTAGTTCACACTGTCATTGTATTGCTCAATTAGACAATTAGTCTTTATGAAGAAGAAGAATAAAGTTGATGCTGCTGTTATGGCTGTATTCACTTCTTTCTGCTGTTGTACTTGTGATGATGTTGTACTTGTGATGATGCTACTTGTGATCTTCTGAAATGACCCATTGGGGACTTCATTACGCTGGGATAATGATATTGCAGGTACCCGAGAGGCCCTTGAGTTTGCGGAATGTCGATTAACTTCCGTTCCGGCAAATTGGTATTTATCCATATGTCCTATTTTCAGCAAAGGTCATGCTGAAATTTTCCGTGAATTTTAGCATGACTTTGCTAAAAATAGGACATATAAATACTTGTGACTAATGCATGGGCCGGGTATCTTAGTAGTTAATTAAGTAGGATCATGTGCCCGTACATTTGTGACTAATGCATGGCTTTTAGGGTGCCTCGGTGTCGATAAAAACCGAAATGATGAAAAGTTAGGCTTTTAGGGTGCCTTGGCGTCGAAAAACCCTCAATGATAAAAGCTTAGATTTTAGGATGCCTCGGTGTCGACAAACCCTAAATGATGAGACCATGATCTTGTTCCTTGACAATAACCAACTTTTTGACCAAACTTTGTTTCTATTTAGAGAGAAACATGGCCCACAACGATGAGGCCGGGGGTTCGGGCGGCAAGGCATTACAGGAGCTGTCCCAGAGATGGAGGAACAACCTCACTTGTATGAGGCCGCCGCCTTCCCCACCGATCCCGAGACCACGGATGGTGCCGCCGAGGATGACCACACCGATGCCACCACCGATGGTGCCGCCGAGATGCCACCATCGATGATGGCGGCGCACGACAGATGGCAGCCAGCCAAGAGGCAACGGAAGGACGGCGCCCGATCGTGCTCCGCACCCTCAAGGAGGAAGTTCTTGAAGTGGACTCCAACGGAATCCAACGGCGCCCGAGCGAATAGTCAAGGGGTACTCGCTTCAGCTCGGGTGCATTGTCCGGAGCACCGTCTCGATCAACACCGAGAACACGAGGCATCCCGACCGAGGGAATTTGTGCAACCTCCTCTTCACGAAGCTGCACGAGCGATACAAGTTCCCGCTGAATTTGAAAACACAAGCCTCAAAGGGAATAAAGTGAACAATGCTGCCCTCACGAAGATGAGCAAGGCCCTGTCTACTTGGAAAAGCAATGTGAAGAGAATGATCGAGAAAGGTGAGAGTTATGATAAGATCAAGGAGAAAAATCCTTGATCACGAAGATGACTACAACGACTTCAAGATCAATTGCTCGAGCACCGCAAGCTCCCAATCAAGTGAGTGGGGGAAACAAATGCGGAGCTGAACATAGGGGAACACACACTCGGTCCCGGCGGTTCTGAGTGGCGGAGCCTATATGGGACAAGGAGGAGGCGGACCGTGCCGAGCAAGGCCTACCGCCCTCTTGATACATCGGGCGGTGACAAGCGGACCAGGAACTTTATCGGGCCCGGTACAAGAAGGACCCGAAAACAAAGGAGCTTACCACGGATCCAAGACCAGGCAGCTTGAGCTTGTTCAGTAAGGAATACACCCAGCGTAATTAGCTCCATATGGTTGCATTCTAATTAATGAAGCGAATTTCTAAATGGTTCACATTCCTTCCGCAGCGATTGAAAGCGATGGCGGGTCGACTCGAGCAACCCTTGGGACACCACTCTAAATAGGGGTTGAATGTAATGAAGAACAAGGATAAGCTCGATAGTCGGCGTCGGCTGGTCGTGTGGCGGCAAAGGCTTGTCGACAAAATGGGGTCATACTATACCGCTGGTGTGCGGAAGGAGAAAAGACCAGCTCGGAAAGCCAGGTAGCGAGAGGTTCAAGAACTCAAGGCACAGGTGGCGCGGATTCGGAGATTGTCCAAGAGCAAGTGGAACAACGACTCGGGCGGCGATCACCGCCTTGTGCCTACCTTGATCTCGGGGTTGAGTCGTGGATTGCGGGCGCCAACAGGGGCGCCCGATTCCTAGCTTCACGGCCAGCAACTCGCATAATGCAATGGCGGGGCCATTGGTGCCTCCAGCGAGGCGGCATTGGTGTCTTCGGCGCCGCAAGGGAGCTTAATGCACCGGGTGTCGCCGGCGGCACCTCTGCAGCAAGCGGCCCCTCCGTCAATCGCGCGCGCCGTTGGCGGTGCCTCTACATTAGCCGAGCTCGGCGCCATCATCACGGTAACTAATTAAGCCTCTCTCGCCGAGGACTTCATCTCCTTGCCTTTGGTGGGCATCCCCGCGCCCTACATGTTTTCGCGGCGCCGCCGACGTTCCGTGCACTCTCCTCCACCGTGAACAACGAGTTGGTCGATGTCGCCAAGGGCAAAATCGTTCAACCGGCAACCCCTTGTTCCACGGTACCCGATGCCACCCAACTTGTTTAGGGTTCAACTGGTTGGTGCTGCCAGGCTGCGACGACTTGTTACCTCCGAATCGACCCGTCGGGGCGACGATGATGACGTGATGACCCTCGGCGCTGCTGAGCTGGCCCTGCTTTGGCGAAGAGCGGATTCGTTTGAGGCGGGGACACCACCCCAAAGACAACACCGCCCGTCGTGCGGCGCCAAGTCGGCCCCATGGCAAGACCGCCCGTAACGGTGCGGACATCCCTATGCCATGGATCCAAACATGCATATGGCACGGATCGTAATGACGACGGCGACGACTATGATACATTTGGCAGCGTCGATCAAGTACTTTGCTGAGCATGGGTGCGATGGCGACTTCATGGGGCCTCCTTCTCAAGAACCAAACCCAACAAAAGGCGTGTGCGATCTAGCTCGTGCAGCGGAGAAGCCAAGTTGCAACAGCGCCGTCTGGCGTTCAGCTCTCGGGAGACGCCTCCACTGCCGACTTCACCGAGCCTCGAGATAGGCGAGGTGCGAAATATTATCAGCCCCAACACACTCAAGAAGGCGGTCTGTGAGCAAAACTCGGTCCCATTACGGGAGAAGAAGAAGGCACGCAAAAGAAAGACTAAGAAGGGTGCGAGCCAGCCGCACCGAGTGCGATCCGTGCTCGGGGCGGGCCACCTTCACCGCAGGATATCTCGAGGAGGGTGCATGTGGCGGGTAGGGCGATGCTACCGACAAATATGCTCAATGCTGCAACCGGTGCTATCGGAGTCTGCATGATGGTGTTCTTTCTTTGGAGAAGCGGCGTCTCGGGGAGAAGGATGTGGCATACCCGGTTTTCGCGGCCAAGGTGCGAGGGCAAGGGCTTTGTGGATAACTCCATCGGGCGTCGATCGTCCTGCGTTTTGATGACATCCACGCTATGTTGAACCTTCATCCGCTGCACTACACCTTCGTTCGGCTATTTTCGCTGAGTATGGAGATGCGGATCATTCGCGACAAGACCCGGACATCGTGATAGTCGACCCTTCTACATGCGTGCCAAGATCTTGGGCAGCGCTGGGACCGCAAGTCGCGAGTTCTTACCTCAAAGGCGTCATTCGGCAAACCAAGATAAGGATAACTTCCTCGTGCCTTACTTTCCCGAGTAAGTCCTCCCTCAACCGCCCGTAACATATGAATTCTTACATTTCGATCGTTTTCTTTTAACATTCCGTGTTTTCTGCGGTGACACCGTTGCATGCTCATCCTCCTAAGCCCTAAATATTCCATGGCCACGTATTTCGACCCGGACCGTCGATCGAGCGTAGACTACACAAATGTCAAGAAGGTTCTTGATGATGTTCTCCCGGCCACGCCAAATCTGGAGGCACCTTCACCAGGCCTATTCGTAAATCGGCAAGCACGTGTTCTCCCACAATGACGTTACGCTGCGTCAAGCAGCCGCTGGCGGTCGAAGGGTGCCTACTCGCCATCCATCACATGCGGGCGATCGTGCGGGACCATCATCAACTTCGCTACCGAGTAAACTCAAGATTGGGCCGCGGCGTGTCGGCAATCCAGACGCGGACCTCCGACAAGAATTCTTTCGCATCCAATCGGAGTTTGCGGAAATCATCCATCAAGATGTCGCCGTACCTCGGGGCAGTTCTACCTCGAAATCAACCGTCCAACGGTGACATCGACACAATGCTACAAATGCAGGATGACAACGCCCGTTCTTTCATGACTCCCACGATAGACGGCGGCTTCATCCACGCTCCGATCCCTTGAGTCGAGTTGTCTAGTTCTCAAACATCGATTGGCTCATGTTGTAATTAAACTTTAATGAACTTGTAGTATGTCTCTTTGGTTTGAGAGTCGTTCAACTTAGATGTAATCGATGCTATTAATGTCTTGCTTTTCTCTTCGATCGTTCATTGCATACTTATATATTGCTTATGTATTGTCGTGAATTGGTACTAACGTTTCGTTTGGCTAGTGCATAGCGATGCCGCGTATGTCGTGTACAAGGGTAAGGTTCGGAGTCTCGATGATGGGAGGAGTGTCGGAGACAGGTTCACCGATTCAGCGATAACAGTTACAAAGGGTACACCACTAGGGCCGAGGCGAATCTAGATCGCCCGCTATCTAGCGGAGAGGGAGGGCGTTGGAGGAACCGGATGAAGGCGAGTTTCATCGTGATGATGCTCATCGTGATGACCGCAGCTCTCTTCTATGTGATGGTAGTTTAGATGATCGATATCGACTTGTAATGCGAAGATAAACTCGCTACTCGCGGTCTCGAGACTTGTAATATAATGTTCTATCTTTGTTCGGTCTTTTCAATTCGGAGACTAATATGATGAATTGTATTCGGAGACTAATATGATGAATTGTATTCAAGGACTAATCTTCTATTGTATTTGATGAATCTATTGTTGATGTGTGCTGTCTATATTTTGTCAAATTATACATTTTGTAACCTGTGCAAAAACAGAAAATAAAAAGTAAAAAACCTAATATTCATACTAATGGCGCATTACATGACAAAGGCGCCATTAGTATGACAATGCACTACTAAGGCGCATCACGGGAAGTGCGCCATTAGTATGCTGCGATTACTAATGGCGATCCGGAGGTGGTGCGCCATTAGTATCTCAAGCACTGGTATACATGCCCTGGGAGGCATACTAATGGCGCACCCTCGCATATACTAATGGCGCACCAGGTGGTGCGCCATTAGTATCTGATACTAATGGCGCACCGGTGGTGCGCCATTAGTAAAATTACTAATGGCGTCTTTGTCAATGGCGCACCTCGATGCGCCATTAATGGCCATATTAGGTGCGCCATTAGTAGTGGTATTTCTAGTAGTGTTGTGTTCATCATGATTCTTGCCACGATTGAAACTATTCTATCCAGTCAAAACACTCCGTAGATCAGAGATGAATTGAAAATTTAGGGTTAGGTTTCCACCGAAACCATCTCGGACCCACCGAGTTGCAGAACTCGGTTCCACCGATTCGGCTAAGGCCATTGCACATGTGGTTCTCGGTCTGACCGAGAATTGCAAATCGGTGTGACTGAGTTCAGGACTTTGTGAAACCCTAGCAGTCTCGGTGCCACCGAACTGTGACTCGGTCTGACCGAGTTCACTAGTTTAGGTTCCAAAAGCTGCTTCGGTATCACCGAGTTTGCAAATCGGTTGATCCGAAATGCTTTCTGTGGAAAACTAAAACTAAGTTTTTGAATCATTCTTTTGCAAAAATCTCTGTATTTTGTGATGCTCATCCACTCTATCTCATCTATATCTATTCACAGGGTCTGCAGTCAGTGTTTGCAATATGTCTGATCAGAGTGACAGCCAGAACACGTCAGAGGAGCAGATTCAGATGAGTGAGGGCACTAGTCCCTCTAGCAGCTTTGATGAGGGTAGCTGTAACATCCCAAATTCCCTATTTGGAATGTTTTACAATTATAGCTAAGCATCTAATGCATCTTGTTTGAATTTGAATGCCATTTGAAGTTTCAGAGAATTTTTAGTTTTGAATTTGAATTCAAACTTTGGCAAGTGGGGAATCATTTCAAAAACTATGCCTGATAAATACTTGATCAAAAGTATGAGAGGAGTAAACATGACACTCCAAAAATATCAGAGGAAAACATTGCCAAAAGTTTTGGATTCAAATGTGAATTTTATTTGAATTTGAAAAAAATGGATTTTTATAAAGTTTTGATTTTGCCTTTGGAAAAATGTTCAAATAATAGGGAATATTCCCCTGATCATTTTGGTATATATATGTCCTATATAAAATATTTATATTTTAAAAGATATCTCTGTTTTTGTTTTATTTAAAAATAAAAATTTTAAAAAAAAAACCCCCAGCGCCACCAGTTATCTGCCCAGCCAGCACTGGCCACCCAGCACGGCCCACCAGGCGGCCCAGAGGCCAGCCAATGAGCCAACCGCCGGCCTCACCTCCCCCGCCTCAAACCCTTTGAGCCGGTCGCCCGACCATACCACCCCCCTCCCTCTTTCTCGGCAGGTGGCCCCGCCCGTCTTCAACCCCGCCCCACGCCACGCCACCACCACCGATCGCGGATCTCATGAGATCCGGATCCGATCCTCTCCGATCACCTCCCTTGCCCGACGAGGCCCCGCCTATATAAGCCGGGCCCCGCACCCCATTCCCCTTACCCCTCGCCGAGCCCTCCTCTCTCTCTCTCTCGCATGAGCCCGAACCTCCCTTGCCGCCATTTGCGTCGCCGTCGCCGCCCTAGCTCCTCCCGAGCTCGCCTGACTCCACCAGACGCCTCCCGAGCTCGTCCGCACCACCGAGCCACTCCGCCGCCCTCCCGACGACCGGAGCCGTCGGCACACTCGCCATCCGCCGCCCGCCCGCGCGCGCGGTGAGTCACCGGAGACCCCCCCGCCGTCCAATTCACCATCAACGGCTAGGATTAGAACACCCCGAAGGGGTATTTCTTTTAATAAAAACCGGCCGGTTCGTTACGGTTTAAATTTACTTAGGGTTTTATTTTATTAGCCCGGCCCGACTAGTTTAACCCTAGGGCCCGTTTAGTTTATATTACGCTCAGTGCGTAGTTTAGGCCCATTAGGCCCTTTTTCATTTATTTTTGTTTTCTGTTTTAACAAAATAGTTCCTGTTTTGAAAAATTCATATCTTTTATTCTGTTTAATATTTTTAGGTGATTCTTTTTTTTGTTGGTTTGCAAATTTTCTATAGTTTCTGTAGAAAATATAATTTGCTATGTTAAAATTTATTAAAATTGCTTTATTTTAGTTTTAGTCAGAATAGTAAATCTGTTATAACATGAGTTAGAAAAATTATTTTGGATGATTCTTTTGTCCCAACTTTATTTTGACATTGCCAAACCATAGGAATTAATTTGGGTATTTTAGGATTAATAAAAAATAGTTTTAAGAAGAATCTTGTTAATCCTAATTAATTAACTAGCTACTGTTTTCCTATTATTTTAATTAGCAAATAAATTTATTTTTAACATGTGATTGATTATTCTAGGATAGTTTCTGTCACTTTATAGGATGAACTTTTATTTATAATAAATAAAAGTTTTATTTTATTTTCTTAATAGAAATTGAATTAGGCCTAATAGGAGTTTCATAATAGATTTTAAATTAATTCTTTTTGCTTCTAGTTGCATAATGAAATCTTTTCTGTTAAGTTAACATGAAACCATGATTAGGTTATGTTGGAAAAATTTTTGTTATATAAAACTACTTTTAGTTGTTGTTTGAAGTAGGAAAACTTGAGTTGGTTTTCTTTGAGTTTTCCCTTGGGTTTTGATTTGGTTGTTTTGGTGTGCTATGTTGCTATTGTTATGCTATTGTATTATGTGATCCTATGCTATAGGCTTATTGTGATTTGTTTGTCTCGGTAGAGTTTCCGGAGTGCGAAGCTTGCTACTACGAATCTTTAGCTTACGAGGATCATCGGCAAAGGCAAGTTTTGATCATGTTATTTTTATACCTATGTTTTTGTGCATTAGAATTTGTCACCACCCACCATGCATGCAGTAGTTGAAATTTTGAAGTTATTAATCTTGAGTAGTATCATGTGGTAGGATGAACCAATCCCTTGTTACCATGACCCCGGACGAAGTAGTTTACTTTGCTATGCTCGTGACGGGTTTTGGTTGAGTGAAATTCATAAGCAAGATGTGAGAGTCAATGATGATGACAACCCCATGAACTACAAGAATCAAGATGGACTTGAATTCACTCTTTGGGTGGAGGATTTGTTGACGGGCACCTGGAGAACCCAGGTGGTTGGCGGGATGCATGGAGAAGTGCCATGACATCTTGCGGAAAGCTTCACCCAGCCACGAAGAGATGGATGGATGCCCCATGACCGAAGCTTAACTGTGCAGCCGCAAGCCATTATGGGCTCGGCTGGGTTAACCCTAGTAGTGATCTTTGGCTGGACGGTACTACGAGATGTATAAGAACGGTAGGATTGGATGGGTACCGCAGTAGCTGAAGAACTCTTTGGAAGACCTGTTTCATTCGTCCGTCTTCAAACACCATGAAGTGCGAAGACTTAAAAGGAGGGAATGATTCTTGCGGGTAAAGTCGCAAACCTCTGCGAGTTAAAGATCTAATCGATTAGCCGTGTCCCCGGTTACGAACAATTTGAGCCTCTGGAACTTGGAAGTATTCGGAAATCTCAACACTAAACTAATAAATTAATTTGAGGGTTTTATGACTTAATAATTTGGGAATGAGATTTTGGTTGGTGGAACCATCTCAATAACTACCAACAATTATGTAGTAATTTGCAAGCAAGTCCACTGTAGTAGGAGAAAACTGGCTTTTCGCAAAATGATGAAACTTAGAGCCCCACAGCCAAAATGCATATAGTGTTAGTAACTTTATTATTGTTATTCTTCATGACTTGCCACTTATTCAAAAGCTGACCTACATGGCTGCAACGTCTTATGTTGCGAGGGTTTATTCGATCGGGAGTGAGGCTACGCTCCGCGCTTGGCGATTGCCCTTTGGAGTCGGATGGACTCGCTTTACTTCTACGCTTCCGCAGCATTAGTAGTTTATTTCTCATGAGTTGGCCTTGAGCCGAATTTATTCTCTTGTAATAAAGACTCTATATGAGAATCGTGTAATAATATTCAGGTGTGATTGAACTTTGATTACTATATCGATGTCTTTGTGAGTACCAAAGCATGATCTTGGGATGGTATGCAGACGTAGAGATTTGACCGATTTTGGGTCAGGTCGCTCTGAGATGGTATCGAGCACACGCTGACCGTAGGATCCTAACCCCTAGGATCGGAAGGCCATAGCGAGACCATTTACTTTGTGTCCTTATCATTCCGTAATTCTCCCTGTTCAATTCTCGACTCTTCTCCTATTTTCAACATTCTAGATGGCGTCGAGTTCACCCCAGTTTTGCTACGGAGTTTTGCCAGCCCGATGAGGCGATGCCCTTGGCGGAAGCTGGTCCAGATGGTGAAGAAGCTGAAGATTGCTCTACCATCGATCACCGGAAGCCAACCAATGCACTTCCGACGGACACCCGCTCTGAGGATTGAAGTGCATATCCTGGAGAACCTTCGGAGGACACACGGAGCCTATTGACTTTGAGTTCACCGACTTCAACTGGATCATCAAAAGGGACATGGCGATCTATCGTGCCCTTGGACATCTCCGAGAGGAGTACAGGGCCGAGCTCGATCCCTCAGACCTCCCCATGGTTTCTCGCAGAGCGAGGAATGGAGATATCATCCGCACTGTAGAGGACGACTCCACTCTCTCTTACATCCAGGACTTGGAGTGTCTCCTCAGGAAACGGGAGATTCAGACTCGCCGTAACTCGAAGGCACATAGGAGGCTTTTGTTCCGTGAACTGGAACTAGAGGAGAAGGCACGCACAGACTTCCTTGGCCATGAGGAAGAAATCGCGGACTTCATGGAGACAGTCGACGACCTGAAAATGAAGCTTGCCGCGATAGAGGAAAAGATGGACTTGGGAGAGGACCTTTTTCCGAGTGGAGATGAAGGACCCCTCGTGAGCAATGATCAGGATTATGAAGGGAGTTCCACTGAAGGAAGCCGCAAGAGGAGGCGCCACACCAGAGGACATCACACCAGAGGACGCAAGGATTATTGATGAAGACTTTTTAGTCGACCACCATGTTATTTTTTCCTTTTTCGTCGATCAGTTAGGCCGATATTTCCTTCGATTAGTCATGAGCTTTTGTAATCGAGTTTGAACCATGTTTGAGTGGAATGAATAAATGATTGGTGTGTTTTATGATTGTGCATTCATATGGGTAGTGTTACTTCTCATAGACCATTGTTCTATTCTAATTTTCTCGTCCACTCCAAAACACGGATGCCTCCGAGGCGTGACACTGGTTTTCCGCCAGAGCTCACCCAGCTGCTCCAGCAGCAGAATGCCCTTATGCAGGTTCTCATCCAGAATCAGAACAACAACACCAACAATCCACCGCCACCACCCCCTGTGGACAACTTGACTCGTTTTCTGAGGCTGAATCCGCCAGTGTTCTCTAGTAGCACTGAGCCGATTGTGGCTGATGATTGGCTCCGCAAAGTCGGAAGAGAGCTAATCACTGTTGGATGCACTGATGCAGAGAAGGTGCGCTTTGCCGCGCATCAACTTGATGGACCTGAAGCTTCTTGGTGGGAGAACTACACCACCACTTATCCCATTGGTGCCATCACATGGGATCAATTCCAGCAGGCCTTCCGCACCGCTCATGTTTCAGCTGGAGCCATGAGCCTGAAGAAGCGTGAGTTCCGCAACTTACGCCAGGGGAACCGTACTGTGGCGCAGTACGTGGATGAATTCAGCAAGCTAGCCCGCTATGCCCTTGATGATGTGGCCACAGATGCCACAAAGCAGGAGAAATTTCTCGAGGGACTCAACGACGAGCTGAGTATGCAGCTTATTGTGGCTACCTTCAACAACTACCAGGAGCTGGTAGACAAGGCCACCATACTTGAAGGCAAGCAGCAGCAGATAGAAAGCATAGCGGAAGTACAGCCAGGGAAGCACAACTCGGGAGCTCAGCGAAGCCCGTTATGCACCATACTCGGGAGGGCACACCCATCATAACCATGGAGGTCATAACCATGGAGGAAATGGGAACAACCGCAGCCAGGACAACAAGTCGTGCCATGGCAATGGCAATGGAAACGGTAATGGCAATCAACATCGTTCTGCCCGGCTCAAGGATCTGAGCCACATCACCTGCTTCAAGTGCCAGAAGACAGGGCACTATGCCACCGACTGCCCGGAGGCCAAGCAGAGGAATGGAAACGGCAATGGAGGCTCAGCGAAGAAGCCCAATCCGTTCCCTCGTGCTCAGGTGAACCACATTGACGTGGAGGACGTCTATGATCAGCCAGACCACTTGTGGTTGGTAAGTTTTTATTGAATTCACGTTCAGTTTTGGTACTCTTTGATTCTGGTGCAACGCATTCATTCATATCAAGGGTAGTTGTGGAAAAGTACGGGTTGCCCACTAAAACCCTTAGAAGCCCCCTTCGCGTCAGTTCCGCAGGAGGAGAAATGATGGCAGGTTTAGGTTGTCATGCAACCCTCAACATCGGGAACCATAAATTTCCCGCAGACCTCATAGTGTTGGAAACCCAGACCTTGGATGTAATCCTAGGCATGGATTGGTTGACGAAGTTTGAAAGGAACATAGATCGTGCCCAAGAAGTCTATTCTGCTCACCACCCCGGAGCAGAAGAGGATCAAGTATGTAGCCAGGCACAGCCAGATGAAGAATCAGGTGCATTCCCTCACGGGAGTTGTTCAGGAGGAAGTGCCAGTAGTGCAAGACTTTCCCGATGTGTTTCCGGAGGAATTACCAGGAATGCCACCGGACAGGGATATTGAATTTCTGATTGAGTTATTGCCCGGCACAGCCCCAATATCCAAGAGACCTTATCGGATGCCACCGAATGAGTTGAAAGAGATCAAGGATCAAATTAATGAGTTATTGGAGAAAGGATATATTCGGCCAAGCTCATCACCTTGGGGAGCCCCAGTCCTTTTGGTAGAGAAAAAGGATGGAAGCTTGAGGATGGCTGTGGATTATCGTGCATTGAACGAAGTAACCATCAAGAACAAGTACCCTCTGCCGATGATTAATGATCTGTTTGATCAGCTAGTTGGAGCCAAGGTATTCTCTAAGATCGACCTTCGATCAGGGTATCATCAGTTGAAGATCCGTGAAAAGGATATACCCAAAACAGCATTCACTACCAGGTATGGTTTATATGAGTATACCGTCATGTCATTTGGATTGACTAATGCTCCCGCATACTTCATGAATTTGATGAACAAGGTGTTTATGGAATATCTGGACAAGTTTGTCGTGGTGTTCATTGATGATATATTGATTTTCTCCAAGAGCGAGGAAGAGCATAAGGAACATTTGCGTCTAGTTCGGAGAAACTTGAGAACATCGCTTGTATGCCAAGTTCAGCAAATGTGAATTTTGGCTGAAGGAAGTTGGATTCCTCGGACATGTTATTTCAGGAGAAGGAATAGCAGTTGACCCGCCAAGGTTGAATCATCACAGATTGGCGATCACCCACCTCGATCAAGGAGATCCGCAGTTTTCTCGGACTCGCAGGATATTATCGGAGGTTCATTGAGAACTTCTCAAAGATTGCCAAGCCCATGACTGAGCTGTTGAAGAAGGAAGCCAAGTATGTTTGGACCGAGGAATGTGAAGCCAGTTTTCAGGAATTGAAGAAACGTTTGGTCACAGCCCCAGTACTGATTTTGCCGGACATACACAAGGAATACCAGGTTTATTGTGACACTTCTCGTCAAGGACTCGGAGGAGTACTAATGCAGGAAGGAAAAGTTGTAGCTTATGCCTCCGCACAGCTCGACCTCACGAGATGAATTATGCCACACATGATTTGGAGTTAGCAGCCGTAGTGCATGCACTCAAAACACAGAGACATTTCCTCATCGGAAACCGTTCGATGTTTACAGATCACAAGAGCTTGAAGTATATTTTCACGCAGAAGGAGTTGAACCTCAGGCAGAGGAGATGGCTAGAGTTGATAAAGGACTATGACATGAGATTGCATTACCACCCAGGGAAAGCAAATGTTGTAGCAGATGCTTTGAGCCGTAAGAGTTATGTGAATACTCTTACAGCAGGAGGATTACCCCAGGAGTTAGTCGATGACCTCAGAAATCTCCGACTGGAGATAGTTTCGAGAGGATTTGTTGCAACTCTGGAAGTACAGTCCACTTTGGCGAAAGGATTCGTGAAGCCAGTCGGACAAGGAAATTGATGAGATAAAGCAAAAGATGGATGAAGGAAAAGCTAAAGGGTTTCGTAAGGATGAACACGGAACTATATGGTTCGAGGATCGTATTTATGTGCCCAATGATCCCGAACTCGGGAAGTTAATTCTTCAAGAGGCTCATGATTCCCAGACTCGATTCACCCGGTAACACCAAGATGTACCTGGATTTGAAGGAAAGTTTCGGTGGACGGTATGAAGAAGGATATTGCCGAGTACGTGGCAGTATCGATGTTTGTCAGCGGGTAAAGGCGAACATCGAAGCCAGCAGGTTACTTCAACCTTTGCCGATTCCCGAGTGGAAATGGGAGAAACTTGGAATGGATTTCATCACAGGATTACCCAGGACCCGTTCAGGTTATGATTCCATCTGGGTAGTGGTTGATCGTTTGACCAAGGTAGCTCACTTCATTCCCGTGAAGGCTACCTATACCAGTGCTAAGTTGGCCAAGATATACATGACCAGGATCGTATGTCTGCATGGAGTTCCGAGGAAAATCGTGTCAGATAGAGGAACACAGTTTACCTCATAGTTTTGGAAGCAGCTTGCATGAAACTTTGGGTACGAGGCTGGAATTCAAGACACTTTTCATCCGCAGCATGATGGACGGACCGAGAGAGTCAACCAGATTCGGAGGACATGTTGAGAGCTTGTGTGCTAGACTATGGGTCTAGCTGGGATGATAATTTGCCGTCTGCAGAGTTCTCATACAACAACAGCTTACCAATCCAATCTGAAGATGGCCCTTTTCAAGCTCTATACGGAAGGAGGTGCGAACACCATTGCTGTGGGATAGTGTTGGAGATCGATCACTTTTCGGTTCCGACCTTATCGGGGATTCGAAGAAAAGTCAAGCTGATTCGAGACAGACTCAAGATAGCACAATCGAGACAGAAAAGTTATCACGACGATGGCGCAAGGAAGTGACTTACGAAGCGGAGACCGAGCATATCTTCGTGTGTCACCGCTTCGTGGAATCAAGAGGTTTGGTGTCAAAGGAAAGTTAGCACCCGATTTATTGGCCCGCACAAAATCCTCGAGCGTCGTGGAGAAGTTGCTTACAAGTTGGAATTGCGGAAGGATTGTTCGGAGTTCATGATGTCTTCCATGTTTCTCGGTGAAGAAGTGTCATGCCGACATGGCCGATGTTCCGTTGAGAGACACGGTGCCCCTAGAGGCCATACAACTTGACGGTGATCTGACTTACAAGGAGAAACCCGTCCGAATTCTCGAGATCTGCGGCGAGTCACCCGCAGCAAGGTCATCAAGTTTTGCAAGGTCTTGTGGAGTCACCACACCGAGGAAGAAGCCACACAGGAGCGAAGAAGACCTTCTTCGAGACCATCCGCACCAATTTTCTAGCCAACCCGAATCTCGAGAGCGAGATTCATCTTAAGGTGGGTAGGTTTGTAACATCCCAAATTCCCTATTTGGAATGTTTTACAATTATAGCTAAGCATCTAATGCATCTTGTTTGAATTTGAATGCCATTTGAAGTTTCAGAGAATTTTTAGTTTTGAATTTGAATTCAAACTTTGGCAAGTGGGGAATCATTTCAAAAACTACGCCTGATAAATACTTGATCAAAAGTATGAGAGGAGTAAACATGACACTCCAAAAATATCAGAGGAAAACATTGCCAAAAGTTTTGGATTCAAATCTGAATTTTATTTGAATTTGAAAAAAATGGATTTTTATAAAGTTTCGATTTTGCCTTTGGAAAAATGTTCAAATGATAGGGAATATTCCCCTGATCATTTTGGTATATATATGTCCTATATAAAATATTTATATTTTAAAAGATATCTCTGTTTTTGTTTTATTTAAAAATAAAATTTTTTTTAAAAAGAAAACCCCCAGCGCCACCAGCCCCCTGCCCAGCCAGCCCCAAGCCACCCAGCTGGCCCACCAGCGCCCAGAGGCCAGCCCAATGAGCCAGCCGAGCCGGCCTCACCTCCCCTCGCCGAAAACCTTTGGGCCGGTCGCCCGACCGCACCACCCCTCCTCCCTCTCTCTCTGGCAGGTGGCCCCCGCCCCGTCTTCAACCCACGCCCCACGCCACGCCGCGCCGCCGCCGATCGCCGGATCCCGCGAGAACCGAGATCCGATCCCCCTCCCGATCACCTCCCTTGCCTCGACGAGGCCCCCCGCCTATATAAGCCGGGCTCCCGCACCCCATTCCCCCCTTACCCCCTCGCCGGAGCCCCTCCTCTCTCTCTCACGCGTCGCCGGAGCACGAACCTCCCGCCGCCGCCATTTGCGTCGCCGTCGCCGCCCTAGCCCCTCCCGAGCTCGCCCGACTCCACCAGACGCCTCCCCGAGCTCGTCCGCACCCGCCGAGCCACTCCGCCGCCCTCCCCGATGACCGGAGCCGTCGGCACACTCGCCACCGCCGCCGCCGCCGCCGTCGAGCGCCGGTGAGTCACCGGAGACCCCCCCGCCGTCCAATTCACCATCAACGGCTAGGATTAGAACACCCCGAAGAGGTATTTCTTTTAATAAAAACCGGCCGGTTCGTTACGGTTTAAATTTAGTTAGGGTTTTATTTTATTAGCCCGGCCCGACTAGTTTAACCCTAGGGCCCGTTTAGTTTATATTACGCTCAGTGCGTAGTTTAGGCCCATTAGGCCCTTTTTCATTTATTTTTGTTTTCTGTTTTAACAGAATAGTTCCTGTTTTGAAAAATTCATATCTTTTATTATGTTTAATATTTTTAGGTGATTCTTTTTTTGTTGGTTTGAAAATTTTCTATAGTTTCTGTAGAAAATATAATTTGCTATGTTAAAATTTATTAAAATTGCTTTATTTTAGTTTTAGTAAGAATAGTAAATCTGTTATAACATGAGTTAGAAAAATTATTTTTGGATGATTCTTTTGTCCCAACTTTATTTTGACATTGCCAAACCATAGGAATTAATTTGGGTATTTTAGGATTAATAAAAAATAGTTTTAAGCAGAATCTTGTTAATCCTAATTAATTAACTAGCTACTGTTTTCCTATTATTTTAATTAGCAAATAAATTTATTTTTAACATGTGATTGATTATTCTAGGATAGTTTCTGTCACTTTATAGGATGAACTTTTATTTATAATAAATAAAAGTTTTATTTTATTTTCTTAATAGAAATTGAATTAGGCCTAATAGGAGTTTCATAATAGATTTTAAATTAATTCTTTTTGCTCCTAGTTGCATAATGAAATCTTTTCTGTTAAGTTAACATGAAACCATGATTAGGTTATGTTGGAAAAAAATTTGTTATATAAAACTACTTTTAGTTGTTGTTTGAAGTAGGAAAACTTGAGTTGGTTTTCTTTGAGTTTTCCCTTGGGTTTTGATTTGGTTGTTCTGGTGTGCTATGTTGCTATTGTTATGCTATTGTATTATGTGATCCTATGCTATATGCTTATTGTGATTTGTTTGTCTCGGTAGAGTTTCCGGAGTGCGAAGCTTGCTACTCTGAATCTTTAGCTTACGAGGATCATCGCAAGGCAAGTTATGATCATGTTATTTTTATACCTATGTTTTGTGCATTAGAATTTGTTACCACCCCACCATGCATGCAGTAGTTGAAATTTTGAAGTTATTAATCTTGAGTAGTATCATGTGGTAGGATGAACCAATCCCCTTGTTACCATGACCCCCGGGACGAAGTAGTTTACTTTGCTATGCTCGTGACGGGTTTTGGTTGAGTGAAATTCATAAGCAAGATGTGAGAGTCAATGATGATGACAACCCCATGAACTACAAGAATCAAGATGGACTTGAATTCACTCTTGGGTGGAGGACGGTTGACGGGCACCTGGAGAACCCAGTGGTTGGCGGGATGCATGGAGAAGTGCCATGACATCTTGCGAAAGCTTCACCCAGCCACGAAGAGACGGATGGATGCCCCATGACCGGAAGCTTACATGCAGCCGCAAGCCATTATGGGCTCGGCTGGGTTAACCCTAGTAGTGACGCTGGCTGGGCGGTACTACGAGATGTAGAAGAACGGTAGGATTGGATGGGTACCGACGGTAGCGGAAGAACTCTTTGGAAGACCCTGTTTCATTCGTCCGTCTTCAAACACCATGAAGTGCGAAGACTTAAAAGGAGGGAATGATTCTTGCGGGTAAAGTTCGCAAACCTCTGCAAGAGTTAAAGATCTAATCGATTACCGTGTCCCCGGTTAACGGACAATTTGAGCCTCTGGAACTTGGAAGTATTCGAAATCTCAACACTAAACTAATAAATTAATTTGAGGGTTTTATGACTTAATAATTTGGGAATGAGATTTTGGTTGGCGGAACCATCTCAATAACTACCAACAATTATGTAGTAATTTGCAAGCAAGTCCACTGTAGTAGGAGAAAACTGGCTTTTCGCAAAATGATGAAACTTAGAGCCCCACAGCCAAAATGCATATAGTGTTAGTAACTTTATTATTTTTATTCTTCATGACTTGCCAGCTTATTCAAAAAGCTGACCTACATGGCTGCAACGTCTTATGTTGCGTAGGTTTATTCGATCGGGGTGAGGCTACGCTCGCGCTTGGCGATTGCCCTTTGGAGTCGGATGGACTCGCTTTACTTCTACGCTTCCAGCATTAGTAGTTTATTTCTCATGAGTTGGCCTTGAGCGAATTTATTCTCTTGTAATAAAGACTCTATATGAGAATCGTGTAATAATATTCAGGTGTGATTGAACTTTGATTACTATATCGATGTCTTGTGAGTACCAAAGCATGATCTTGGGATGGTATAGACACGTAGATTTGACCGATTTTGGGTCAGTCGCTCTGATGAGCGTAAGCACCCCAAGCAACTTGCCCAAAGCTGCCACCAGGCGAGAAGAAGAAAACCTCGAGAATCTGAGGATGAAGACTATGTGGTGTAGAGGATGAGGCCATTTCAAGAAAATGGTGCTCAAGAAAGAATATAGCTCAAGAGCAGCAGCTAAGCCAGTCTCCAAGACCAAAAGGCCAGCAGGAAGACAACCCATGTCTAAAGCCAGAGCCTCCACTCAAGCATCTTTGGAATCTCAACCCAAAGAGGCTGCTGTAGAACGGAAGAAAAGGAAGGAAAGTGTCAAGAAGACCATGGCCAGAGTTATAGGAAAGCCTTCCATGATGGAAGAGGAGGAAGAAGAAGAGGTTGCTGCACCAGCACCCAAGGCTCAGAAGCTTATGGGTGATGCTATTAGGTCAGGGGTTGCATCATCAAAGCCCAAAGAAGCACTCAAAGCTGCCTCCAAACCCAAGATTGCACCAAAGAGGAATACCAGAAACATATCTGCTGCTGAGAAGAACAAGGCCCCAGTGCCTGAGACTGTTGCTGAAGAAGAAGAAGATGAAGAGCATATCCTGAGAAAGTTGAAGCCAAAGATTCCAGACCACAATGATGCTCATCCTGTGGCTGAGAACATGAAGATCAGGAGAGACTCAGGATTGAGGCTATGGAGAGAGTCAAATCCATATGCCACCAGAAGGAGGACTGTTATTGACTACAGGTTCCACACAAAGGAACAACATGACTTCTATGTGACAATTTTGCTTGATAAGAAGCCAATAGTGTGTGACATGAGGTGGGTCGACTGGACCTACATAAAGGAGAATGAGGAACACTATCCTGGTGTGTATGATAGTTTTAGTGCATGTGGAGTTGTAGACTTTGTTGGGCAGAAGCTCAGAAAGTGGAACGAGGAGCTCATAATGCAATTCTACTCCACATCACACTTCTATCCAGATGGCAGGATAGTATGGATGTTTGAAGGTACAAGGTACCAATCAACTATTGAGGAATGGGAAAATCAGATCAATGCACCTAAGGAGGAAGAGGATGACTTGGATGTCTATGCTAAGAAAAAGATGGATCACAACTCTATGGCACGTATGTACAAGGAGAATCCTGATGCAGATCTTGAGACTCACCAGTTTGGATCAGTGAAACACTTGCTGTCAGGTCTGCCTACAATCAATTGGATCCTCATGCACACTCTCTTGCCCAAGTCTGGTGATCACAGAATTATCAGAGGCCATGCAATAAACTTGCTACACACATATTTGATGTGCCACAGAAGTTCAAGGTCATGAACCTTATAGTTGAGACTATCAAGAGGACAACAGCTGACCAGAAAAGAAGTTGTGGATATGCCCCACAGATCCAGGAGCCGATTAACTCCAAGATGGGCACAGGCACATACCTGCTGGATAAGGAGCATATGCCTATCTATCCAGACTTTGAGGACAACCAAGTGGTTATGGATGAAGATGAACCATCTTAAGTACAAGCACAAGCTAAGAAGGAGAAGGCAAGGACTGAGAAGGCTGCCAAGATGCCAACAATGGAAGAGGCATCTCAGTACTTTCTGAAAAGCAAACAGGATCAACTTGGCTACTTGATTGCATCCACTCTGAGGATTGAGAAGGGGCTGGCCACCTTGACTCGAAACCAGGAGAGCTTGGAGAGGATCATGGAGCAGAAGTTCTATGACATGGATGTGAAGGTTACAGAGATCCAGTCCGTTGTTGAGCAACTTCAGGATGATCTGCAGGAGAGGAAGGGCAAGTCAACCACTAAGGCATTTGCCAGAGTGCCTAGAGCTCGGAGATCAGCTAAAGTGCCAGTGACAGACAACAGAGCCACTTCATCTGCACCAGCTACAGCTCCAGTGCCACCAGCTGCAACACCTACACCTCCAGCTCCATCTACATCAACTGATGCTTTCGTCCTTGGCGTTCTGTCTACACCACCACCTGAAGATCAAGCCTGAGAGTCGATTTAGTGCTATGCATTTTCTATGAACTTTTTGGTAACTTGTTGCCAAAGGGGGAGAAAAATGTATAGATCATAGGCTTCGAGAGAGAGAGTGTTGATTTTTTGTTCTCTCTTGCTTTGGTGGTTGAATTTTATTTGCTTGTTTGAGATACTCTATGTCTGTGTGATACCTGGATGATAATGTGTTTGATCATATGCTACATTTATGCTTGTTGGATGACATTATCTCGTTTATCTCTATATGATCATTCACTTTTCTTGGTGATGAGTGCATGTATTCAATCACTATCATTTTGAGCGCTCCACCAAGACGTATGTGACATGGAAGAGTTACCCATGAGCCTAACTCCTTGTGCATTTGCAGTCCAAAGCAAATCTTAAACTATGCACAAATTTAGGGGGAGCTCTTGCTTTTCACATACTTCTCAAAGCGACAATGTTTTTCACTCTTATTATCATTTGTCGAAGCTTTGATCTATATGTTGTCATCAATTACCAAAAAGGGGGAGATTGAAAGTGCAACTATCCCTAGGTGGTTTTGGTAATTCCTAACAACATATAGCTCATTGAGCTAACATCATTCCAAGATGAATATTTCAGGAAAAGCTCAATGGATGGCATGGCATGGATGAGAAAAGTGGATCCCTCAAAATGCTAAGGATAAAAGGATTGGCTCAAGCTCAAAAGCTCAAGACTCTACATTTCATATTTTAGTGATCCAAGATCACATTGAGTCTATAGGAAAAGCCAATACTATCAAGGAGGGATGATGTGTTGCTTAATGAGTTTCTTGCTCTACAGTGCTTAGTGATATGCTCCAAAACCCTCAACTACTTTCTCATATCCACATATGACCTAAACCAAAAGTCAAACTCGGCCCTACCGATTCTTTCTACCCGGCGCCACCGAGTTCAGATGTCATAGCCACTGCCACAAACCCTAGGCAAATCGGTCTCACCGAGATGGGATTGTAATCTCTCTGTTTCCCTTCGTAACGTTTCGGTACCACCGAGATGAGCGATCGGTCCCACCGAGATTGCAATGTAAACTCTCTGTTTCCTTTTCGTAACATTTCAGTCTCACCGAAATGAGCGAATCGGTCCCACCGAGATTGCAATGTAAACTCTCTGTTTCCTTTTCGTAACATTTCAGTCTCACCGAAATGAGCGAATCGGTCCCACCGAGTTTACCTGACCAACTCTCTGGTTAGCTTATTACCAAAATCGGTCTCACCGAGTTTGTGTAATCAGTCTCACCGAGATTATGTTATGCCCTAACCCTAACCATATTGGTCCTACCGAGTTGCATGTCGGTTCCATCGAAAATCCTAACGGTCACTAGATTTGCTGAATCGGTCCGACCGAGTTTATCAATTCGGTCCCACCGACTTTGGCAAGTTGTGTGTAACGGTTAGATTTTGTGTGGAGGCTATATATACCCCTGCACCTCCTCTTCATTCGTGGAGAGAGCCATCAGAACAAACCTACACTTCCAACTTGTTGTTTCTGAGAAGGAACCACCTACTCATGTGTTGAGGCCAAGATATTCCATTCCTACCATATGAATCTTGATCTCTAGCCTTCCCCAAGTTGCTTTCCACTCAAATCTTCTTTCCACCAAATCCAAATCCTGTGAAAGAGAGTTGAGTGTTGGGGAGACTATCATTTCAAGAACAAGAGCAAGGAGTTCATCATCAACACACCATTTGTTACTTCTTGGAGAGTGGTGTCTCCTAGATTGGCTAGGTGTCACTTGGGAGCCTCCGACAAGATTGTGGAGTTGAACCAAGGAGTTTGTAAGGGCAAGGAGACCGCCTACTTTGTGAAGATCTACCGCTAGTGAGGCAAGTCCTTCGTGGGCGACGACCATGGTGAGATAGACAAGGTTGCTTCTTCGTGGACCCTTCGTGTGTGGAGCCCTCCGTGGACTCGCGCAACCGTTACCCTTCGTGGGTTGAAGTCTCCATCAACGTGGATGTACGATAGCACCACCTATCGGAACCACGACAAAAACATCCGTGTCTCCAATTGCGTTTGAATTCTCCAAACCCTTCCCCTTTACATTCTTGCAAGTTGCATGCTTTACTTTCCGCTGCTCATATACACTTTGCATGCTTGCTTGAATTGTGTTATGATTGCTTGACCTGTGCTAAGATAGCTAAAATCTGCCAAAGACTAAAACTGGGAAAAGGATAAGTTTTTATTTGGTCAAGTAGTCTAATCACCCCCCTCTAGACATACTTTCGATCCTACACTATTGAAACTGAATTTTGCTGTCGAAACTGAATTTTGCTGTCGAAACTGAACGCACTAGAAAGGTGAGGCTACACATCGGTCGACTGACTTTTTCATCTCTGGTCAGTCGATTTTGCAGCTGTTGGATACGAAATCAAGGGCATGCGGTTCATCTTCAACCTCCACCCCCCTGAGCCGGCAGCCACCACCGGCCAAACAGCGGCCCCCGCCGCCATGACCAGCGGTGCGCCGCCCGCCCGAGAACACTCCCCACCGCGTCCGCCGCCGCCCAGCCATCCCTCTACGCCCGTGCGAGCTTTTCTCCGCGATCCCCATGCCACCGCCCGCCAACGCCCGCCACCGCCGCGACCATCGCCTCCATCTGAACCCTAAGATAGATATTGGGGTACCTCTTCGGCGAGCCCCCCTCCTCGTTGCGGCTGGTTCTTCCTTCACCCCGGCGAGCCCACCCCTTGAAAATCGACTGAACCAAAAGTCGATTTAGTCTACTGAAGTGTAGCCAAATCGGAGCAGCATCGCAAGCAAGAGCAAGAGCGAGAGCAGCAGCGCGAGCAAGAGCAATAGCAAGAGCAGACCAGGCAGGGGACTGAGAGCAAGAGCAGAGCAGCATCGCGAGCGAGAGCTAAAGCAGCAGCAGCTCCTATTGATGTGGACGTCGCCACCGAGGGAGCGATGCCATGGAGGAAGTGGCCGGCGACACCGCCGTGGATGGAGCCGCACCGTGTCGGCTTGGGACCGAGCGCCGGCAGCACCGTGAGATCGAATCAAGAAGAAAATGCGGCGATTAGTGTACAACCACTTTGGTGGCGCCGATTAGGCCGCAGCTTCATCCGAGGAAACGGTGATGATGATGCTCTTCCGGTGGTGCAGGTGAAGACGACGGTGTGGGAATGGAGGTGGCGCGAAAGACGATGGGAACGTCGGGGCAGCTCCTTGGAGGTGGAGGACGGGGTGGCTGAACCGGCGGGACGATGAGATCGACGATGGATCCTCATCCGGTACGGTGGATGAGGGACGTCGAGGTGTTGTTGTGGACGACGTCGTCGGGGAAGAGGCTCCGGCTGGGTGGCGGACGGAGCAGGGTGTGGGGTTTCATCGCGGGTTTTCGCGGCCTCGGTGTACGAATGGGTGGGCAGACGGTAAGGATGGCAATGGGTCGGGTTTGGATCGGGTTGAACAATATCAAATCCATATCCATATCCATGAAGAGAGTCTTTGCCCGCCCATGAAAAAATCCATGGGTGAAAAATTGTGTCCATGTCCAGATCCGATTGATATCCATACCCATTGTATATCCATTGGGTCCTCTCGAGACATATAAATAAGACATAACACAATATTAACATAAACTCTTCCATTCTTCACCTCGTGGCAGGATAGGCTTCACTTATGGTAAATCAACATCCACTAACAACCTAAGATCATTTAGTATTTTTCTAACAGATGAGAATGACGAGTCATTTAAGGAGGTAAAAATAAGGAGAGGGGTGTTGGAGTATGTTACAGAGGGGATTGAATGTCAACTAATAAAAGTTACGATGGGGATTGTGTAATTTCTTATGCATGTTTTAGATAAAAAAATTGTAAAATTGTTGTGGGACATATGACCGTGGGGCTGGGATAGCAGACTTTCCCCCATTAAGTCATACTATCGGGTCGGTTTTGGGTATATCCATGGGTACAAGATTATATCCATGCCCTATCCACGAACAACCGGGTCGGGTTTGGGCGCCGCCCATGGACACAAAAGCATATCCAAACCCTATCCATTCGGGTCGGATATCCATGTCCATGGATAAAATTGCCATCCTTTGCGGATGGGATGGCAGTGGGGAACCATGGCTTAGAGACGCGCTTGTCTGAAATGTGGGGTAAGTTACAAAAGTACCCCCCACCGATTTGAGGCGGTTCTTTCGGTTCAGGGGTACCACGGGCATTTCGCGTGTAGGGATTTCACAGGAGGTGGGAGTTTTCGCGCGCGTTGTAATTTCGGAATAGCAAGGCGCGGGTTGAGATGGAGGGAGTTGTCGGAGCACAACGAGAAAAAGATATATCTTAAATATTTCGGGCTAACAAGGCGCGGGTTGAAGAGGCGGAGTTTCAAAGACGATGAGATGAGACGCTAGCTTGAATTTTCAGCATAACAAGGCGCGACTTGAAATTTCGGAAAAACAAGCTTAACGTGTACCCAAAAAAAGATAATTTGCACCTCAACACGCACAACACACACACAAACACCATTTAGACTAGAGTAAGGTACACGTGCATTACACGCATGAGATTTGGCAACCAAATTATGAATAAATAACACATTATAGCATGCAAGCTTTGAGTCATATATGCATGATGTAGATGTTCGTTTAATTCTTATAGTTCATTTCATTCAAAATCATCTAGTTTTTATAAGAAAGCTAATCTATTTTAAGATTCATGGAATTGTGCGTTATAAGACATAAAGTAAAAACAAATAATGGCAAATCATGTAGAAAAACATTTGGGAAATTCTGATACGGAAGATTCTAGAACAAATAAGAAGTGCTTGTGTTTTGATGTTTGTGCATTATGCTTAAGTTCAACCATGGAGTCTTCTAGATTATACATGTGGCAAAATCTAGTGGAATCTAGATGATATCCAACGACCAATAGTGCTCAAATTTGCCATCTTTGGACCATTGGATTCGCCTCATCCAATGACCATCTTTCAAAGTTAAAGTTACCCGCACACAATATAAATATATATATAGGGGTATAGATATAGATATGTGATGCGAAAGCTGCCCATCATCTCCAATTAGAATAGTGTGTCCATGCACGGATGCGACGTGGCCAAATGATGTCTGCCATCGGTATCTCAAATTCAAATCAGTCTGACCTTGTTCAATGTGTATACATTACAACATGCTCGTTTCCAAACCACACCGCGCAGATCTCTGTTATATTCATGCATGCATGGGTTTCAAACATCAGGATCTCTTATTCAAATATTTGAATTCAACTTTACATTGATTATGACCTCACCTATTCTTTTACACCCACACAGTAGTCTTCTCTTTATAATTGTACCACTAACTTTCTCTCGTGCATGCATGCACACACACTACCAGTCGGCATTATCCATCGCACGCATGCAATCTTTTTCTTCAGGTCGGTCTCCCATGAAGGCACACACCCACACACATCCCCCTCTCCATCATATCGGGCATTCTTTATCTCTCACGCGTGCATGCACAACGATCGATATTCCTCTATGTATGTGTGTATATAGCTAGGTCTTTCATAGTTTTCCACACAAACCGATCAATCGATATATCCAGTGAGGTCTCACCCTCTTTCCCACCTCCACATCGATCAATCTATACCTCTCTATATAGGATTAACATATATAGCTAATACACCCACATTAATTATATATCCAACGTCCCCCTCTCAGCATCCATGCCTTCCGCTTCATCTCTCAGACGCGTGCACAATGGCGAAGACAGGGGCAGTAATGGCCCTGCCCCCCTAACATCACTATGTATCAAGGCTAATATGAATGTGATCATTAGACAATTGCTGCTAAAAAGGTTTAATTTCATGTATTGACCCTCCTCGTAAAGGATTAGCAATGCTTGTCCCCCTAGCTCATTTATTTTTCATGGCTCCGCCATCTGCGGCAACAACAAGCGTGTTCGCCTCTCTCTAAATATCGATCTCGCACTTGTGCATTCCTTCATAGTCTCCTCCACTCGGCCCCTCGCACCATCTTCTAGCCCCCACGGATTTTGCCACATGTACAATCTAGCAGACTCCATGGTTGAACTTAAGCATAATGCACAAACCTCAAAACAACAGTGGTTCTCTTTTGTTCTAGAATCTTCCGTATCATAACTGCCCAAACTTTTTTTCTAGTTGAATTGCCATTATTTGTTTTTACTTTATGCTTTACAATGCACAATTCCATGAATCATAAAATAGATTAAGGGCTTCTTTGATTCAAAGGATCCTCAAAGGAATTTTGGAGGATTCTAATCATTAAGAATTTTTCCTATCTTGGTTGTTTGATTCGTAGGATTGTAAACCATAGGAATTTTTCCATATGATTCATTTGCACTAGATTTCATAGGAAACATCCCATCCACTCAAACCTCTTTGAAAGAATTCTGCGTTTTTTCCATGCACAATCAAACACTCGTACAATCATGTAGGATTCAAGACGACATTCCACTATAATCCCGTGTTTTTCCTATTCCCGCGTTCTTAGCTTTTTTATAAAAACTAAGAGGGTACTTGGATCCAAGGGACTTATTTTAGTCTGACTAAAAATAGTCTCTTTAAGAGATTAAAGTTCCAAGCACCCCTAACTAAAGAGGGGCTAAAACTAGTCTTGAGACTAAATTTTTTTAGTCAGGGGTACCCCTACTAAAATGTGGATTAGTCCTCTCTCTCCTCATTTAACTCCTCTCCTTTAACATGGACGAGTTCTGGATTGGAGGGTTTGGAGGATAATAAATGCTCATTAACTTGATTTTAGTCTCCTTAGTATTTGGATCCAAGCATGGATGAGGCTAGCATGTTTTAGTCTCACTACTTTTAGTCATGGGACTAAAACGTATCCAAGCACCCTCTAATTGATTTTGAAAGAGATGAACTATAAGAATTAAACGAAGGGATACATCGTGGCATATATGACTCGAGCTTACATGCTATAGTGTGGTATTTATTCATAATTTGGTTGCAAAATCTGATGCGTGCAATGCACGTGTACCTTACTAGTACTTGGTATGTGCAAAACACGTAAATTAGAATACCAATGGCACGCTACACGGTGTCTCTCTTACAGTTCATGAAGCCATGTGGCACATGTGGAGGCGTTGTCGCGACCTCCTTGCGTGGATTGATCACAGTGACGTGCTGCTGGTTCCAGAAGAATGTACTCGTCCTCCCTGAGCCATATTAGCGGTACATGCACGAAGCGAAGATGTGCACGCACACCACGCACACACTCATTCCCTCGCACGCACACGCGGGTACATGGGCAGACGCAATTTTGTACCAAGATCCACCCCATGTGATAATTTGACGCGTGTAAAGTCGTTCACTTCATTGATGGTCAATTAATACAACGCATGCAAATTGAGTGGACGTGAGGGCGGAAGAAAGACATTATTACTCCACTGCACGCATGCGAGTAGTTAAATCGTGGGTTACTAGTAGTACTTCCATTGATCTCCTTCGTATTTTGTGCCAATTTTTGACAATAACATAATATTTACGCATTTGAGCAGTGTAGTACTTGAAATTTATGTTTCGCTAAACTCATCAGGAGCCGTTTCGGGCCTCGAAACCAAAACCATCAATTAATATTTACCTTGTTCCCATCACATTCGAAAGCCTGCTCACACCTACTAGTACGTACCAAACCTGAACGTGTTCCCACTATGCAGGTATTAGTACTAGTGCTAGTACTTAGGTTATAAAAAGGGGAACTACCTAACCGAAAATTACTCTACCTTTCCTCCTCATAAGTGCTTCTTCTTCGTCCATCGTTGCCATGGCCGGTGAGCAGAGCTCTAGGTCGAGAACTACTCGTAACAATGGAGCGGCAACCAAGGCCGCGGAAAAAAGAGAGGGCTCACTGCCGTGCAGAGACCTCAAAAGATCTCTCACGGGCAGGCGATGGCTCCCAGGAGCGCCCTAGCCGCGGAAGCGAACATGCCGAGCCGGCGGAGCTGGAGTCGTTATCCCTCAACGGCATGCCCGATCAGCTCAATAAGCACCTCAATAAGCAGAAGGAGTTCATCCAAGGCTTCATGGAGTTGCTGAAGGAGAGCCTCGACGACATGCCCGCTAAGCTCAATCAGCAGGGGGAGTTGACCGCCGGCTTGGTGATGCTGCTGAAGAAGAGCATTGCCTCGGAGAAGAAGGCGACCGGTGAAATTCTGTGACTTCAGGAGGACAAAGGCGAAGCTCTGCCACGAGATCGACCTATTGAAGGAGAAGAACGCCGGCTGGAAGAAGCTGCATGAGAATAGTAGTTCCTCGATGAAGATGCTGCAGGCCCTCGTCATGGAACAGAAGTAGGAGTTGGCGAAGCTCCTCACCGAGCACCCGGCTGCTGTCAAGGTACGTAATGCGGCTGTGGAACAGATAATGAAGGCTCACGTCGAGAAATCCCGCGTCATGGACAGAACGAAGAAGATGGCGGGGGAGACGCGCAAGGAGATGGAGGTCGTGGAGGCGATGAAGAAGCGATTCGACTCATGCTAATTAGATCATTTGGGGTGATAATCTTCCTTCTTCTTTTGTTGTTGTGTTTCATCTTTTGCTTGGTGTTTACAAGACATGTCACGTTCTCTGCAACGCATGAATAGAACAATGGTTTTTTGAGGAATGAATAGAACAATGCTAACAATGAGATGACTAGCAAATTAGATCATTTTTATCGCCATATGGCACTGGGCTGCCGTGTTTACAGGCTCCTCCGTCGCGAGACTACTCCAAGGGAAAACTTGAGTATACAGCACGGTTCTTTGCTCCTCCTCGATCAGGTCGTCGGCGCATTTATCTGAAGCAGTCAAATCACAAGGCCCGCCTTCCAACAGTAATGAGTCCGTCAAATCACAAAGGCCCTCGCCTCTCGTGAAACCGACCAAGCTAGACTGCCCGGCCCTCTAGCCTTTTAAAAATGTATACTTTTGTACAATAGTAGTATCAATGGATTGCGCCATGGAGCAAAACTTGAAATGAAAAAAAGGTGGTACATATAGAGAGCGCTCGTCGCCAAATTATGCATATAGTACTATTAAAAAAGGCTAGTCACAATAATGGTGTCCAACACAACGCACCCCTCAAATAAAACTAAGCACCCTGGAATTCTTTGACAAAACTAAGCACCCTGAAATTCTTTGACAACTAAACTGTTGGCTATATGATGTTGGCCATATATATTGTATGTATATAATGTGAAGAAACGAGTGGTAGTACTATACCAACTAAAAGATGAAATGTAAGAAATACTAGTATGTACATACTGAAGAGTTAAAGTAACAAGAAGAAACATAACATAGTTCTGCTGGGGGCTCAACACAACACACCCCTCAAATTAAATTAAGCACACCTGAAATTAAACTTTGCAACTATTCCGGTAGACACTGCATTAGAACCACCATGAGCAACGACACTGCCACCTTACTCGGAGTCCTCGTCCACGTCCTCGACTTCGTCCTTGTCCCTCTTCCTCTTGGCCGATACTTCTTTGCTTGAACCGCCAACTTGGCTGTTGCTCTTCATCCACCCCTTGTAGATATTGAAACAAAGGTAGCCATCCATTGCAGCGTAGTGGATGTGGTCTATATCTAGTACATTCCGCTGCCATGCATGACGATGAAACGTGTATGGAGGTTTCTCCAGTTTACCGTACAAAGGATGAACCATGGCTCCTGCCAGGGTCAGCATTGAAGGCTGACGAGAGGACACCAGCCGATTCTTTTGGAGGTCGAAGGTGTTGCCTACAACGAGGCCTTTCCGACGCAGGACTTCTTTGTCGTTACCAAAGTCTACAGAAACGAATTTGACTAGGTTGCTCTCGAGGAAGTCCTTAAAATCCTGGCACTCAACATCGGCATGGCATATGTGGTAGACCAAGCATAAGTCATGCACGCAAACCTGGATCATGGCGGGTTTCTTTCTCTCTTCGTACTTTAGATCCTTCTCTCGTCCCAGGACTGTGGTGTACTCAACATCTAGCCCAGTGACCCACTCATCATCTGAGTCTTCGAATATGCGTCTGAAGCGAGAAAGGCATCCTTTCACCATCGCGGAAGAACGGGTGTAGATGACGTCGAACTCATCGCCAGTGATGGTTCTAACCTTGTACTCACCGCCGATCGGGGAGATTTGGGACGCCATGGATTTGGGAGGAGGGTTAGGATTAGTGGAACTGCCGTAATGTGAATGGACGGGACGACTAGGAGCGAACCGCCTTAGTATTAAAGGATGCGCGGGGACGAGTAGGAGCGAACTGCCAGCGTGCGAACGGCAGGGTAGTGGCTTTCCATTCTCCCATGATACGTGCTTCCGAGAGCCCTTGGATCTGAGATCGAACGGTTGCATGGCGTGGTTCTAGACCTATGGGTGAATATCCTATCCTGGAGGGTTATTCTACAAATTTTCAGCAACTTAGCATGCGACCGTTTGATCTCAGTTCCAAGGGCTGTCAACAGCCCGTATCATGGCCGCGCCTACCACGTCCGTCACGTCGCTCGCGCGGTCGCGCCCTTGGAGATTTAACACGGTGCGTTAGGCTATCTGATGTTGGCATGTCATACATAGTCATCACTTAGTCACTCATACTACAACAAGGTTGGCTATAAGGTTGGCTATAAGTGTATTTTTTTTACTTCTCTCTATCTCTTTCTTCGTACTCCCTCCATCCCATAATATAAGAACGTTTTTGACACTAGTGTAGTGCCAAAACGTTCTTATATTATGGGACACAGGGAGTACTAGTATTTATTGCATTTGCCAAGGAGTGACCTCTTCCAATGAAATGGTGTTGCTAAGTTTGCTTCATTTAATTAGCTATAGACTCAAAATTGTCTTTTCACCTAGGTACACGCGCTTAGCACCGCTTCTTCCTTGGGTCACCAAACTAGTCTCTCTCTTCTTGATTAACTTGCCACATCAGACTTCATGCCTATGTGGCAAGCTTAAGCACCTGTAGGAGCAAGTAAGGTGCCCGTCCGTTGCACGGAAGAGTGAAATGCATTGATCGGGGTGTTGTTTATTTTGACAAAGGATGTGGGGGTTATCTCATGTGTAACAGGTATCGATAGGTTTCTTTGCATATTATTTCATCTCTAGAGCTCAGAAACATCCGGGTGAAATAGATAAAAAAGTATCTTTTGCAAACAAAAGCGTTTAACTGTTCAATCTGCATTCAAAACTTGTGAAGAAATAACTCTTATTGTGCTTTGCAGGAAATGGTTCATCATAAGTCTTTCACCGGTACTGTAGTAAAAATTCATGCATGGAAGATTCTAGACTAAACCATAAATGGATACACTTTTATTCATGCGCGATACTCCAATAGAGCAAGATCATGCATGGAAGTCTCCACATGCTTAGACAGCGGATTACATTGAGCGAAGACTAATGATCAACATTTAAATTAGTAATGCATATGTCCAGGTGAACCTCCTTGGAGTCTCCATGCACATTGTTGGGGGTCAAATAATACCATGCGTCTTCCATGTCCACATCGGCGGGAAGGTCCCAGCTTGGCAGATTCCAAGTCAGCTTGACGTAGCGAGTGTCGCCGCCCACGGACCTTCGAGGGGTAGTAATAGTGAGCACGCACCCGTACATCGGCCTCGTGTCAGTGTCAGCGTCAGCGGCGTCGCCCCTAACGCACACTACAGAGATGTGGCGGCGGCCTGCGCGGGCTTCGCCGGTGGCCATGATCAAGAGGAAGACGCTGCTGTCCTCCTCCGAGACTAGCAGGCGGCGCTGATCCTCCAGCGACTCCGGCACGGTGAACGGGTAGCACGTCTCGTACTTGATGTTCTTCGCCAAGGGCCAGTAGTGATCGCCGCACGCCTGCGTCAGGTGATGCACGATGTCCGCCAGCGAGCCCCAAAACGGCACCGGGCACGATAGCGATGAGCGAAGGGCTCCTTGGAGGCATCGACCAGGCCGTCCATGAAACGGGAGTGGCTGTAGGGGACGTTCCGTCAGTTGAATATATGAGCAAGTTACTACGAGATTTACTACAAAATAAATCATGACGGCTATAACAGAGATTAAACTAATCATGCGGACTAACATAGTAGATGAACAAATCGAGTCTAGGACACAGACTAGAAACATGAATTCTACCATGATTTCGAACAGGAAGGACAGAAACACATACGGTGCAACGGGAGCAACACCATTGGCGTTGAGGTTGTCGCCCATGTCATTGAGGAAGAGGTTGCCGAGGTCGGGGAAGAAGTCGTCGTCGGTGAAGTCGTGGCTGCTAGCAGTCGCGAGAGTGCGCTCCCCAAATGTCAACAGTGCCCACCGAATGGAGCGCAGGAGGGAGTGGCTGTAGGGGACGTTGCGGCCGCCGAATGGAGCACAGGAGTAGCCCACGAAGCAGTAGATGGTGCTCCTCCCTAGTCTCTATTCTTATCTCTATCTCTACTGCTCTTCTTTGTTTTTTTATAATATACTAGTTGTAGTTGTCAAATCGAATAGTACTGCGCCGTCCATTGATGACCCACAAGTATAGGGGATTATCGTAGTCCTTTTGATAAGTAAGAGTGTCGAACCCAACGAGGAGCAGAAGGAAATGATAAGCGGTTTTCAGCAAGGTATTCTCTGCAAGTACTGAAATAAGTAGTAATAGATAGTTTTATGATAAGATAAATTGTAACGAGAAACAAGTAACAAAAGTAAATAAAGTGCAGCAAGGTGGCCCAATCCTTTTTGTAGCAAAGGACAAGCCAGAACAAACTCTTATAATAGGAAAAGCGCTCCCGAGGACACATGGGAATATCATCAAGCTAGTTTTCATCACGTTCATATGATTCGCGTTCGGTACTTTGATAATTTGATATGTGGGTGGACCGGTGCTTGGGTGCTGTACTTACTTGAACAAGCATCCCACTTATGATTAACCTCTATTGCAAGCATCCGCAACTACAACAAAAGTATTAAGGTAAACCTAACCATAGCATGAAACATATGGATCCAAATCAGCCCCTTACGAAGCAACGCATAAACTAGGGTTTAAGCTTCATCACTCTAGCAACCCATCATCTACTTATTACTTCCCAATGCCTTCCTCTAGGCCCAAATAATGGTGAAGTATTATGTAGTCGACATTCACATAACACCACTAGAGGCTAGACAACATACATCTCATCAAAATATCGGACGAATACCAAATTCACATGACTACTAATAGCAAGACTTCTCCCTTGTCCTCAGGAACAAACGTAACTACTCACAAAGCATATTCAAGTTCATAATCAGAGGGGTAATAATATGCATAAAGGATCTGAACATATGATCTTCCACCAAATAAACCAACTAGCATCAACTATAAGGAGTAATCAACACTACTAGCAACCTACTAGCACCAATCCCGAACTTGGAGATAAGAATTGGATACAAGAGATGAACTAGGGTTTGGAGATGAGATGGTGCAGGTGAAGATGTTGATGGAGATTGCCCTCTCTCGTGAGAGGAGCGTTGGTGATGATGATGACGATGATTTCCCCTCCGAGGGAAGTGTCCCCGGCGAACAGCTCCGCCGAGCCCTAGATTGGTTCCACCAAGGTTCCACCTCGTGGCGGCGAGTCTCGTCCCAAAGGTTGCTTCCTATTTTTTCTCATCGAAAGACTTCATATAGGAGAAGATGGGCGTTGGAGAGCCACCGGGGGCCCACGAGGTAGGGGCGCCCCACCCTCGTGAGCAGGTGTGGGCCCCCTGGCCTTCATCTTTGGCGACGATTTTTATCTATTTATTTTAAGATATTCCGTGGAGTTTCAGGACTTTTGGAGTTGCACAGAATAGGTCTCCAATATTTGCTCCTTTTCCATTGAATTCCAGATGCCGCATTCTCCCTCTTCATGTAAACCTTGTAAAATAAGAGAGAATAGCCATAAGTATTGTGACATAACGTGAAGTAATTTCCCATAATGCGATAAATATCGATGTAAAATCATGATGAAAAATGGACGTATCAACTCCCCCAAGCTTAGACCTCGCTTGTCCTCAAGCGAAAAGCCGATAACAATAAATATGTCCTCATGTTTAGAGGTAGAGGCGTCGATAAAAAAATAAAATACGGACATGAAGGCATCATGATTATTCTCATAACAGCAACATATATAGATTTTGTCATATGATTACTTATGTTCAAGTGATGATCTTTTCACAATGCAAAAGTATGAATCAGAAACCTTATTGAGCACCAACAAATTATAACCTCAGTCATTGAAGCAATTGCAATTTATCATTACATCGGAAAGAGTCTATGTCAGAGCCTAAAAGCAAGTCCACACACTCAACTATCATTTAGTCCTTCATAATTTCTAACACTCACGCAATACTTGTGGTTACGGAGTTTTAATCGGACACAGATAAAGATAGGGGCTTATAGTGTTGCCCCGCAACCTTTTACCTCAAGGGTAATGTCAACAATAATAATTCATGCTCCCCTACATCCAATGAGATATATATATATATATATATATATATATATATATATATATATATATATATATATATATATATATATATATATATATATATATATCATGCTCTTTCCAACATGCTGGGCTTGCCAAAGGATAAAATGAAAAAGGAAAGGTGAAGATCACCGTGACTCTTGTATAAGGTAGAGGATACTAATAAAAGATAGGCCCTTCGCAGAGGGAAGCAGAGGTTGCCATGCGCTTTTGTGGTTGGATGCACAAAATCTCAATGCGAAAGAATGTCACTTTATATTGCCCCTTGTGATATGAACCTTTATTATGTAGTCCGTCGCTTTTATTTCTTTCATATCACAAGATCGTATAAAGCTTATTTCTCCCACACCAATCAATCATACATATTTAGAGAGCAATTTTTATTGCTTTGCACCAATGACAACTTACCTGAAGGATCTTACTCAATCCATAGGTAGATATGGTGGACTCTCATGGCTAAACTAGTTTAAGCGTATTTGGAAGCACAAGTAGTATCTCTACTTGGTGCTAAGAATTTGGCTAGCATGAGGGGGAAAGGCAAGCTCAACATGTTAGAGGATCCATGACAACATACTTTATCTCAGATATAAGAAAACATAACTCATCACGTTGTCTTTCTTGTCCAACATCAACTCTTTAGCATGTTATATTTTAATGAGTGCTCCCAATCATAAAAGATGTCAATGATAATATATCTATATGTGAAACCTCTCTTTCCTTATTACTTCCTATTAATTACAACGATGACCAAAGCTATATTTGCCAACTCCCAACAACTTTTAATCATCATACTCTTTCTATGTGAAGTCATTACTCTCAATAAGATCAATATGAACTCTTTGTTTCTTTTTATTATTTTTCTTCTTTCTTTTCTTTTATTCACCCAAGATCATGGCAAAATAATCAAGCCCTTGACTCAACACTAAACTTTATTATATATAGCTCACAGACTCGATTACATAGAGGGATCATAAAGTAAAACTCAAAACTAGATCATGCCATAACTTTATTCTACTAAATCAAGATACTACTAATAGGATCGAACTAAGAAAAATGGTAAAGATGGGAGATGTGATGGTGATACGATACCGGGGCACCTCCCCGAAGCTTGGCAGTTGCCAAGGGGAGTGCCCATACCCATGTGATTATGTCTCCTTCTTTGTCGGTGAAGGTGGAGGTGTTGTTGATGATGCAGGCTTGTCGTCCACCTTCCATGGCATAGGCTCACCATCCTAGAAGGATGATCGAGTCTCCGGAATCCTCAAATCTGCAGCCAAACTCATCCTTTTGAATCTATATTCATACTCACGGTTTTGATTTTGCAGATCATAGATTTGGGCTTGGAGGTGCTCGATCTTCTCATGTAGCTTGAATATGGCCTCCTCGGTGTTCTTGGCATCCGGCTCGTAGTTGTTGGTGAACTCCGCAAGCATCTTGTGGCTAGCGTTAATTCCACGCTCCACCATCCCTGGCACTTGAAAACTTGTTGCTCCATTGCTTCGAGCCTCGCCTCCACGCTTCCGGTTCCCTTTGGTCCCTCAACATCGCAGATGTGCAGCAACCCATCACGCATCTCAATGGTTTGAGGGTGTTGCAGCACCTCCGCGAGGTAAGGGTTGATCACCTTCTCGAAGAACTTGTCCTTGGAAGCACTTGGGCACATCATGATGATCTAGATCTGTCAAAAAAATAGCTCGAAACAAGAACATGAGAGATTTGAGTGATACTAGAGCCAAAACCTCCGGGAGAATATATAATGAATTTTTACCGACCAAAATACGTATCGTGCAAGAAAATGGAGTCCGGAGGGCACACGAGGTGCTCACGAGGTAGGGCGGCGCGCCCAGGGGGGTAGGGCGCGCCCACCACCCTCGTGGGGCCCTCGTGTCCTTCCCGGACTGCTACTTATTTTTCCATTTTTCTAAATATTCCAAAACGGAGAAATATTGCCTTAGAAATTGTTTTGGAGTCGGTTTACTTACCGTACCACATACCTATTCCTTTTGAGTCCAAACAGTCTTGAAAGTGTCCCTTATGTATTCCTCCGGGTTACGGTTTCAATAATATTGGTTTCAACATTTATGGGATTCCCGAGATATAATGTTTGATTCTTTGACCATTTACCACCTTGGTTTGTGCCTTGAGGTTGTTGATTTTATGGCACCGAACGATAGACCTCCTCGATAACGTAGGGACCTTCCCATTTAGAGAGAAGTTTTCCTGCAAAAAATCTTAAACGAGAATTGTATAGCAATACATAATCACCTACATTAAACTCACGCTTTTGTATCCTTTTGTCATGCCATCTTTTAACTTTTTCTTTAAACAACTTATCATTTTCATAAGCTTGGGTTCTCCATTCATCAAGTGAGCTAATATCAAATAACCTCTTCTCACCGGCAAGTTTGAAATCATAGTTGAGCTCTTTAATATCCCAATATGCCTTATGTTCTAGTTCGAGAGGTAAGTGACATGCTTTTCCATAAACCATTTTATACGGAGACATACCCATAGGATTCTTATATGCAGTTCTATAGGCCCATAATGCATCATCAAGTTTCTTGGACCAATTCTTTCTAGACCTATTAACAGTCTTTTGCAAAATTAATTTGAGCTCTCTATTGCTCAATTCTACTTGACCACTAGACTGCGGGTGATAAGGAGATGCAATTCTATGATTAACATCATATTTAGCAAGCATTTTACGGAAAGCACCATGAATAAAGTGTGAACCACCATCAGTCATTAAATATCTAGGGACTCCAAACCTCGGAAAAATAACTTCCTTAAGCATTTTAATAGAAGTGTTATGATCAGCACTACTAGTTGGAATAGCTTCTACCCACTTAGTAACGTAATCAACATCAACTAAAATATGTGTATATCCATTAGAGGCAAGAAAAGGTCCCATATAATCAAAGCCCCAAACATCTAATGGTTCAATAACAAGTGAATAATTCATAGGAATTTCTTGACGTCTACTAATATTACCAATTCTTTGACATTCATCACAAGACAAGACAAACTTACGGGCATCATTGAAGAGAGTAGGCCAATAAAAATCGGATTGCAATACCTTATGTGCAGTTCTATCTCCAGCGTGGTGTCCTCCATAAGCCTCGGAGTGGCACTTGCGTAGAATCTGTTCCTGTTCATGCTCAGGTACACAACGTCTAATAGCACCATCTACTCCTTCTTTATAAAGATGTGGGTCATCCCAAAAGTAATGCCGCAAATCATAGAAAACTTTTTCTTTTGTTGGTATGTGAAGCTAGGTGGTATAAATTTAGCAGCAATATAATTAGCATAATCAGCATACCATGGAGTGCTACGAGAAGTGCTTATGACATTTAATTGTTCATCAGGAAAGCTATCATCAATAGGTAGTGGGTCATCAAGAACATTCTCTAACCTAGATAAGTTGTCTGCAACGGGGTTCTCAGCTCCTTTTCTATCAAAAATATGCAAATCAAATTCTTGCAGCAAGAGAACCCATCTAATAAGTCTAGGTTTTGCATATTTCTTTTCCATAAGATATTTAATAATAGCATGATCAGTGTGAATAGTTACTTTAGAATCAACAATATAGGGTCTGAATTTTTCACAAGCAAATACAACTGCTAAAAGTTCCTTTTCGGTAGTAGCATAATTTCTTTGAGCATTGTCTAGAGTCTTACTAGCATAATGGATAACATTTAATTTCTTATCAACTCTTTGCCTTAGAACATCACCTACAACATAATCACTAGCATCACACATAATTTCAAAGGGTAAATTCAATCGGTGGCTGAATAACAGTGCAGAGACTAATGCTTTCTTAAGTATTTCAAATGCTTCTACACAATCATCATCAAAGACAAATGGTACATCTTTTGTAATAAATTAGTCAGAGGCCGAGAAATTTTTGAGAAGTCCTTAATGAACCTCCTATAAAATCCGGCGTGACCAAGGAAACTTCTTATACCTTTGATGTCCTTGGGACATGGCATCTTTTCAATAGCATCAACCTTGGCTTTATCAACTTCAATACCTCTTTCAGAAACTTTGTACCCCAAGACAATACCTTCATTAACCATAAAGTGGCACTTTTCCCAATTCAAGACAAGATTAGTTTCTTCACATCTCTGCAAAACTCGATCAAGATTGCTCAAGCAATCATCAAAAGAGGAACCATAGACGGAAAAATCGTCCATGAAAACCTCACAAATTTTTTCACAAAAATCAGAGAATATAGCCATCATGCATCTTTGAAAGGTAGCAGGTGCATTACAAAAACCAAAAGGCATACGTCTATAAGCAAAAGTACCAAAAGGGCATGTAAAAGTAGTCTTTGATTGATCTTTAGCCGACACATGTATTTGAGAGAAACCAGAATAACCATCTAGAAAGCAATAATGTGTATGTTTGCATAATCTCTCTAGCATTTGATCAATAAAAGGTAAGGGGTAATGATCCTTCTTAGTAGCTTTATTTAATTTGTGGGAATCAATTACCATCCTATAACCTGTGATAATTCTTTGAGGGATCAATTCATCTTTATCATTAGGGACAACAGTAATACCTCCCTTCTTAGGGACGCAATGGACAGGACTTACCCACTGACTATCAGCAACGGGATAAATTATACCTGCCTCCAGAAGCTTGAGTATTTCTTTTCTTACCACTTCTTTCATTTTAGGATTCAAACGTCGTTGAGGATCACGAACTGGTTTGGCATCCGCTTCCAAATTTATTTTGTGTTGACATAGAGTGGGACTAATGCCCTTAAGATCATCAAGAGTATATCCAATAGCGGCACGGTGCTTCGTCAGAGTTTTCAATAATCTTTCTTCTTCATGCTCTGAAAGGTTAGCACTAATAATAACAGGATATATTTTCTTTTCATCAAGATAAGCATATTTAAGATTATCGAGCAACGGTTTAAGCTCAAACACGGGATCACCCTTGGGTGGAGGAGGATCCCCTAGGATTTCAACAGGCAAATCGTGTTGCAGAATAGGTTCCTGTTTAAAGAATACTTCATCTATTTCCCTTCTTTCATTCATGAACATATCATTTTCATGGTCTAGCAAATATTGTTCTAAAGGATCACTAGGAGGTTCGACAATAGAAGCAAGACCAATAATTTCATCCTTACTAGGCAATTCTTCCTCACGATGTTGTTTACTAAATTTAGAGAAATTAAACCCATGAATCATATCATCCAAGCCAATAGTAACAACATTCTTTTTGCAATCTATCTTAGCATTAACAGTATTCAAGAAGGGTCTACCAAATATAATGGGACAAAAGCTATCTTGTGGGCAACTTAGAACAAGAAAATCAGCAGGATATTTAGTTTTCCCACACAAGACTTCAACATCTCTAACAATTCCCACTGGTGAAATAGTATCTCCATTGGCAAGTTTAATTGTGACATCAATTTCTTGTAACTCAGCGGGTGCAATTTCATGCTTGATTTATTTATAAAAGTTATAAGGTATAACACTAGCACTAGCACCCATATCACATAAGACATGATAACAATGATCTCCTATTTTAATAGAAATAACAGGCACGCCTACCACATGTCTATGTTTATCTTTAGCACAAGGTTTAGCAATTCTAGCAGACTCACCGCAGAATTGAATAACATGCCCATCAATATTATCAGACAAGAGATCTTTAAAAATAGAAATATTAGGTTCTACTTTGATTTGCTCAGGAGGTGTATAAGTTCTAATATTGCTTTTACGAACCACAGTTGAAGCTTTAGCATGATCCTTTATTCTAACAGGGAAAGGTGGTTTCTCAACATAAGAGGTAGGAACAATAGGATCATTATAAGTGACAGTCTTTTCTTCAACTTTAATAGGTGCAGATACTTTTACTTCTATGGGAGGATGATATTTAAACCACTTCTCCTTGGGGAGATCAACATAAGTAGCAGAAGATTCACAGAAAGAAGCTACTATCTCAGAGTCAAGTCCATATTTAGTGCTAAACTTACGGAAAATATCGGTATCCATAAAAGATTTAACACAATCAAACTTAGGTGTCATACCTGACTCCTTACCTACAAGAAATTCTATCCAATAAATTCCATCTAAATTCAATAGTCTTCATCATAAAAGAACCAGCACAAGAAGTATCGAGCATGGTGCGGTTGTTTTTAGAAAGCCGAGCATAAAAATTCTGAAGAACTGTCACTCTTGAGAGCTCATGATTGGGGCATGAATATAACATTGATTTAAGCCTCCCCCAAGCTTGAGCGATGCTTTCTCCTTCGCGAGGCCAAAAATTATATATATAATTGCGATCACGATGAACAAGATGCATAGGGTAATATTTTTGATGAAATTCCAATTTCAATCTTTTATAGTTCCATGATCTCGTATCATCACATAGCCTATACCATGTCAATGCGTCTCCTTCAAAGATAAAGGAAGACCTTCTTCTTAACAACATCATCGGGTATACCGCAAGCTTAAATAGTCCACAAACTTCATCCACATAGAGTAGATGTTCATTAGGATGCTTTGTTCCATCTCCGTAAAAGTATTAGCTAGCAGTTTTCCATCATACCGAAGGAATTTCAAAAGGAGTTTCATTTTCAATAGGTTTAGTAGGTTGAGGAGCAACTCTTTGCTCTACTGGACGGGGTGAAGATACCCCGAACAAGCCCCTCAGAGAATTACTTTCCATAGTAACAATTGACAGTAAAATTCAGCACACTATATAAATTTTCCCTTACCAAATTCCACCTACCAAAGGCGCTACACTCCTCGGTAACGGCGCGAGAAAAGAGTCTTGATGACCCACAAGTATAGGGGATCTATCGTAGTCCTTTCGATAAGTAAGAGTGTCGAACCCAACGAGGAGCAGAAGGAAATGATAAGCGGTTTTCAGAAAGGTATTCTCTGCAAGTACTGAAATAAGTGGTAACAGAAAGTTTTATGATAAGATAAATTGTAACGAGTAACAAGTAACAAAAGTAAATAAAGTGCAGCAAGGTGGCCCAATCCTTTTTGTAGCAAAGTACAAGCCGGAACAAACTCTTATAATAGGAAAAGCGCTCCCGAGGACACATGGGAATATCATCAAGCTAATTTTCATCACGTTCATATGATTCGCGTTCGGTACTTTGATAATTTGATATGTGGGTGGACCGGTGCTTGGGTGCTGTTCTTACTTGAACAAGCATCCCACTTATGATTAACCTCTATTACAAGCATCCACAACTACAACAAAAGTATTAAGGTAAACCTAACCATAGCATGAAACATATGGATCCAAATCAGCCCCTTACGAAGCAACGCATAAACTAGGGTTTAAGCTTCTGTCACTCTAGCAACCCATCATCTACTTATTACTTCCCAATGCCTTCCTCTAGGCCCAAATAATGGTGAAGTGTTATGTAGTCGACGTTCACATAGCACCACTAGAGGCTAGACAACATACATCTCATCAAAATATCGAACGAATACCAAATTCACATGACTACTAATAGCAAGACTTCTCCCTTGTCCTCAGGAACAAACATAACTACTCACAAAGCATATTCATGTTCATAATCAGAGGGGTAATAATATGCATAAAGGATCTGAACATATGATCTTCCACCAAATAAACCAACTAGCATCAACTACAAGGAGTAATCAACACTACTAGCAACCTACTAGCACCAATCCCAAACTTGGAGACAAGAATTGGATACAAGAGATGAACTAGGGTTTGGAGATGAGATGGTGCTGGTGAAGATGTTGATGGATATTTCCCTCTCCCAATGAGAGGAGCGTTGGTGATGATGATGACGATGATTTCCCCCTCCCGGAGGGAAGTGTCCCCGGCAGAACAGTGCTGCCGGAGCCCTAGATTGGTTCCGCCAAGGTTCCGCCTCGTGGCGGCGGAGTCTCGTCCCGAAAGGTTGCTTCCTATTTTTTTTCTCATCGAAAGACTTCATATAGGAGAAGATGGGCGTTGGAGAGCCACCAGGGGGGCCATGAGGTGTTGGGTTCTATGGTAGGATGCATCGACTGCAAATTAAAATTTTCCTACGCGCAGAACATCCAGGAACATGCTACGGGAGATGGATCACAGTTCGTTACCACTAGACGCGCAGTGCCGTGCAGCGGAAGAAGAGTTGGGGCAGCGCGTCCGCGTGGATCGTCTCCTCCTCGTTCGATCTCCCTCGAGCGGCCGGTCGTCCAATCCCACGTACGAGTTCGCCGGAGCGGTGCAAGTGCACCGCCTCTAACGGTATCCGCGCGTTCGGGAGGAATGTCGTGCGGCGGACTGCTAGGTCCGATCCCACAGTCGGCGGCGAGTGGAGGTGGCTATTCGCAACACATGCAAACCCTAGTCGCAGCGCCGAAGCGATCAACCGCATGAGTGTGCCGCACCTCCACTTTATATAGGCGTCCGTCGCGGGCTCAACACTTGGGCCTCGCCACGGACCCTAAAGCAAAAGTCTACTCGATCACGTTCCTAGTCGATTCGGATCACATCCGACCAGGTGTCCTGAACGGACCTCGTAGGTTCCTTCCCTAAAGCGCGCGACCCCTTAGGTTCAAGCCGGCTTGGTCGCAGTTCGGATTACCTCCGGACTACATGGCTGTTAGCGGCCTCTAGCAAGGCGTGCCGACCACCAAGCAGACGATGAAGCTGGTTAGGCGAACACAGCCTGGCGTGTCACACTTCTGTTTCCTTTGCCGCACGATATATGTTGTCGGGATCAAGGCGAGACTGTCATCCTTGTGCTAACCCGACCTCTTTCTCGTTCGAGTGATACCGACCACTATCCGGATTATCTCATAATCCTTGTCGCATGGCCATGCTGTTCTGGTCGGATCACACGAGGGGCCCAGTATATCTCTCCCGATCGAGGGGAATCCCATCTTGCTCGACCATGTCTCGCAGCATGGGACTGGACAAACCCGAAACCTACCTTTGTAACTACCCAGTCACGGAGTAGAGTTTGGTCGGCCCAAAGCAAGTCTGTCACCATCTCGAATACATGCGTCAGCTCAGGTCTTAGGACATAGAACGTATGTTGTACTAGAGACTCATAGATGACATATCGCTGCGTCTGTCCGACTCGGACCTTATCTCGACTCGGATCCGACTATGTCGAATCCGACCAGACCTTTCCAAGTACATATTATCCGGTTAGCATCCAATGCTCCATGGCTAGTGAGACCGAGCCATCGACCGTGTCATATGCTAGTCTAGTCGGCTGCGCGTCCACACATCCCTTTCGACTAGGGACCTTCTAGGACAGTCATCATACAATGCATAGTCCCACAAACAAGTCACGTACTTGCTGATACACATCATTGATAATGTCCAAGGACTATCTTTATTCATAAACACATAGGAAATATCATCATACATGATTGCCTCTAGGGCATATCTCCAACAAGAGGTAGGGGGGCGCGCCCCAGGGGGGGCGCCCCCCACCCTCGTGAGCAGGGTGTGGGCCCCCTGGCCTTCATCTTTGGCGACGGTTTTTCTTTATTTATTTTAAGATATTCCGTGGAGTTTCGGGACTTTTGGAGTTGCGCAGAATAGGTCTCCAATATTTGCTCCTTTTCCAGCCCAGAATTCTAGCTGCCGGCATTCTCCCTCTTCATGTAAACCTTGTAAAATAAGAGAGAATAGCCATAAGTATTGTGACATAACGTTAAATTACAGCCCATAATGCGATAAATATCGATATAAAAGCATGATGCAAAATGGACGTTTCATCCACTGCACGCCCGGCTGAACACGCCTCCTCGCCTCCATTAAACCCGCATGCAAACCGAGAAACCTACTCCGGCCCGCGGGAGGAAATTTGCCGGTTGCCGCGGGAGGGTTATTCTACAAATTTTCAGCAACTTAGCATGTGACCGTTTGATCTCAGATCCAAGGGCTGCGAGCACCCCGTATCATGGTCGCACCTACCACGACCGTCGCGTCGCACGCGCGATCGCGCCCTTGGAGATTTAACATGGTGTGTTAGGCTATCTGATGTTGGCATGTCATACATAGTCATCACTTAGTCACTCATACTACAACAAGGTTAGCTATAAGGTTGGCTATAAGTGTATTTTTTTACTCCTCTCTATCTATTTCTTCGTACTCCCTCCGTCCCATAATATAAGAACGTTTTTGACACTAGTGTAGTGCCAAAAACGTTCTTATATTATGGGACACTGGAGTACTAGTATTATTGCATTTGCCAAGGAGTGACCTCTTCCAATGAAATGGTGTTGCTAAGTTTGCTTCATTTAATTAGCTATAGACTCAAAATTGTCTTTTCACCTAGGTACATGCGCTTAGCACCGTTTCTTCCTTGGGTCACCAAACTAGTCTCTCTCTTCTTGATTAACTTGCCACATCGACTTTATGCCTATGTGGCAAGCTTAAGCACCTGTAGGAGCAAGTAAGTACAATAGTGCGCTTTACATGGCATTTTTGCATATGTGGAGGAAAGAGAGGCAAGGAAAAAGTGGAGAAGTGGGCTCTCATGCAAGAGCCAGCCTCTACTACATGGTGGAGCATTGGGAGAGGCACCTGTATGGAGGTGGTCAGAATCGGAGACTCACGCAGGTCGTGGCGCCGCAGCTTAAAATGATAATGGCAAGTCAAATCACGGGGCCCCACCTGTCCAGCAGTAACTCGATGTCAAATCACACAGCCCTCGTTTGCAGCAGCCTACTCCTCCCTCTTCTCGCTCTGTCGAACCGACTAGGCAGAACTGCCCCGCCGCCACCGCAGCGAGAAAAGCCCCGCCCTCGACTTTTAAATAGTATACAGTATACTAATTTTGTATCCATGGATTGCACCCGCGCTATGGAGCAAAGCGTCTAGAAAACGGCGGTACACATGTACTAAGTATACAACACGCCTGTCGCGTTCGCGTCGCACCCCAGACGGTCGGTCGGTCTGGCACGCTGCTCTCCGAATGGAATGCGCGTCATATTGCGTTCGCACACACATGTGGGACGGCAATTGAGAACCGACCATAGGCACACTCCCCGGCCCCGCAAGTCGGGTGACTTAATAGAAGAGGGAGACGAGCGATAGTACCAGAGAAGTGTTGTACTACTTTGGTGCCTGGACGATCCCTGCAAGACATGAGATCAGTTCGTCCATGCATGTGATCAGACTCCAGCAGACACGCCTGGATTGGCTATCATCTACATATCGTGCAGGCTGTGTTGTACATGGGTGTAGTTGTGGTGAGAAATCTAAAAAAAGTTCTTGTCATCTCGCAAAATTACGTGTCATGTGCTTCGGATCACTGCGAGAGTTAAACAGCGACAACTGAGTTGGGCTAGTAATTGGGGGCACATGCACGAACAGTGACTACTCGGCTGCCATCTACGTCAAGCCGGCTATGTTAATTAGGACATCTATCGACGGACCCCTTTTCTACGAGTTTATCTTTAATTTGAGCTTTGTTCCTCGTCTAGTTTGTCCGTCGGGATTCATGTTGTCTCCTTTGGGCAGTGAGGTTATTATTTCTTGTCATGTGGCATTTTTTCGTGTTATATGTTATAATCCAGCGCTTCAAATCAAAATGACGACAACTGCACCTCCGGGCCACGTGCATGAAGACTTCTCGACAGTCATTAACGAGGTCAAGCCGGCTCCGGTAGACAAAAGAAAACTAGTACTACTCCACTATATAGGCAGGAGCCTCCGCGCTTGCTTGCTAGTGTTGCTCTCTTCACACTATCTCGGCCTCTCCAGATCTAAACACGACAGTGGTGGCTACACACTCTCTCTCTCTCTCTCTGCTCACTGCTGGTCATTGATCCAGCCGGATCCTCTCCGCCGGGGAAGGTGAGAGGGTGCAACGTTCACGCGGTCGTCCTTGGCGACGACTCTTACCCACTGCTGGGCGCGTCCCGATCAGCCTGCCTTGCCATTCTCTCCCAAGCACCGCTGGCGAGGGAGGGCCTTCGACCCCTTCTTCCTCGCTGCCGTAGTGTGGGCAGATCCGGCCTCCCGCCGCCCACCTAGCGACATCCCGGTGACCATCAGGTATAACTTCCTTCGAAACCGGCCTTGCTCTACTTCCCGAGCTCCTGACGTCGCTGCATTTGTATCTTTTACTATTTCTCAGGCCCCCTCGTAGATAGGATCGATCGGCTGTTCGAAAACCACCTAATTTTTTTATGTTTAAGAGGTAAAACTAGTTCATGCACTCGAATCTAGTACTACTTGGTTCAAACAATGAAGAAAGGGGGTGGGGGGATTTGTTACCTGAATCTAGGACTTGGTCGAAAGAGGAAATAATGGGGGCGAAAAGTAGCAGAGACTAGCTATCCAACTGGTCTCTAGGTCTAATAGGAAATAAAGGAAACACAAGACAAACTCAATATAAACCCGATCTATTGGTTGAAAAAGGAAAGAAAGTGGGGACTGGGGACAAGTCAGCAGAGTAAGTCCAGCACTAGATTTGCTAGCCTCACACAAGATATAAGGTGGCTATACCGAACAAAAATGGAACCAACCCGGATATCCTGCTACGATGTTTGTTGCCCGAGCCACTCTTATGTAATGCCACTTGTAAAATGTAGCGATCGCCTTTGTTAAAAGTAAGGACACGTTAAACCAATGTTGTTTTCAATGTAATGCCTCCAGTAATATGAATCAATGGCACTTCTTTACATGTCCCGCTAAAATTTCCCATTAAGATAAGTTGGTTAGAAATGCAACTGTCCTGGTCCGCCTACTCTCACGTGCCCAAAGTAATGTCATATTTAACGGTTGTCATAGTTAATCCTAATGCCCACACTAATATCTAGCAATGCCACTGCTTTAGAAATTGCTACTGTCTTTGTAGGATTGCCATTCAGATAAGGAACATGCTTCTTTTCATTTGATGCATGTTTCATCACTTGTTAGTCACCCTCCTTTCCACCTTTTTTGTGCAAACAGAGATATACATTTCACGCTCGATCTTAGTTGAACTGCACAAATGATATCCAAATTATAGTTGAGCATTCCAGGAGCTTCACAACCAACCTTGATGTTGCTCAATCTTATTGCAACTAATGAAGAAGAAGCTCTATGGGTTTCGTTTTCTGATGGAAATGGAACCGGAGCTGGAGCCCTTTTCATATAAAATCTGAAGAAGAAGCTGCTAGCTCACGGGACATTGCTTCATTTTAGGTGAACTACACAAAAAGGTCCCATGAATTGAATCATCCATGTTGGTGACTAAAAGAGCCAGCTTCAGCATCCCAGTCTAAGCACCCCCGGCCTCCATCCTTGCGACGCACGGTACACCTCGTTTGCCACCTGCTTGACCCTAGTGTCACTGATAAAATGAAGTAATAATACAGTTAAAATAGAGCGAGTGTCATCTCTATCATTTCATTTCTCTATCATTTCATTTCCAATGTAGATAAAAAAGTGCTTCTCTTTGTTAAAGTATGTTTCATCAACTAGTCCCATTGTTAATTTTTAAGCGTTTCTGCAAACTGGGGTGCTTAATTTTAGTTGATATGTACAAAAATAGAGATTTGAATGTCTCAAGGCGCCTCCTTGTACTACCTGAAAGTGCAACTATCCCTAGGTGGTTTTGGTAATTCATAACAACATATAGCTCATTGAGCTAATACTATTCCAAGACAAATATTTCAGGAAAGCTCAATGAATGGCATGGCATGGATGATGAAAGTGGATCCCTCAAAAAATCAAGGATAAAAGCATTGGCTCAAGCTCAAATGCTCAAGACTCTGCATTTTACATTTTAGTGATCCAAGATCACATTGAGTCTATAGGAAAAGCCAATACTATCAAGGAGGGATGAGGTGTTGCTTAATGAGTTTCTTGCTCCATGATGCTTAGTGATATGCTCCAAAAACCCTCAACTACTTTCTCACATCCACATATGACCTAAACCCAAAGTCAAACTCGGCCCCACCGACTCTTTCTATCCGGCGCCACCGAGTTCAGATGTCATAGCCACTGCCACAAACCCTAGGCAAATCGGTCTCACCGATAGGGATCTTGGTCTCACCGAGATGGGATTGTAATCTCTCTGTTTCCCTTCGTAATTTTTCGGTCTAACCGAAGTGAGCGATCGGTCCCACCAAGATTGCAATGTAAACTCTCTGTTTCCTTTTCGTAACATTTCGGTCTCACCGAAAAGAGCGAATCGGTCCCACCGAGTTTACCTGACCAACTCTCTGGTTAGCTAATTACCAAAATCGGTCTCACCGAGTTTGTGTAATCGGTCTCACCGATATTACGTTATGCCCTAACCCTAACCATATTGGTCCTACCGAGTTGCATGTCAGTCCCACCGAAATCACTAACGGTCACTAGGTTTACTGAATCGGTCAGATCGAGTTTATTGATTCGGTCCCACCGAGATTGGTAAATTGTGTGTAACGGTTAGATTTTGTGTGGAGCCTATATATACCCCTCCACCTCCTCTTCATTCGTGGAGAGAGCCATCAGAACAAACCTACACTTCCAACTTACCAGTTCTAAGAGAGAACCACCTACTCATGTGTTGAGGCCAAGATATTCCATTCCTACCATATGAATCTTGATCTCTAGCCTTCCCCAAGTTGCTTTCCACCAAATCCAAATCTTGTGAGAGAGAGTTGAGTGTTGGGGAGACTATCATTTGAAGCACAAGAGCAAGGAGTTCATCATCAACACACCATTTGTTACTTCTTGGAGAGTGGTGTCTCCTAGATTGGCTAGGTGTCACTTGGGAGCCTCCAACAAGATTGTGGAGTTGAACCAAGGAGTTTGTAAGGGCAAGGAGATCGCCTACTTCGTGAAGATCTAGCGCTAGTGAGGCAAGTCCTTCGTGGGTGACGACCATGGTGGGATAGACAGGGTTACTTCTTCGTGGACCCTTCGTGGGTGGAGCCTTCCGTGGACTCGCGCAGTCGTTACCCTTCGTGGGTTGAAGTCTCCATCAACGTGGATGTACGATAGCACCACCTATCGGAACCACGACAAAAACATCAGTGTCTCCAATTGCGTTTGAATTCTCCAAACCCTTCCCTTTACTTTCTCGCAAGTTGCATGCTTTACTTTCCGCTGCTCATATACTCTTTGCATGTTTGCTTGAATTGTGTGAGGATTGCTTGACTTGTGCTAAAATAGTTAAAATCTACCAAAGACTAAAATTGGGAAAAGGTTAAGTTTTAATTGGTCAATTAGTCTAATCACCCCCCTCTAGACATACTTCAAGGTCCTACAAGTGGTATCAGAGCTTTGGTCTCCATTTGCTTTGATTTCCTTAGCTTTTGGTGGTCATAGCCTTGGTTTCACAACCTAGGAGAGTATGGCGTCTAGCGAGGGAAACTATCACCGTAGAGGTCCTTACTTTGATGGCACTAATTTTGCTAGTTGGAAGCATAAGATGAAAATGCATATTCTCGGACATAACCCCGCCGTTTGGGCTATTGTGTGTATTGGCTTGCAAGGTGAATTCTTTGATGGGAGAGAACCGAACCGTGAAGCTAGTGCGGATGAGTTGAAGATGCTGCAATACAACGCTCAAGCTTGTGATATCCTCTTCAACGGATTGTGCCCCGAAGAATTCAAAAAAATCAGTCGTCTTGAGAATGCAAAGGAAATTCGGGATACTTTGATTGATATGTATGAAGGTACCGACTCCATCAAGGAATCCAAGTTGGATGTGCTCCAAAGTCATCTTGACAAGTTCAAAATGAAGGATGGTGAAGGTGTCGCTGAAATGTACTCTAGGCTTGCTCTTATCACAAATGAGATTACGGGCTTAGGAAGTGAAGAGATGACCGACAAATTCATCATCAAGAAGATCCTGAGAGCATTGGATGGAAAATATGATACCGTGTGCACATTGATCCAAATGATGCCCAATTACAAAGATCTCAACCCAACGGAAGTCATTGGAAGAATTGTTGCTCATGAGATGTCACTCAAGGATAAGGAGGAACTTCACAACAAGTCAAGTGGTGCTTAAAAAGCCTCATGCGAAGCCCCCACATCATCAAGCGAGAAACAAACCTTCAATGAAGAATTGAGCTTAATGGTGAAGAACTTCGACAAATTCTACAAGAGTAGAAGTAAAGAGAGAAGCTCCAAGTCAAGGTCCTACAATGACAAAAGATCTTCTAGTAGAGAGCGCAATTGCTACAATTGTGGGAGACCCGGACACTATTCCAATGAGTGTACGACACCCTACAAAAGAAGAGAAGATTCTCCAAAAGAAGAAGTAGAAGAAGAATCACCACCAAGAGAGAGAGGAGTAGAGATGATCGTTATGAACGAAGACCCTCACGGAGAAGCAAGGATTCGGAAAGGAAGGACAAGTCATCAAGGAGCTACACAAAACAAAGACATCAAGCTCATGTTGGTGAATGTGTATCCGGCTCCGACTCCGACAATCACTCTGAGAGAAGCTATCACTCCGACTCCGAATATACTCAAGATGAAGGTGTTGCCGGTCTAGCACTTGTGTCAACCAACTCCTACGACATATTTGATTCACCAAATGAAGGAATTGGAAGATGCTTCATGGCCAAAGGTCCTAAGGTAACACACCCCGAGTATGTTGATTTCAATAGTGACGAAGATGACTTGTTAGGTGATGATGATTTACTTGTTGACAACTCTAGTGATGGATACTATGATGAAATGTCAATCAATCATGCTAATCAAGATAAAACGAATGACAATGATAAGGAGAAGATTGAGCTTCTAACTAAAGAACTAAACACTCTTAAATTAGCTCGTGAAACTATCTTCGAAGATCATCGAGAACTTTTAAGGGCTCATGAGAAGTTACGCTTTGAAAAGCTCAATATTGAGCAAGAGCATGAGTTCTTAAAGGCGATCAATGATGATCTCCGTAAGAAAATTTCTTCTTACATTGCCAAGCATTTACTCTTATCTACTTACATGCCTCAAGTCAAGTCCATTAACAAGAACAAGAAAGATTCTTCCTCTAGTAGTAACAATAATCATGCTAAATCAAATGTTGTTGCTTCTAGTAGTTCTCTTGATTCCACTAATGATTCTCTTAGCCAAGTTACACTTGAGCAAGAAAATAGCTTATTGAAGGGAATTAAAGAGAAAGGTGTATACAAGAGCCTTGCCGGGAGTAAGCAATTTGAGGAAATTGTACGCAAGCAAGGAAGGCACTGGAAGAATCAAGGTGTTGGTTTTGAACGAAAGTTCAATGCCAATGGAGTTGAGTGGGAAGAAGATCAATATCCCAAGACGAAGTTTGTTCCTCAACAAGAAAAGTATGATCCTACTTCCTTCAAGGGAACACAAGCTCAAGATGATCTTCCACCACAAGACCACAAGAACAAAGGCAAGGACAAGCTTCAAGAGGAGATAGATGCATTTGAAGAAGCTCCTAAGACCTTGGTCAAGTGGGTTCCCAAGACTACGTCAAGTTCTACTTCACCAAGCACAACTACAACTCCAAGGATTCCCATCAAGATGATGTGGATCCCGAAGAAGAAGAACTAGAGAGTTCTTGAGGGTGACTCCGCCAACATTCTTCACTCATATCATTATGGCAAGGACAAGTGCAATCAACTTCCACATCCTGCACTAGTTCAAGGAGTCACAAACCCTCTTGTTAGTAAGGCAAGGGACAAGGTAACC